>CAXKWD010000003.1:147053843-147272794 GCA_964059195.1 Ectobius pallidus | reverse complement strand
GGTTGTTGTGTCGTGACCCGGTGATTGTGCTGGCAGCTCCACGTCACTATTGAGTAACGAGATCGTGCGCGGTGTCGCCATGTTGATACCACATGGAGCAAGTGAAGAGTTTTAATAAGATTTCTGACTGCAAGTGAAGCAAACATGTGACACCTAGATGATGGAATACCAGGAAACACAAGGCATAGGGAAGAGGTGGCAGTGGAAAATAAATTATAGTAAATAGTATGTAACGGAAACCTTTCAAATTTTCGAGAAAATAAAGGAACGACATAAACGCGAGGATAAGTATTTGTCTAGAGTTTCGAAAGTACCATTAGCCATTACTATAAATAAATAGACTGTATGATCAGATTCAAATTGCAATCTACATTCGTTCATAAATCTGAAATAAATAAATATTGGACTAAGTTTTCTCCAAAAATTATATTTTTTTTCCATATTGAAAGTCCTTCATAGAGTAACAAGTTGCAAAAAAATTCTTACCGTTTATGTAGAAATTGTAATATTAAATTCTGCTCGTTGAACCTCCACTCTCTTCCAGCTTCGAGATAAGAGTGAAAATATAAACATAGGCTATTAAAAACTTAAACGGGAATTTTTCATTTTTTATTTGTGCCCTCCCTTACCCCCGGAGTGTGTGTTTCTATTTGTGTTCTTATGTAAGTTACATCCGTAGGGGATGTTGATGGTATGAGGTGTTTGGGCTCTTTTCTTATGTCAGTGTTGTATGTCGCGGATTTGACCTATTTGCAATTAAGGTATATGTGCTTAGCGTTCGGTATGTTGTGCTTGGTGTGTGTAGAGATGTTATCTAGCGATTGTTGCTGCGAGTGTATTTGTCATAGTGGATTATTATCAGTCCGGCATTTGCCTTTGATCGAGGAAAACCCTTCCCGGAAAACCTTACTCGGACTGGTGTAGTGGGCGTGACCCGGTGAGGTGGCCATCTACTGTGGTGATTTATGCTATGTCTTGTTTTTCTTTGAGTGCTGATTTGGCGAATGTTTTTAAGACTGCGAAGGTTGTTTTTTGAGTCCAGAACGTTAGGTCAGGTGCGCAAGGCTTCCTCCTATGCCCTAGCGGCGTCGGAGTAGTCTAGCTTCTCTATATCTGGGACAGCTGTACAGGATGTGATACCTTGTGTCTGATTCACTGTCCTCGCATGCGCATAGATCGTCCTCTCTGCGAGTTGGAATCGTGCTAAACTGGCGGCAAAATTACCGTGGCCAGTCAGGAACTGGTGATGTAGTAATCTGGTTTTATCCAAGACATTTTTAATATGTTTTTTACTCTTGGGAAGAAATCCCTTGTTATATGCCCGGTTGAGCTACGATCCATTCTTGTTGCCATGTGTCTGTTAACGTATTGTATGTGCTTGTGGAGTTGTGTTTTCTCTAGTCGTTCGTATTGGAGAGGTCGAAAGTTAAACTGAAATTGTTTTCGGACTTCATATCATGCAATTCTTTCCTCGAGTAGGATATCGACAGGTAGGATTCCAGCTATGATTTAAAAAAAAGACGTTTGAGGTTGTGGCGTAAGTTTTGGTGACGCGTAGTAGCGCATGTCTCTGTGCGGATATTAGTTTTCGGATGTGAAGGTTTTAGGCCCATGCAGTAATGCATAAACGTTTAAGCCTGTTGAGTATTTTTGAGACTTTGGGAAGTTTCCCCAAGTTTAAAATCCTCTTTTCGCGATTTCTAAGAGTTTACAAAAATGGACATACAATGATGGTGCTTTTAGCCATCGATATATGCATCCATGAACCACAGATTACTGTCTGTTGGACAATACATGAGAATATTATAAGAGAAAAATTCCTCTGACACTGGGATTTTTCTAAAAACCCAAGAATCCTAACCTCCATGAACACTAAATGGTCTCCATGGTCGGTTACAATAGGTAAAAAAAATACTTCTTTGCTGTTAGTTGTCTTTATATTCCTGCGTGATCTATACCAAAACCTCCCCTGGACCGTAAATATAACTGCAGAAAGGCTATTTCTGTGATGTGCCGGGAACGCACGGTCCGCGAGGCGGCCAGGAAGGAAGTCGTCGGGCGGTATCTCCTCAAGCGCTATGATTTCTGAATTAGGCATATAGTTAGAATTATCATCTATCTCCGTCATAGGTGTTAAATTGGTCTCCGTTTACCGCCACACATTTTTGGCATGTTTTCAGAAAGTTTGCATTCACATGCAATAATTTTTCTTAAGAAATTGCTGCAATTTCTCTTTTGATGTTTTGTTACATTTTAACTTACAAGATTACGCACAGTATTTATATGAGGTGCAGGTAAGCCATAGCTGTCTTAAAAACACTTAAAACAGGTACTGTAACACTGCCGTTTCACGAATTCTGACGTTTGTGAGCCACAGCCGGCTCTCACAATGCAACTTTAACCTGAAAACTAAATGTCAGATTAGCGCTTATTAGCGCCGCGACAGCTGGCGCCCTCCTGTTGCATATCACAAAAATAATGTCTGTATAACGTAACGCGGTACAAAAAGTAGTCGCGAGTAAACCCCACTTTACATTTCGAGTAACTTGTTCACAATACGGGTTATCAGTTTACATCACTATAATTACTTTAAATTTTGCACTCTTATAGCTTAAAGCCTACGACAGAAGGAAACATCCCAAAAAGTTCAAATTTGTATTTGTATCCCTTACAAACCGTAAAAATGGCGCAGGCAGCTTTAAAATTTCTATTTCTTGGAGGCTTACAGTAGCTAAACGGTAAGTCGTATCATAAAATCGATTGCACAGTAAAGGACTTTGAGAGATCTACAAGTTTAGTCTTTTTACTTTTGTCGTACAACAACTGCACCAAGCATGCCAAATTTGGTGGTTCTAGAATCCCTACAAGTATGGAAAAACTGACTGTTTAAACCTAAATTCTTTCACATCTACCATAATGTAGATAATCCACTCCCTGACATTAAGGTTTACCCAGTTCCACATGAGCTATAAACTTGAAATTTAGCACACTTATACATTTCAGCCTCGAACCGATGGGAGAATTAAAAGAAAAAGTTCTAATTTTTAACTTTTACACCCCAAAAGCAAATATTTAAATTTTTTACTGACATTAATGTTTACCCACTTCCAAATGAGCAAGAAATCTGAAATTTTTGCAGAATTATGGCTTTTAGTCTGTGACCGACGAGATAATATTACAAAAAGTTCATTTTTTAACTTTTTACGCCAGAATAAAAACTTCGAAAGCTTTCCGTCACTCACTGAAAATGTTTACCCACTTACAAGTGAACTATAAACATAAACTTGAATGACTTATAGCTTTTAGCCTGTAGCCGATAAGAAAATTCCCAAAAGTTCATGTTTTATTTTTTACTTACAAAAAATACCTCAAGTCAATTCACACCTTTTTATTGGTTTATTGAGGATAAACAGTAATCTATGGCAATCTAAATAGACGAATTCTATCTCCGATCACGTCAGTTCATAGAAAAGTTTTCCCGAGAACCTCACTGCGGGTTTGGGGGCAAAGCGAAGCGAGTTGTAGTCATATACTCCTATGTAAGCACGCTTGCCAATAAAACACATTTTCCAAGCAAAATGAACATCTTTGTACTGTTGGCATTTTGTTATTCTCAAAAACAAGAACAGATCATAAGAAAAATAGAAGTATTCAGGGTATGCTTACAGAAAATGTATTTTTTTTTATTGAAATGGTCGCATGATGGGGAAGAAGGGTCCTATGTCCTATTTAATTCTTCTAAGAACGAAATGAGTGAATAAATTTTTGTCTTGTACCCAATATGTATATATATATATATATATATATATATATATATATATATATATATATATATATATTAATATAAGAACAACAAGCGTATTTTAAAAATGAATAAACCCTTCCATAGCCTATATTCCATTCATATCATGCAATATTTAGGCTTTGACATTAAAAAAATGAAATTCCGATGCAAGGATCACAGGCAATTTTACTTTCATGGTAAAATCTATATGTGATGAAACGATTTGTGTGTTATGAATTATTATCACATTTACTCTTGATTTCTATTAAATATCAATCAATTAAACTGTTTCGAGTTTCGAGAACCTAGAATTATAAAAATTATATACCAACGTCCAGGCCTAAATTTACGCACACAATCAATTCTCCTGCGTTACAATTATTGTTCTTTTCTACACAACTTCCCCTAAATGATGAAACCTTTATCACATGTTCTTTTTTTCTCTTATGGAGTTGGAGTTTTTTCATTCCTACTTGGCAAATGACTTGTTCACGTTGTTTTATTTGTATCTACTTTGCATATAAAAATGGCCTCATCCCGGAATACTTGATTGCTAATCTGGGAGCTTATTACCGGAGATAAAAAAGTTACATCCGGCCCTAGCGGTAGGACCGGTGGAGAAAATGTAATTGGTTTTCCTAACAAGAGAGACAGCGTAAGTCAGATCGCTCCACTCATTGTTTATTTTCCATTACTGTCGCAGGAGGTACAGGCTGCCTCAGGAAACATTTGCAAGTGAGAAAAAACTTGGAACAAACAAACTAATGTACAGTATATAAAAAGCCAAACTGGTAACTGTAAACTAAGCAAACCCTAACCACCAAGTTGCGGAAAGTTTTCAAAATCCTGATTTAAGTCAACAGAATCTGAAAAACTGAAAGATATAATATAATATCGCCTTTATTCGAATTTTGTATGATTTTGCAGCATATTATTGCCATTTTCGAAACTACATCCCTCTTTGCTTTTTATTCAATGTATTGCCTTCTTGCAGCAAGCTCATTTGTTCAGTGTTTGATCTGTAATTTCTTTATGAACGAATGGATTGTATTTAGAAAGGAAGCTTAGTTCAAACAGCGATGAGGAGGACGTCAGGTCCAATCTGCCATGAGTGTTTGTAAGAGAGTTTCCAATGTGAGTCCAGGTAGCATGCTTTTCACTGGTATAATCCAGTAGAAAACAAATATGGAGCACGCTCATATGCTTTTTTTTTAATACAGTATCATGAAATTAATTGGATTGTGCTTACTTGCTAGGAAACAACAAGCAATACTTACACTGCACACGATCTGAGCAGTATAGCATTACAACTGATATATTTTAATATAAATATTTCTATATTTCAACTGCATAATCGACTAATCGGATCCGGCAATATCTGTGACCTTCCGTCATACAATACGTCACTACCAGTCTAATCTAGTAACGGTATGGACCGAGACATTCCTCGGTAAAAGTAACTCTTCAGTTAAGCCAGGTTATAGTTATCTTAAGGTATAATTGTGGATTCCGATTAAACATTGTCTTTAAGAAACACTGTGAAGGATACCTAATATGTAAATTCAAATTAAGAGAACCTTGAATCGATTACTTGTTACAGGTACTTCTTACATTACCTCAACTGCCACACAAAATTCTGGTTTAGTGACCATCAGCACGAAAATCATGCTGGTATAAATATTCGGTAACTCAATTATTTCCCAGTCTTTATCGCCACATGATTAGAAATCTTAACGTGAACCGTTCAAAATAACAAAACTCACTGAATTACGTTGATAGTAATTAACAATAATAAGCTATATTCCTATATACTCATGTCACTAGTGTTCGTAGGCTAAGGAAAGAAGGTAGCAAAGCAGCTGTGAGGCAGAATAGTTGTAAGGACAGTGAGAAATTATGGCAGCGGATATCAAGTAAGTCGGATGTGTTAGGTGGTAAGATGAAGAGTAGAAGCTGTAAAGAGTGTAAATATATACATAATGGGATAGCATAGATAATAAATGGATTTAGCATAGAACTAGTGAATGTGTCTATTATTTCTACAAGAACGAACATCCCTAATCCAGCAGAGGGGATGTTGAGGGTTGATTTGGGGGAATTAAGGTCTACTACATATACTCATGTACCCATTGAATATTGGATTAAAAATATGATAAATAGTAATAATGTTTTAATAGGCCTATTACATAATTATTATACCTGCTTCAGTACAAGTCGACACAGCTAGTTCTTAACCTGTTCACAGCTAGACTAATTTCATTGAGAATCCAGATAATTATTAAAGATTTCCAAGGAGGATAGCATAATTAACAACAAAATACGAAAGGATCATTTTAAAAAATAATAATGAAAACTTTTAAAGATACTGCAAATATAGTACGCCAATAGCCGTATATTCAAATAGAACGTAAGTCACTAATAAGATTAATATTTAGCTGACTGAGGAATATCAATTTATAAAACTAGTTTAATATCCACCTTTTATTGGTATGCACGTCAACGAGCATTATAATATGCTAAGGTAGTTTTATGCTGAGTTATACAAGTCGTGCTAACAGACCAGTCACTACAACAAATCGGACTCAGGAATAGTCTTCTTGATGAAATAATCATAGAATGTGACAGACCACAGAAAGCTTTTAAAGACTGATTTGGTTCAGTTATTACAGGACGGTCGAAAAGGACGATGTAGGTCCTCCAATTCGGTGCATCGCACGCTTCGAATCCAATTTGCGTCTTTACATGTCGAGTAATACACTATATTTCTTAATCTCTGAGTTGGCCTTTGGAACCATTTAAATGGTATAGCTCTATATTTATGGACGGACAATAATTGTGTTGTAACGTTTAACGAAGGCTAGATTTGAGACATTATTTTCATATTTGTCATTAATTACTTCTAGCCTATGTTTAAATGATTATAAATGTAATGTTAGATATTGTTATCCATACGACCATATGCACAAACAACATTGCGTTAAGTTAAGTAGCCTATAGATCCTAAACAACTAAACAATTTTACCCATGAAGTCCACCTAACCACGTTGAAGCAAGATTGCACTTTAATTCACGCAAAATATACTACGTTTTTAAAAATTCATTTCATAGTCCCATACAGTATTCTGCTGAATATGACAGCATGGATGTGCATATTTAAGTTTCGAAGGCTATTTGTTTTGATTACGTGGTAGGCTGCTTAGTCTTCCGAATTGATTTTATCTTCGTTATTTAATTTCAATCATTAGTGGGATTTGTTTAGGACATTCAGTTTTAAGGGACGACATACAGGTATTTAGGGAACAGGTGAAATTCATTTTTTTCTCCCCTTAGTTCGTATTTTCTCGGTAGCTTTATAAGCTATGCTTGTCTTCAGTGAGCAACAATGCGCAGCAAAAAAGTTTTTTCTAGCAAACAAATGTATATAACAAACTACGGAAAAGGTTACATAGACGTGGGGACAGTAGTCACAAACTTGAATTTGCGCCTGCTGGAACACATTTATCAACGAATTGACAATGTGCGCATGCGAAGGGCATTTTATGCCAGTCCCTGAATGCTGCAAGAACAAGCTAACACTTCGGAAAATAGCGGCACTCATCGGCATTCCACTTTATTTCAAAGGGAGCATTTCACCCTCCTGAGGCGAGAGAGTAGTAACAGGTTTGCAACATAATTGTCTACTTGTTATTCTCTTATTGAGTCCATAAAGAGAACTACTAAGCGTAAGTTTGTTTTGGCACGTTATACAATACTACTTACGTTCGGCTGATAGTCCAGCCCCTTAAAAGGTAAATTTTTTCATACTTTAAGAATTAGAAATAATGGAAACACATTTTTCTGAACCAGCTTGTAGTTTCCAAAGCCGTAATAATAATGAACGTCAAAAACAGGAAGATGGCAAGGATTTATCAGGAGCTCTTCAAGAGCTGGCTTCTGTTCAATTATAACGGGCAGGCTGAAAAGCCTTCACTTTCTCGAGCTACTTGAAATAACAATATCTTTTTAGGGTTTTAAGCACCTTATTTCCCTGCTCGTATAGTAGAAGTCATATGAATGCCCACCTGGTTAAGTACGACACCAAGAAGCTGTCGGTTCATTTCTTGCATAAAGCGGAAGTACATAGTTCCTTTAGTGCTGAAGTAAACAGCCAGCTCTATACACATTTCCCCATTGATATACCGTAGGACAGACAAGGATGGAAAATGAACCAATAGAACAAATGCGCCGAAAAGGTGTTGTGACCGGAGTATATTCTATGGTCTAGGGCTCTGGGGTTGGTGGAGGGCAAAAAAAGAAAAAAACATAAATAAAAAAAATACACATTCTATACTGAGAATACTCAAGAAAAGAAAAATTTCGCATTTTGACTAGTTATTAAAATCCATAATAATAATCTATGTAACTATTAAACAAGCAATAAAATAGAAAAGTGTATTTTTATTCTGATAAATGGACAATTTTTTGCTGTTTCTTCGTCTCAAATTCCTTTCAAGATCTCTACAAATTTGCACACAAGAAAACAGACGTGTAGTCTGCAGAAGCTCTATTTAATTTGATTGCGTTCTAATATTGTACAAAATCATCAGCAAGTGAGCTGGGGATACAGAATTTGAATTGAATAAGTGCCCTTTAGGCGGGAGGCGGGGTGGGAACGCCCCTAAGCACCGAAGCCGCAGGCTTATTGTACCTACCTCCGGGATGGAATGAGTTGCGTGCCCATAGACCGCCCAGGACTGCAGATCCCCCCGCAGGCCCCCACGGAGCTCCCCTACATCCAGCAAGCCTTATTACCATGCCACGTATGCGCCACCCCCTGCGGTCCCTCCAACCGGAGCCCCGACAGGTCCGCGACACACGCCACCCCCTTCGGTCCCTCCAACCGGAGCCCCGACAGGTCCGCGACACACACCACCAACAACCTCTTGACCACAAGCAGCGGGGAGGACGGGAGAGGCCCCCAAAGGGCGCTGACTGCCAAAGCAGGCCTGAAACCGGAAGTGGAAACGGGATGATGATGAAAAGGGGGAAAGGTGAGATGAAGTGGAGAGTGTTGGTGGAATGAGAGGGGGAAACGGGAGAACCCCGAGAAAAACCCCCAAGGCACGGCTTCGTCCACCACGAATGACACACCCGCCGGCCCGGGGATACAGAAGTTGACTTCAAGATGGTGACTATGTTTTAGAAAGGCAGATCATTTCGTAACGGAACCAAGTGCATCTTCCATGATTTAATTGACAAATCATACACAGGATTTTCTTTACTGTCTTTAAATTATGTTTGTTCTACCGCTAGCAATTCGAAGACTAAGCTATTGTTTGCCACACGTTTGCTTCGATTTCCAAAAATCATTTCCAGGTTCAATGTGTCTAGAGAATGAAGAGATAAAATAATGTGTTGCTCGAAATACTTCTTACACGTACACGTACAGATCTTCAAATGTCTAATAATAAAACTGTTGAAAGTTTGAAATTTAAACATTATGGAATATAAAATAATATTAATAAAAAGTTGCAAGGTAAACCAGCTTTCATTAAAATTGACTACTGTAAAACTATAGCACATAGTAATAGATTAATAATAACTAATAAGTAATAATATATAACTAATAAGTAATATTTATGCAAAGTGCATCATAATTAATAGCGAAAACTGAAACGGTTGAAAGTATATGATAACAGAAGCAAAAAGGAAAAAAAAGTTCCAGCAAGCATGGGTCCGCAAACAAGCCGTTTGTAGATATGATCCGCCACTGACTTCATTAAGAAGCATCGTCCTAATTAGTACAAAAATGAATTTGAAAAGTGTAATTACCATTCTAAGTTGCCTCACAATTCTCTCATAGCTTAACTTAACAAGGAATACAATTCTACTTCAATACGTTACATGTTATTAATACTGTACACTCTTCCTGTTAAAGGAGGTGTTCGAAATATCGTCCTTGCACCTGGATACATTACTGCACTCGTCTCTGCAGTTAATTTCGAATTCTTCCAAACACCCCGGATCATCTCTGTATTCTTGACAAGCACGTACAATTCTTTGCTGTTGCTGTATGGTTTCATTTCGACTAGGCCTACGTAGAGTTCAGCACACCTGACACTGTTCAGACGAGTGTTTTGACTGCTTCGACTGTGTACTGTACCCATTGTCTATCGCATATGGGTTGATTACAAGTCTACCTTGTGGAAATGTTCAGTTTTGTAAACAATAGCACATCGCGGACCGCTTCTAAGTGCGCAATGGGTGAAGCACAACTAAGGATGTCAGTGGCGGCTTAAAACCACACATTCGCAATAATAAATCACGCAAACGGCTTGTTTACGGATTCATGTTTGCTAAATTTTTTGCTTCTCTTATCACTTACTTTCAACCGTTTCGGTTTGCGCTATTAATTGTTACACCCTATATAAGGTCTTTTGAATTGAAGAATCGGCTACAGAGGCATACAAGACAACTCGAAGATTTTAGTAAATTACTGTCCGGTTGTTAAAAAGTCAACTAAATACAACGTTTAGCCAATCGCTTAGTAAAAGAATCTAAGAGGGAAACGTACACGATCTGTGAAGGGATTCTCCCCTTCTTCAAGTTGAGGAAATCCTAGCAAGCAGTCTATTGGTCTAACAACTCTTACACCCGGAAAACTCGTCGCCATGAGGCATGCAAATATTCAATCAAACGGTCACTAGTCTACCTGGGGACGCATTTTGTTTAATCAAGGGCGGGGAACTCCATTTCAAAATTTGTTCAACAGAAAACAGTGTTGAATCTAGAACTCTAAGCAGGACACCAAACAATAGTCAGTACAATCGGCATATTAACTTTATGTGGAAAGGTCAGTGAATGACACACAAATGACCAATTCCGAGTTCAAGTCACTTATAAACACTGTAGTCCTCAATAAAATGGACATTTTAATTACATCTCCTATCACTTTCCACATCTTCTCTTCATCAGAAAATAGGCCTATAGTTCTTAAAAATATTATTAAGGTAGTTGCAGGAAATCATGCAATAAGCTATAGTCTCCAGAAATTCTCCAACGCTGGCTACAATGTAGGTTCTGCAACCAAAAGAAAGTGGGGACTTTGATGCTAGTTTCAGTCTAAGTCAAGTTTGTAAACATCCGATCAAGTCTGTAACAAAATTCGTTTAGATGATTGTTCTGTCCTATGGTTTTATCACAAATAACTAGGACTATACTCATTGTAAAATTGGCTTTAAATTAAATTTTATTAATATCAAAATAAAAAATAATGTTCAGTGCATAATTTTTTTAAAATCGTATGCTGAATAATATCGTTAGAATAGTTTTCTTCACCTTGCATTATTAAAAAAAAAGTACGACTATATTAAGCACGATAAGGTTCAACGAGTGTTTATTTGGCTCAGTGAGTACATACATAATTCCATAGTCATACGTACGAGGGCGAGTCAACAATTATCCGGACTCTTCATAAAACACTTTATTTACTTCAAAAATACAGTATGATTTTCACATCATTTTTCAATACAGTCTCCCTTCTTTGTAATGCACTTGGTACAGCGGTCTACAAGCTTGTGTATTCCTGCCGAAAAGAAGGCTTTCGATGGGTTGCAAAGCCACTGATGCACCGTTTCCTGCACCTCTTTGTCTGAGGAAAATCGATGACCTCGCAAAAGTCTTACAGCGGCCCAAACAAATTAAAGTCCGACGGAGCAAGATCTGGACTGTAAGGTGGAAGTTCCAGCACCTCGAAACCCAATTTGTGGATGGTTTCAAGGGTGAGTCGAGCCGTGTGAGGGCGGGCGTCATCGTGCAATAGCAACACTTTCCGTGACAAAAGAGCTCGTCGTTTGCTGCAAATTGCTGGTATAAGTTTGTTAGTCAACAATGCACAAGGCTAAAAGCTGTAAATTTCACAAATGTCAAGTTTCTAGCTCATCTGGAAGTGAGGAAACATCAATGTCAATGAGTGGATGATCTGGACATGGTCTTCAAACCTGGGCCCGGGGATCGCACGCAGACCATAACTTTAATTTTTGGCGGCCCGCAAGCAAATATTAATTTTAACTACAATGCCAATATTGACAATTTAGTGACAAGGAAACAGTGTCAGGTCTCACATTAAATACACGAATGTTATTGTGCATTGTGCTTTGTGTTATTCAATAACATTGCAAAGTGGAAGACACATGCATAGGCCTAATGAAAAGTATCCCTATAGACATTAAAATATTTTTGATATATTTGTGTTACTGCAGTAGAGTGTTATTAATAATGAGTACATCAATATTTCAATGCGGCCCGCTAGTCTTATTAAAAATAAAATGGCCCTTTAGTTAAAAAAGGAAGAAAGGTTGAAAACCACTGATCTAGACTGTCGTAGATGTGAATGACGTTACGGTTATCCAGCCAGTTTTCCATACTTATGGGGCAGCTAGAAACGCCAAATTTTGCACGCTTATGGCTGTTTTATGTTTCAATATAACTGCCAAATGATACGATTCTACCTATCTAAGGTATAACCAATGGAGATACGACAAAAAGTCGTAGGACCAAACTTGTAGATAGGCTATCCCAAAATCAGCTACTGTTGGTGCAAAAAGTCTTTCGATACGACTCACCGTTTAGCTACAATAAGCCTCCAAAGGAGGTATGCACAGTCCTTAAAGTTGCGTCCGCTACTTTAAATGTTTTTCGGGAGTAAAAATAAAAAAATAAGATCGTTTTGGAATATTTCCGTCGGTTGCACGCTATAAGCTATAAGTATGCCAAATTTCAAGTTTCTGGCTCTTCAGAAAGTGGGCAAACAATTAGGCTAATGGGTGAGTTAGCATGCGGCTTTGTGGATTCGCGATGATTTGCTATTCTCAAATAGTTAATTTGACTTTACTCCTGTACCAGTTAACAGATTTGGTCCAAAATCAATAGGATTCGTTCTATGAACGTTATAAGTGCGTATATTAAGTTTTACGAAAAGCTGATAAGCGTATTCGAGCTATCGCGCGTACAGGCGCACAGACTGATATAGATAGACGGACAGACATTTTTCCCGTCCACCATGTAATCTTATAAAGTACCATTCTGGCCCTTAATAGCAAGCATCTAATAGCAAATTCCAAATCCGTCAGCGTAAATAACTTTCTGGATTATTTAAATGCTTTCTTCTAAACGAGGCCGGAGTTACAGAGTTACAAAAGTTCTTCTTAAAGACTTGCACAGATATTTTATTAACAGCTTGAGAAATATGCACAATACATAAACCAAAACCTTAGTCACTTCATTGTAAATAAGTCCAAGCTTTAGATCATGAATACACAAGTATGACATTGTGCATAATTACATAAAAAGAATTACACAATTAGGCTCTGTGCTCGCATGCCTAGTTACTTCATTAATGAACTGCAGTGCTATTGACGAAGGCCTATATGAGCGTCAGCGTAAAACCGCAATAAAGCAGAGGTGTACAGTTAATAGAGTATTGCTTTATGTTAAAATAATAAAGTAATTTTATCCACGTGAAAAATTAGGTTTATGGAAATCAACTATTCCATCGAAATATTTTCATCGATATTAAACTTATAATCCACTGATACAACTTGATACATATCCATATTAATATAGATCCATCTCTGAATAAATAAAAAAAAAATTATGCTTAAGATTGCATTGATTCTTTGCAGCGGAACATCATACCAAATATTATTTCGAAGGGCTTGTGACGGCACTGCATAACAAGTTATTTGCACATTTACGGGTTTAGGTTTTTCTTTTACAATTAACTATTGTATACAATCAGAATTGTTTTAACACCAAATTGTATACACGATGATTTATATGCTGCATGAGACAAAAGAGGAACGCAGTTTTCAATAAACGTACAATTGTCCGCGAGGAGAATGATTTACAGACAGTTGACAGTCACTTGAAAACACATCCGCTGCACGGCGCTGGATTACAAGGCTTACGAACTGTCCGGCCATAAATATCCAGCCTCTAAGAGCACTAGGCACAATCTCGGTACGAGTTCGAAATGATAAATCGCAGTTTTGGAGAGCATATCCCGCTTCTGCAAAGAATTAGAGCATGTGATGGAGGTATGGAAGTGAGAAAGGTGTCGGTCTGAGGAAGTGGAGCGAAGATAACGAAAGGTGTGAAAGAAGACAAAAATACAGCACTATGCCAGTCGTGTTAAAATGCGAGTCCTCTGTCTCAATCAGGTGAAATTCAACGTTTCACAAAAAATTAAGTAACTTTATTGTGAAGTTAGAATTAATATTTTCTAATTCAACTTATTTATACTCCTTTGAACATCAAAATATCAAGGGTTCATGCCAGAAGACCATGCAACTATTGATGCTCAACTATTTTCTATTGCTAGTGTGTTTTAAGGCGTCACTAAATTTCAAATGATATTAATTTCAATTATAATATAAATGCAATGGCGAGGATGGGTCATGGTAAGAATATATCCAATTCGACATTTGCCTTTACGACTGACGAAACGTGAAAATCCAATGTCAAATTGACCGGCAACGGGATTAGAGCCTGGGACCTCCCTAATGAGAGTCCACGACGTTACTATCTCGGCCAACACGGTCGATTTGTGAAGTTGTACAATACATTTCAATCTATCGAAATTTATGTAGATTATAAAAAATATGAATATTTCATTAACCTGAAACCACAGAAGTTTGTTAAGTCGAATCGCTACTAAGTAGATGTCATATATTTCTTTGGAATGTATTCTTAAAATGTGTAAGACTTAAATTTCTTACCATAACTGGTAAAATTTAAAATTAAAACTTTCAGCACAAGAACCTTTATTTTATGTTGCCTAGGCCTTTCGACGCTCAGGGTATCTTGCTTTGCTGGCGTAGATCTATTAATGATTGGTTAATAATTAAAATAACACTTAGGATATTCTGTATAATATGTACAATTTTAAATGCTCCTTTTTATTTTAGGAATATTTCATACTCTGATCTAGTTTTCTAAAAGTTGCATTTCAAGCGACATTCCGGGTAAATCATATAAGGGAAATCCTCGCCCGAAGGGATATTTTCAAAATGGCGAAAATTGCGTCAAAAGCAGAAAACCTATCTGTTTCTGTTTAAACAACATACCTGGTGCATATGGCTGAATATACGTTTCTATGAGTGATCTTCATACACACACACACATCGTCATATAATAATATTTTCCCCCACATTACCCTATAAAACATTCTAATAACATTTTTTAAAAATACATCTAAGTTATAAAATCACTTTTAAATAAAAAAAACTAACTTTACCTTTTTAAAAATTCTTCTGTGCATCTTCTGTTGACAAAAAATCAGAACTACGGTACCTACTTGAAAAATCTCACAATAAAACTTAGCAGAACAGACTTTGCAAAAGAGATTATCATTTAGCATTCGATGTCACGTAAGCACTACCAGCACCAGTACAAAAATATAGTTTTAACGAGGAACTTCAGCATTAAGGGAGTAAATAAACTGTTTGCAGTCGCACACAGTCATGTTTGAACAACATGAAAATAACAAACAATTGGTCTTCCTTAAACCAGTCACAGTTTTTGGAAGCAGAAGTGAAAGCTGAGCAGAATGAGAGTTTTTCCCTCATACACAGAGAGAACGATTTTAGCCATTGTGATCAAGAATATTTCTGAAAAAAAATTTTAGGCATTCAGAGGTACCTGGAACAAGGAGGTTACTTCGTTTTTTCACATTCGGGAGATCAAAGGATCAAATCCCAGGACCGGAAAACTTTGATAATTTTTTAAAGGGTTTTCAATTTTTCTGTCTTGAACAGGCCTACCGAGCGGGAATTCCAATTCCACTCTTCCTATGTCATGAACTTTCATTACCATTATCTCTAAACTCGGGTAAGTTATAAAAGCATCCACAGCCAGTAAAAGCGCTTCAGCTGACGGCTAATCCAACGCTCTGGAGGTGCAAAATATATCCATGTCGAGTCAACGGGTTTATGGTTGGCAGGATAATGTATTGTAAAATAATTTCTCATACAGAAAAATTAGCATCCATGGTAAGGAACAGAGCATTAATTGTAAGAATATAATGTATAATCTAGCGAATCGAAATACTGAGAGTGAGACGGAGGAACTTAAATGCATTCTGCATGGAATAGACAGAAAATATGTCTATGTGTTGTCTAGATTAGTTAGGTTATTGATAAGACTGTATTAGAGTTAACTTACTTTTGAGATTGGAGAAAGATAATTTTATAGCCATAACTATCAAATAATTTAAGTAAAACAAATTAAACAACATAAATCAAAGTGGTAACAGAAAAGACGGTATTAGCCTATGTCTAAAAACTAAACTGTTAAAACTCCATGGCTTTACATTCCTGAAGGACGCTACGTCGTCTACCATTGGCAGGCGACAAGATTGAGAGCATGTAGTCAGCATGCTAGTATCCGGGGCCGTTAATGATGAATTTCGTGTCAGGAGATGCTAACGTTCCCATCAAGTAGATTCTCAGTTTATTTTGTACAGCTGAGTGCACCGTTCCCAGATCTACCTACATCAGAAAACCCGAGAAAGGACCGGTGATCGAACCCAGGATTGCGGATCCATATCCAGCGACGCTAACCACGAGATTGTCCAGGCGGTCTGGTATATTGCTTATTTTTATTAAATCATGAAACAAGATGCGTGTAATCACAACGCAAGCTAAGATTATTGGGATCAATAACTGTGGGTCATTATTATTATATTCTGAAAGCCAATATCTGAAGATAATGTTATACTATTAAAAATGATGTTAACAAAGTTAAATAAAATATGTGCCGGCATTTCAAAGACATAATTCAGGCTTCTTTCATAAATAGCCTGCTTGTAAGTATCTAAACTATTCTGTATACACATATGAATTAATACAGCCCAATTACTATAATATTATGAATAATTAAAAGTATTTCAATAGTTATATAAATAAAATAAAGATCAGGAGATCACCTTTCTCCTGCAAATTTCAAGTGAACTGTTAAAAAACTGATTGTAGAAAGTCGAGGTTTTTTCCACTCCAAAACAATATATCGCTTGTGTAGGCTTACACACTCTGCTTGCGAATAAATGGAGTTGGAATCTGCTCGTATATTGTTGTGCAAAGTACGTTTGAACAACTTCAGTTAAAGGTTTAGTTCTGTTAGAGAAAATACAATGTTGGTAAACTTGCCTACGAAAGATGACTCTTTTTAGAGAATAGTAAATTTAATAGGAGACCAGACACAGCCTTAATCTTGTGGATAGATTTGAAAACAAATAGGAGATCTGAGTACAGTAATAATGTTCACAGAAACCCCCTTGCTTCATCAGGTAATAGCCATAGGCTATAGCCTACCCTTTCTTCTTGTACTGGTTTAGTTTTTATCCATTTAGGCTATCTACATGACCCTAGGTGTCTGTCTTTTCCATTTGCTAGGACTTATATTAAATAAAAATAGTTTTCCATTACTTTATCAAAAACTGCTCTAACAATTTTCATTACGTTTTGTATTTCGGAAATACTTCCGCTTCAACGTCCAGTAGCACTGGCGGCCACTAAACTCAAGACAGGTTTAGCCCCCTGCACACAGGGACAGTATTGGCAGCCAGTAGTACTAGCCAGTAGTGGCCGCCAGTAGGCTAATTATCCCACAACGTCCAGCAGGCTACTGGCGGCCACTAAACTCAAGCAGGTTTGAGTTTAGTGGACGCTAGAGAGCCAGTAGAGGATTTTTGAAAATGTTTTCTACCCCTATTATATACTCCATTTACAAGTCTAAAATTTTTATACAAGTCTACCTACTTTGACAATATTAATACAAGTTCTATAATATTCTATATTCTATAATATAATATTTATTTTATAATCTTTCTGCCCAACGCAGATTGCCATGCAGACAAAGAATATCTTTCAACAAAATATACACTTACACAAAAATTACAAGCTTTCAGTTTATATTAATAATAATACATAATTCAATAAATGACCATACTGTACTGCCTACTGGCTGCCACTAGGACATCCGGATATTTCACTGGCTGCCAGTACTGTCTGCCTCTATTGTCCCTGTGTCCAGGGAGCTTTACCCGCAAACCAAATAGATTTGTGCGAGTTTGCGACAATAAGAAGCGAATCCATGCAATATGGCCACTTACTCTACGTCAAAATGAAACTTCCATTGATTTTGACAGATTCACCTGAACTTCCGACATAATTTTATAACATATTTCCTGTGTGAGCTATAAACTTTGGTTATACGGACTGGTATTTTAGAATTATGGTAATGAAATTAACCACAAAATGAGTTATACATAGTGGTCTTCCTTGTCAACGCTTGCACACTACACATGTAAATGTAAAGTAATGTTTAAACCTCTACTAAGCTTTTGAAGAAACAGACAAAGGCCTAAACACAATATTTTTGCTTTTTCCATGAATGTAGAGCACACACACTTTTCAACGAAATTTCTTGACGAAAACCTGACATTTAGGCTACATGCAATTTTAAGATTTAATAATAGGTGCAGTAGGGTTTTGAAAATCCGATCTTTCCCTATTTCACAATTTGTTATTTTAAACCTACAAAACTTAACTGAACATAAGTAAAACATTGTAATTCAGATAATAAAACTCTCTAAAATTATCTTCATACTACTTCTTGATCGTATGTGAATATTCTTTTACGGAAATCTGATAATATGTGGGCAACCTATGACAGAACCAAACAGTATGAAATCACTCGGCAGAAAATGCGAAACTCCCAATAAAAGAGAATTCTCAAAGAGAACGGGTCAGAACCTAATAAAAAGATGTACAGTGAAATCCCTGAAGTTGAATTTGAGGGTTTCGGATATAAAAAGAACACGCAGCAATAGAAAGAGGATCATAGAATTTTTCAGCCGATAAAAAGAAACTGGGCGAAGATATGCTCGGTTTAGATAACTATAGACCATCTATAGAAACGAGAGAAAATAATCACAAACTTATCCTTGATTTTCTATCAACAAATATTTATTCTTACTTAGAAAATATCTAATTCAGAATTCCACTATAAAATTTATGTAAGGTAACAAACAGTATTGTGCGATCTCCTATGCATATTATGCATAACAATGAATTTAGCTAGGCCTTATTGGAGTAGAAGTGGAGGTCACCATATCCTGAACGCTGATATTTTATTACTAGATGGTGCCCGCGACTTCGACCACGATAATTGATTAAAAAATTAAAAATTAAGAGCAAAATAATTAAAACGTTATATCTATTAACACTTACACGCGAATCATTCATGAACTAAACGATTAATAATTATAGCCTAATGAAGCAGCTAAAAATCCGGCTTTGGAGTGCATTGCAAGCACAGAAAGCGCCGCCTGGGAAAAAGACATCAGATTCGAGTTCCCTGGCCCAGAAAACCCGTGCATAGTGAGTTCCATCCAAATCGATGAATGTTTGCCCATTTAGGCCAACTTTAATTATCCCTCTTCCGCCTTTGTTGAAAACTTCAGTTGTCTGCGTACCTTGATATTAAAAACAAATGAATCGACCAGGGTGGGCTTACATAATCGAAACGATCTATAATTCCATGCGATATGTTGAACATTAGGGATGCTTTTATTTCCTAGTTATGACATACCCTCTTGACAATTGATTTGACAAATGAAATGTAATCCGAAAACTCATGTTCCGATATCGCAAAAATTCCGATATCGCCAGGTTTTCACTAACAACCCGCGAACAAAAGCTAAAATTAAAAGTCCGGCTTCGAGGTGCTTTTGACCAACCTTTAGTCCATCTATATTTAATATTTCACTTCTCTGTTTGCAATAGATTTGGCTACGCATCGTACAAAGACAGACAAACAGACAAACAAATCCTCTTACAGTATTATAATTCGCCAATGATAATTAATTCGAAGATTAAAAATTAAACTAAACGATTAATAATTATAATGAAACAGCTAAAAATCCGGATTTTGAGTGAATACCACGATTAGAAAGCGCCGCTTGGGAAAAACTACCTCAGATTCGAATTCCCTGGCCCAGAAACCCCCTGCACAGTGAGTTCCGTCCGAATCGATCAATTTTTTCTCATTTAGGCCTAGATTAGTTATCTTTCTTCTGTCTATGTTGAAAATTTAAGATATCTGTTTGCCTTGACATAATAAACAAACGAACTGACCCGGGTGAGCTTACAGAATCTAAGCGATGGGTAATTCCATGCAATATATTGAAAAAAATGCGTTTCTATTATTTCCAAGTTTTGACAAAAAGGAAAAGCTGCAACTGATTTGACAATGGAAATGTATTACAGAAAATTGATGCTTCGATATCGCAAAAAATTCTTATTTTCTGGCAATTTTTCACTTATAACTCGCGAACGAAAGCGAAAATAAAAATCCGGCTTCGAGGTGCTTTTGGCCACCTTTCAGTCCATCTAAATTAGGTTTAAAATTTGAGATCTCTGCGTACATTAGATTTCGCTGGGTACTGCGCAGACAGACAAACAGATAGACAGGGATACAAGCAAACAAATACTTCTAATTAAGGATAACTTAAAAATATAGGGAGTCCACCATGGATCTAATTTGATGTTAGGTATCAACTCTCAGTTACTGCAATATACATTTTCTGGAGTCGCCAACACACAGTAGTGGAATTTTTTATATTCTTTAAGGGATATCCAATCGTCCGTGAAATAGTTTATTGTCCATCAACAATACATAACGAAGTAAACAGGCTCCATGCTGATAAATTAAAGGTAATTTTCAGTCGGTCATTATGCATTTGTTGATTGAAGATAATAAAAGGCTCAGTTGGAAGTCGGTAATAATTTTAAAAAAAGATAGGAAGAGAAGGGGAAGAATATATAAAATTATGTGCAAATCGACATAGAAGTAGTATTTGATGTGTAAAGAATTTACGTTGAACGGAAAGGATTATTTCTCCCTTTGTACGTAGCTTACTTCTTAAGTATGCTGTGAAAAGGGTACTACGTAGGTATTATATTACTTTTTAATATATCAGTAAATAATTTCCCAACGTAAAGCGGATTTTGTGTCTCTTTGTACTTTAAAGAATTCTTTAGTAACTTGAAAAACTAAATCATCATGAATTTGAATATACTAAAACTTTTAGGCCTAATACTGAGGTATAACTGCATTTTGGTATCACAGAATTCAATACAAAAATAAAACAATTAAATGAAATTTTTCCTGTTAGCCATATCAAAAAACCTGAGTAATAAATGAGAGTTGTTAACAGTGCAGGCTTAACAATAAATCATTTTGGATCACATGCTGCCCCATCTTTTCTTAGTGTTGCATTTTTAAGTGATACTGATAATATTCGATTACAAATCCTGTAACTTCCAATGTGATCCCACTATTCAAATGAAAATCCTACTTCTTAGCAAAACGCAGAAACCTACCGGAAGTATAGATCGCTTTGTTATGAACTATTTGACTTTATCTCTGGTCAAAAATTCTGCGACCATGAATGTATAGCCTAGCTCTTTCAAATATGAATAAATTACGAATGGCACCAGGAAATCCTGTCTGAAAACAAGTTATGTATGCGAATCGGATTAGATGTGGCATTATAGATAAATATAAACGAATGCTTCAGTGTTGGTCGTACTGATGATGTTTAATGTTTTTCATCCCCCATGACCACCACACCACCACATACCCTGCAGTGCTCTGAAAATTCGTTACAGCGGTAAGGCTATTTCACCCCCAACCTATATATTGATTGACAGATTATCAGACAGGTTGGTAATACTGGCGTAAAGGGGATTTACAAGTATTTATGGTATTCAGCTCTACAGGGACGCTGAAGAAATTAATGCAGAGAGCTGCAGTTTAGCTTTTCTGTATAATCCGTCTGTGCGTTGAACTCTTATCCTTCCTGCAGTTTCTGTCTCTATAGAAGCAGAGCATTATCACTTTCTGGTCCATTCTATACGGATTTATTTATGAAAGCTCTTATATACTCTCTCGTGCACGAGAGATAGCTTCACATGGTGAAACTGGAGTCCATGGCCAACAAAATAGAATATCAATAAACATGAAAAGACATATTGAATAAGATACTATTATAAACATATTCAAAAGACTGTCTTTATTATCATAGGTAATCTCACGAAAGTTTATCGATAGATTCGCGACTGCACAGCAGTAGCAAATGTCTATATCTGTTGAAACTCGTAAACTCGTGCTGGATTTATTAAGACTATTATATAAATAAAATTATATAAATCATATTATATTGCAACATCAATATTTAATTTCTGGTTTCGTACAATAAAATCGGTAATCTGCCAGTTCACGCCATACTAAATGAATGAACAATCTGCATTATAGAATACTAAGCAATGTTACCAACGAGATAGTGACAAAATAGTTTACTTCAAAATTAAGATAAGCTAAAATCGGAACAAAATAAAAACACTTTATTGAAGAACGTAATTTATTTGTAAATTTTCCTTTTTTACATGAATAAGCATAGGTTAAAACACGATTTTCTTCACCGTTAGATTTTTTCATATTGATAGCTCAATTTGCTGCGTTTGAGATTCCCTAGCCAATTCAACTGAATTGTACTTACGATCTTCACAGAACTTGTAACTGTAACTATAACTGAATCCATATGCATTTTCTATTTCTTTCAGTGTTTTGTGGTTTAGCTCCCTTTATGATAATATCAATTTACTAAACCTTGAGCTCGTCGGTTTTGTTTTCGATTTAGCGCAGACAATTGATGACGTAGTTCGCAGGCTTTCACGGCCAGAGTTATACTTAAAATGATAGTAATTGATATCCGGGTTAGGCCGCGTCGTGTTTATGGTGTCTTCTGACGTTTCGGACAACATATCGTTCAGAATTCTTTCTCAGAAGAAGGACACGATATGTTGTCGAAACGTCAGAAGACACCATAAACACGACGCGGCCTAACCCGGATATCAATTACTATCATTTTAAGTAAATTGATGACGTAGTCATTAGCGGTAGGCCTACTGTGACTGTTCAATAACGAGCTGACTTTTATCAGATAAAATCGCATCCTCGCAAATCTTGCAGGGATATTGTAAGATAAACGACTGTGATTGGTCGATATTCCAGGCATTTCTAAACGTTATTATTCAATAATGAATACGCAGGTAGGCCTTGTCCCTTCAGGGATGTAGTTTCAAGGAGTTTAATTTTTAGTTTATGGCTGGATTAGTCTTTATTTGACTGGATTATTTTATTATAGTCTTAAGACTGGATTAGTCTTAAGACAATAATTTGCTCTGGGTAGACTACTAATAAAACTCAAAATTCTTTTTACAAATACTCAGACTGAAATATGATTCACTCCAGTGAAAGAAAACTGAGAGTTTGCCATTTAAAAAGTTTTCACTTCAAATTAACCAAACATATTGTTATTCTTTGTTTCATTTTTAGGATGCGAAAGGTATTACGGCAACTGTCGAACGTTTCTTTGTTGGCTGGACTAACGGAGAATGTTCAAGATATACAGTTACTTTACACTATTCTTAAAGTTTAAAAATGTTATGGCAGTTCACGAATTGGACGGAGAATTATTCCTTAAAATGGCCATTTTATGGAAATTTATATTTCATACTATTTTCCATAACTTTTTCCTGTGTGGTTTAGTGGTTAGCGTCGTTGACTACAGAACCGCAAATCTGTATTCAATCTCCGATACCTCCTCGAATTATTCAGGAAAGGGAGGTGCTTTAGTCTCATGATTACAACTAAGGAACTATTTGATGAAGATGTAAGGGTTCTGATAGTGAAAGCCATCAATAATGGCCGTGGGTTTCGAAATGTTGGCCACATGCCCCAAGTCCTATCTACCAAAAGATGATGGTGCAGTGGTCGAATTGTAGGCCTTGTCCCATACGGGATATAGGATCACGGACTTTAGTATAGTTTAGTTTATATTCCATACACTTAACCTTTAGAACCTTTTAAAGCACGTGTGTTTACTTGTGTGGTAAGTACAGACAAGTACATTCATACACACACCTAACAAACACCATTGATTCGTTGGCTACCAAGCTATATTTATCTTTATTTAACGTGGACAGGGTTCTAGAAAATAATTGCTGGGAACGAGGAATAAATATAGTTCTGCCAGATGGAACAAATGCAGCTCTATAATTGCCACTGTAGCTGCAATAGATCTTTTCACGGGCTACTAGCTGGTTACTTCTTCATAGAGTAAAAAGTATTTTGCGTCGTCCTCGGGTTACCCGAGAAACACCATATTTTGTTTCGTTTCAGGAAAAATGAAGAAATAATATATCTTCCCCAGGACTTGGCCGTGGTAAAAATACATATCGGCAAAGGAAAAAATGCTGTTGTTTGCCGGGAGCCACTTCTACGGCCTATTTCGATACCCGGAAGAGACATCGGAAAATACCAACATCACATTATACATTTATAGATTTTTTGTAGAGTTTTAATTTTAAACATAAGCTCGTTTCCGAATTCTAAATTTGAATGCCGGTAAGGAACATAAGCCAGTTGTTACCGCAAGCCATTAAAACAGCCATCTTGAAACCGGTGTAACATTTCTAAGCGGTTTATAGTGTTCTTTCCAGGTTTATGAAAGGTTTAAGCTCCATCAGTTGAGTTTGCAGCTGTCAATAGAAAATAAGTTCTTGTTTATAAAGTTACATTGATAGACTATCGATTTGACCAACGGCATAGCCTACAACTGTGGGGAACCGTAATGAAATTCCAACATTGAAGTTATAAGGAAATATCAATGAAAAACTTTACGTTCCATTGTCGCCACACCATGTAGGGCTAGGTTCGTAATGTCATTCACAACAACTTGAAAGAAGAAATGGCTAAATACAGTTCAAAATAAAATCAGGAAAACTGATGTTACAAAGTGTCAGAACGCTTTTTTTGAATCAATTAAAATTGCAATTATGATATGAAGAAAATATTTTTTTTAATCAGATTAAAATCGTCCAGTATCAGCAAAACTACACATTTGTGATATCTTGACAATCGCACAAACACATAAAAATAAAAATAAATCCACGTTAAATTGGCCGGCTCCGGGATTTGAACCACGGACCATTACCGTTTCGGCAATCCGAAAATCCGATAAAGTTATTTGAGTATTTGAGTTATCGCGCCTTCCTGATATATATTACCATAAAAAAGCAGTAAATTGGGCATTATTCCGGTACCGGCCAACCGATTTGGTACAATATCAATAGACTTCTCCACATAGACATTATAAATCTGTATACCAAATTTCATGAAAATCCGATAAAGCGTATTTGAGTTATCGCGCGTACAGACATACGGACAGACAATTTCCCGTCCCCCACACAATCTCATAAATTACCATACTGGCACTTAATAACTTCAAAGATTAAACTAGCATCCAAATCATAATAGGCCTACAACACATTAGTTATAATAATTTTGTTTGTCTTGTGGAGTGTTGTCATGGGATAACATTTATCTTCATGCCACATTCTTGTATAACATACGTATTTTTCTTAATGTCCATGCAGGACAGGTTGTAAATCTAGATTTTTAGATTGCCAAATTACATTAGTTGTAAATTTCAGTTAATTTTTACACAATAAATTATGGACACCTCCATTTCGAAATTCACATTAGCATTTACATCTTCTGTGATACGTTAGCAAGGCTAGATATATGTAAACACATCGATATCTTGCAACAATTAATTGCATAAAAGACGAAGCAATAACATCTATGGTCCATCTTAAACGAAATGTTTCGTTATAACGGGTGATTTTAAACATTGTTTCTCATCAAAATACTGAAATATGTATAAATCGGCCACCATAGGAATATAAAAATGACCATGACAAAAGTAATTTACCTTGCTTGTGATGGCCATTATTGCTATCCATAGGTTAGTGGCAGTTAAGTTAACATAGGTTACATTAGTTTAACTTAGAATGGTCAAAACCTAGGAATGCCACTGCTAAACTAATGTCACCTTTGGACACGTGAAGTCAGAATGAAAAATTCAATGCCATAGCCGGGATTTGAACCAGGATCTTCGGTTCTCCGTGCCGATGCTCTAACCAACTGAGCTACCATGGCAACGTGCCGGTACAACATTAAATTCTCCAACTGACTCACAATCCCAGAATACCACCAGGCGTTCTCAATGTGAGATACGAACCCAGTGGCGACTTACAAGCTGTAAGTACTTAAAGACCCGGGCTTTATAGTAAACCACTAGCAGGACACAGTGGAATGATAATTCTTTCACACTGGTGAAATTCTTTCAGTAGGTCACAGTGGAATGATAATTCTTTCACCCTGGTGAAATTCTTTCAGTGTGTAAGAATTATCATTCCACTGTGTCCTACTAGTGGTTTACTATAAAGCCCGGGTATTTAAGCACTTACAGCTTGTAAGTCGCCACTGGGTTCGTATCTCATATTGAGAACGCCTGGTGGTATTCTGGGATTGTGAGTCAGTTGGAGAATTTAATGTTGTACCGGCACGTTGCCATGGTAGCTCAGTTGGTTAGAGCATCGGCACGGAGAGCCGAAGATCCTGGTTCAAATCCCGGCTATGGCATTGAATTTTTCATTCTGACTTCACGTGTCCATCTTGGCCTACACACGGCCAGTGTGAAAGAATTATCATTCTAATGTCACCTTTGTCAACCTAACTATCACTAACCTAGGTATATCGCTGCTAAACTAAGGTAACTGTTAACTCAACTACCAGTAAACTAGGGTTATCAGTTATCACTAAGGGTAAATGGATTTGACGAGCTTAAAGCTGGTAGATCCTCGGCTTTCGATCCGACCAAATTTTTAGGACATATAAATTAATAAATAAGTTTTAGTTTAACGTAAATTTCACTGTCATAATGTTCTTGGTAAACATCATACTCACTTTTGCGAGAAAAGAATTGCTGGAAATTTTTTAGTTAATTTTGTAGTTTGACTTGAACTGCCTTCGTGATCAATATCTATTAATAAGTAAAGAAGGATAAATGACTGAAAATGAGAACTAGCAATGAACAAATTTGAATTAATTTATTATCTCTACTTGATTATAACATGTACAGTTTATCATTATTTACAAGTTTCGTCCATTAGTTTAATACATTATGCAACGATCCTATAATGGCATTTATTAAGTGCTAGTATGATACTTTATGAGATTGTGTGGGGGACGGGAAAATGTCTGTCCGTCTGTCCGTCCGTCTCTCCGTCCGTCCTTGTGTCTGTACCCGCGGTAACTCAAATACGCTTTATCGGATTTTAATGAAACTTGGTGTACGTGTTTATAATGTCCATGAGAACAAGCCTGTTGATACTGGACGAAATCGGTTGACCGCTACGGGGTAAAATCCAATTTAGTGTCTATTTTAAAGGCGCGAAAACTCAAATACACTTTATCGGATTTTCATGAAACTCGGTATACGCATTTATAATGTCCATGGAAAGACGTCTACTTTTCTTAGGTCTAAAGACAATTGATCTTTGGAAACATTCTTACTTAAAGTAGGTCTACTCTGCAACTTAGTCTAACTGAAAATGTCTGCAATCATATGTTTCATAATAACGGATAAATACAGTAAGTTCACTGCTACTAGGTTAACGACAGAAATATATTGAAGGCACAATCCACCGATTATCTGATTGCAGTGAGCAGGTAGAAATAGCCTTACCTTCATTCCTCATTTCTTCCACATTAAGATTAGTTTAAAAACAATTATAATTATGGTAAAATCTTTAGTGTACTATACTTACCATCTCCCTCACATGGGAATACCTAGGCTGTATTCATGAGCCATGAACCATGCAACCAAATAGGTTATGAGAATAAATTCAAATCTTAATAAAATCAGGTAAACTGTTGTAACAAAGTGCCAGAATGTATTGTTGAATCAATTATAATTGCAAATACGATATGTAGAAAATATTTTTTTTATCAGATTAAAATCGTTCAGCATCAACAGAACTACAGGTTTGTTATATCTTGACAATCGCCCACTCACATAAAAATTAAAACAATAAATAGAAAACCCCGTGTCAAATTGGTCGGCACCGGGATTTGAACCACCGACTTCCAGAATACGAGTCCAAGACATTACCATTTAGTCAATCTCGCTCGGTTTAACTGTGTTTGGTAACTATATGTGTGAAGGAATAGTGTTATTAGTCAAAGCTAAATGTATTGCAACTTGAAATTCTTAAAATATGTCAACATTTCACAAAATTCAGTGGCAAAGGACTCCGCATTATGTGGCATAATGAGCTTCTGAATCTGCAATGATAATAATATATGTAAACATTGTTTCCCGCAACACAATTTTGCTTCTTGTAATGCCAATTTGTTAGACTCTTTTAGAGAAGTTCTTACATTACGTACAGTAAACTACGGCAATAATATATATCTAATTCTAGCTAATAATATTGCTTTCGAGTATTAATTCACAGCTAAGTAATCCCAAACAGTAAACATTTGTCATTGCTTAGGCTTGGAGGGTGAAAGTGGTACCCGAATACTGGAGCTCAAGAGTAGGCGTCACGTGTACGGAGGTCACTAAGTCAACAGTCACAGAGCGCGCTGCCATCGATTCCACGGTCACCTGATTCCAGCTCGCCCATCCCTGTCATAATCTCCCTTGCTTCTCTTCGATAGATTTGAGTCCGTCCAACTGCGATTCCTGCCTTTCCGGAGGTCTGTACATCTAGCTTATTCTCTCTCTCATGTAGGTGATCCAGCGCACGTAAATGTCTTCGAAATACTTAGGAATTATTAAAGATAAAATGAACTATAACTAATGTACTATGTTCTATATGTGAATATTTTATCATGAAATCATTTTTTTGATATTCCCTCTCCAAATATATATATATACGTCCTACATGGTCGTGTTATTTTGGAGGTGGCCACGGCATTGGGCTGATCACTCATTCGGGGAGCCCCTCCGTGTCCTTTTCTGATAAATAAAGAATGCATGTGATCCAATAGATCATCCTTCTCCCGACTGGTCGCGGTCCAATAAGACCCGGGCGGGGCGCTTAAACGTTCCTACAAGAGAAAGGTAAAAAGGTAAAAGAGAAACTTATATTATATATAGATTTGAATTGGTAGTTAGGAAGGATATTACTTAAAACACTTATTCAACAATTATATAACAGAACTATGCGGATAATGGTTTCTCTTTACCAGAGAGCACGTCGTAATAGTTCCTTTACAAGTTTACACGAATAACACATAACACATGAATAGCATGACCTGTCATCAGATGTATCCGCGAGCAATACCTTGTGAGATTGACTGCATCATCATGCCGATGTTGATTGTGGTGTTACTGCATATGTAAACACATAGCTGCACATTATCTCTTATTTATCTTAGAATGGAGCTATTCAGGTGTGAGTTTCCGCTCCGTCGACTCCTATCCACAAGATCTCCAAGTCATGTGCTACGCATACGTGTCCACAGTATTTCCAGAATGGAGAAATCTGATTTCAATAGAGAGAAACATAACAATCGGGAAACTTTTATGTTTACACTTAAAAATCTACACTTTCACCACTAAAGCCTACATATTCTGTCAGTTCATTTTTATTTTTATGTATATTATGTTATGACATTATCATTCTACTGACTGTTCTCGAAATAACATTTTCATCACCAAAATATCGTCATCATCTTTCTCCTACTTCCTCTTCCATCACTACAGTATTAAGTTTTTGTCTGCCCGTAAAGGCAGGCTTCCCAGCTTTACTAGCCTCAGTTAACACAAGGACTAATTTTAGCAAAAGTAAATAAACATACTATAGTAATGTTTATAATTGTAATAAAAGCAATGGCAATAAGGGCTTTTGCGTTGAGCATGTATGTAAACCTAGGCATCAATTGATAAATTAATGGTAGCCTAAGTGAGGCCTTTATAAGGGACTTAAATTATATTGTACCTATTACGCATTCAGAATTCTTTTTATGCAATAATGAGGGTATACACAGTAATATCATTTTCGTTTTTTCTTAATATCAGTTCTATTAAATAACTTAATAAATAGAAATCGTCCATATTATTCTACATTTCACTTATAGGAAATTTTCCTGGTTCATATAATTTCGATCAATAAAAAGTTTGCTGTAGGCTATCCGAAGTATGTGTAGTTTATTGTTTTTAGCTGAGCTTGTGTCTTCATTGATCATCCGATTTAGATGTTCCATTTAATTTTGTTTTTGTTTTCTTTGAGCAACTGAATATTTTTACTTCCTTCCTTGTTTCTTTATTCTTTAATTTGTTTTTTTCTACTACAGTGTTTAATCTTCTAAATATTGAATTTTACTTTTTTGTTTACTAGTTTACTATCAATGATATAACAGTTTATAAGCTACATTAGTTGGAAGAGTTTTTTTTATTTAAAAAAATCTGGTAACTTTTTCTATCTTTTTCCAAGTGCTTGGTTCTTGTACATTCTAATTTACTTAGAACTGAACTAGACAAGTAAAGTAGGCCTACAGGTTTCTGTCAAGGGATCACTGCTTGTGTGGAATATTCCTTCCTGCTCTTGTTATTGTTACATTTGCAGTACATTCTCGATATTTGTTCTAACACACTAGCAGAGGAGGATTTTATTTAACTTTCTTCAATATCCTCTGAGATAACATGCGCTGAGAAGACTGAAGATGGACAAGAGAAATTCAGCTCGAACGGGTAATATTAGAGTACCGTTACGTATAAGATTTTGATTAGAAAAAAACCCATGGACCTAGTGGAGACCTACTGATCTTGGGGAGATCAGAATGAGACGAGCAGCTTTAACATAAGATTCTAGGAGAAGGAAAGCATTGAATTTGCTTCTGCGGTGTTGATCTACCTACTTCTTAATAATTGTTATGAGAATAATTCTGATTACACTTTATGCAGATGGTTTTTTTATATGGTTATCAATGTTGTAGTTTGATTTTACCTCATGGTATTCAAATTATCGGATAAATAAATTGCACGACAGTAATGAGTTACAATTCGCGGTGTTACGGATTAATGATTAGCGAAATTCAAATTCAAAGACAATTTAAGACCACGGGAAGGGGAGAATGTCCTGAGCTACAAAGTTTTCAGCAGAGCTAATTTAAAATTAAATATTAATTTGAAAAAAGTTAAACTGTTACAAACCAAAAATACACTCGTTTGTTTGTTTGTTTTTAATTTTTTTAACGGGCAATAATAAACCTACTTAAGAGTTGTCAGGCTATTTGCGAAAAGAACACAAACAACGTTGTAACATAATGTCATCTTTTATAAAGGAGAAGGAGAAATGCCAGAGTCCAGAAAATAGTATGAGGTCATATGAATGAATGAAATTTGAGATTTCTGTGCTAGACTATGTAATAATAATAATAATGTATATTAATAAACAGGCCCATTCTCTGTGTAACTGTAAATGAATTTCATTATTAATAATTTATTTATCGTAGAAACATTTATTGTAGAAACATCCTTGTCTAAATGTAGCCTATCATCTCTTGTTATTTGCTAAAGTTTGGCCTGATTCCACAATTTTCCTTCCTCTGTCCATACTGTAGGTACTGTAGGAAGAGGAAGTATTGTTTTCGACCCCCAAATTCGAAGTTAACTTTTTAACATATCCGTTTTGAGGTCATCTGAAACCAAAAATTATATTTCCGGAAATGTCTGTGTGTGTCTGTGATCAATATACTTCCAGAACGGACAATCTTATGATATCAAAGTTTTGTATTTGGGTTAGGTACCTTGTGAGGATGTGACACGAAGATTGGCGACGACTTTCTCTCATTTTTAAGGAGACTTTACACTAAATAAATTTTGTTTTTTACGATTTTCTCGAAGACGGTTCTAAAGATTTTGTTTAAATTATGTATAAGGGGTGCTTATACTAACAGCTAAAACTTTTATCTCTAACATTTTCCCCAGAAATTATCTGAAGAGTAGTTATAAGTCACCCCTCCGAATAAGCGCTATTTGCAATACGGCCTCTTATCCTGTATCACAGTGTGAAGTGAGAAAGATGCTTAAAGTAAAGAAAGTTACGTGAGTGTATTAATAAGATTTTATTTGTGTTATGTATCCTTCGGGGATGCGATTTGATGTGGTAATGACATTATTTTCATTTTGACGTTCTCTTCATTTTTACAACCAATTTAGATTAAGATAATGACATACATAATAATGGGCAGAGGAAGTTATGTGAGTTTCACATCATGGTTTTTTTAGATTATCATTAATTCAACATATTTACCGAATCAAGAATGCAAGTGCTTGACTTTCAAAACACACTGTACTAATAACATTGCGGTCAAGGTAACAAGCAATATCCTGGATTACGGGAATTGTTAGAAATTATTGGTGCAAGAATAAGAACACTAGGTTGTCCTATTCTGGAGAGAGTGTAATCACATTCTGAGATTGAGGATACAAGAAGACGGGAGGAAAGTCAAACGAAATGCAAAATTGTGAACAAGAGAAAGAGAATGCTCATTTCGCATACCGAATTATTATTTTGTCATGTACGTTTGATAACTGTAGAACTTAATTCACTATCCGCACTATTCACTAGCGTCAAGATAATCTCAGTATTTATCTATTATCCCGTTTCATAAGATTCTTAGGGGGTGAAATATTCAATATTTCTTTCTGAAAATTTGAATATTCTTTATTTAAAACGAACTGTGTTCCTTATTGTGTTTTTGGTTACATTCATTGAATTATTAAATCTTAACAATGAAAATGTATAACTTAAAAAAAAGAATTAAGCCACTTTCAGGAGTTTATCTCCAAAATTAAAAGTAATATTGAAATTGGTTTGACTTGTTTTTAAAGCATTTATTGTACTCTTAATGAAGATGCATGTACACATTATTATTTAAATATCATGCAAACGTTTGAAATTATTTTCCCATTTTTAACAATTTTTATTTATTCAGAACTACATGGGTTTTCCAATGAAAGGCAAGAAAGCTGTAAATTATTTAGGACATGACCAAAAAATTAGCGCATGGTTTGTTTTATTACATCGATAGTTTTAAAAATAAAATATGGGTGGTGACCATAACTTTATTTTTAAGTTTGGGACATGCGCTTAATATGAATGTGTTTCTCTTTTTTAGGGTAAAGATATTATAAAAGTAATTAGTAACATATTTCTTAATATGTAAATTGCCCTGCTTTTAGAAATTCAGACATTTTCTGAAAAAAGAAGTCCGACAAGTTTAAAAAATAATAATTTTTCAATATTAATTTAAACTAAAAATCAATACACTGACAGAATTGAAACTTCTACACAATCTCTATTAGGCCCTATACCATAAGTGTTAAAATAACAAAAATGTAGCTTTAAAAATGTAGTATTTTATGTGAAATTATGGCCAAGGTATGGAGAAAATACAGAGTTAGGAGAAATGTGTAGCCTCCCATACATTCCTTACTCTCATTCTGAACTGGAATTTCCGTTGACATATTTACCCATTCTTATGATAATTTCGTGAATTAACAATTCTTATCTGTTCACATTTCTTGTACTGTTAGTGAAGTCCTCTGATCCTGTATCAGGAAATGAAATATACTTTAAAAATCTCCAGCGAAATTGTTGAACTTGTCTTACCTTTGTAAAGAATGAGAAAGAATACGTTTTGAATTGTAGTTACTTTGATTATTCCAGACATACGAAGCGTTTTTTATATTGACCAATAACGTTTAGCAATTCCTCGGATATAGACCAATCACGGCCGTTCATCTTACAATATTCTTGTAGGAATCGCGGGGATGCCGTTTTATCGGATAAAACGTCTGCTCGTTACTGGACACGTAAGCATCAGTGTGCAGTGATTAATACGTCTCATGCTGTCATTAAGTAGCACAAAAACAGATTATTTTATACAATATAACCTGTTTACTCAGAGAAAAATGGAAAGAAAGATTCTTCATCTATTACTGAGAGACCGGGTGAAAAACATGACTATCAGGAAAAGGACCCAGGTCAAGGATGCAGCATACTCAGCGCAGTTCCTGAAATGGAAATGGGCAGGTCATGTAATTAGTCTCAACCCCGATCGCTGGGCACACATCACGACCGTCTGGGAACCAAGAAAGGGGAAACGGCGTCCAGGAAGACCGAATGCAAGATGGGCAGATGAAATGAGGAAACACGCCGGCAGCCTATGGACTCGAACCGCTCAGAATCGCATAGAGTGGAGAAGACACGAAGAAAATTATAAAATAGCTAGTGTATGAAATGAACTAGACATGAACAGGACGGTCAAAAGCTTAGAAGTAGATTTCGAATAAGCCCCGATATGTGTATGTGTAGGTGTGTATATAATGTTTGCTCAATATGTTCCACAAGATTCAAAGATAGGCTAATTCCAAATCCCACAGAACTAGCTCATCTGTGGGATTATTCTAGAGCTATCCTCCACTGTGAGAGGCCATTGCCCTTATGGGATTCTTCATGACTGTTATTATAACTTGTTTGGAAATTGAAATAATAGAAATGTAGCCTACATTGATTAAAAACACAATTTCGATTCGGTACAAGCCAGTTGGTGTGCTTCTATTATGTTCTGCTGTTAGCTTACCCGAAGGAAGTTAACTGTGTCTTATATGCACCATTGGTAGCACTGGTCACAAAATGGTAACTCGAATCGATTCATGGATGGCTGATTCATAGTATGCCGTGATCTCGCAGCTGTTGGTTTTGTTTTTGTACAACAAAGCACGAAAGTAATTATTATTTGTATAATCCGTTACATTTTTATTTATGGAATATTCTTAATAAATCCAACTTTCGTGGGATTACCCATGATAAGACTACTTATTATGATTTAATCATAGAAATAAAAACATTTTTTTCTTGCATACCAGTACTTTACCATTGTGGAATTATAAGTTACTTAACCATTTATTCTACTATAGAAATGTCTCTGTTTACAATAAGAAGGTAGAGTGTAAGATACGGTTACGCTGTAACGCAGTTCGGGTACAGTTATTGAAAAAATGTTTGCGTCCCCGCAGAATATATTTTGTTTTGTCAAGTTTTAAATCCAGATCAGTTATCTCTCTGCCAGTTATCTCTCTGCCGGGAGCTGCCTCCAGCCATCAACATATCTCGATGGACCCGATGGGCGGGGGGTAATAGTCCCCAGAGAGGTTCAGAGAAGGCTTCTTCTCTTCATCACTACTCTTATATTAGTCGCAGTGTGCACTCTATTATTCTAGCTCGGCTTAGGAACCATGAGGGCAGGCGCCTCCGCCTCTTGCTAAGCATTAACTAGCTTATCTCAGTGTATTCAGGGTCTCAATGTGTATTCGTTACAGTGAACTCTGTGTAAGGTGAAAATACTAAATTCTCTCGAAACTGAATATTCATCTATATTTCATCTGTTTCAAGATGTGTTATTTTTATTGGTTGTATGTGTTAAATTTTGTTGCGAAATATGTAGTTTATTACAAACTCCCTAATCTTTTCTGTTATATCGATGCAGATAGAGTTGGTGACTTCGTCCCAAGATAATTTCTACTGTTCCTCTCTGTTAAACCGATACAAATAAAAAAACTCCAATTAATTAAAGTCCAGTAGACGCTCCCTTTGTGGTCAACGATTTGGGTGGTGTTATCACGAAGGCGGTTCATGAAGTAGGCGTGTGTAGCGAACTTGTATTCAATGTCTAAACGTTTAATCCTCGTGATCTCTCTTACTGTAGTATTCATCCATTCAAAATTTCACATATAAAATGGAGACATCGTTGTACATAATGACATTCCTCACGAGGAATTATAATGAAAATCCAAACTAAAGCGTCGATGAATCTGAATAACCGTCCTGTATGTAATATATATTCATCAAAAAGTTACGTCAACTTCTTTTTCTTCATCCTTTCAAGGTTGGGTAATTTCTGTTCTGTTCCGAGGGAGATGTCATTCTTCCAACTTCTCCTAGGTTTCCCAATGGATTGGTAAAAGTATACTTGCTATAGAAGTCTATGTGAGATAATATCGCTATATGATGTTGCCAGTATTTCTGACACTCCTGAATTTCATCAACGATATTCTTTGTCTTCAATTTCTCCTTTATTCAATTATTTCTCTTTTTGTTTCCTATTATTATTATTATTATTATTATTATTATTATTATTATTGTATCTCCTATTTTTTATAAAACCCTATTTCACCTTTCGGTATGTTAGAGTTATAGTTACATTTTCAATTACATCTTTCATATATACTCACTCCTTATGCTAGAATTAGATATTAATACGATGTAGTCATGAACAAAGATGGATAAATAGATCAGTTTTCGAAGTGTGTTTACATCTTTATTCCACTGTTCTAACAAGTCTTTTTAAGTAGTTCCTTAACATAAGACATAGGGCACTTAGAGTAGTGCAGTTGGCAGCACATTTAGCCAGGTGATCTGCTCTTTCATTTCCTGTGGTTCCGATATGACCTTTGACCCAGTTTAAGCATATATGTTTAAGGTATTCATTTATCTTATTTCGAATGTTAGTTGCAATGGGATGCCGATTAAACCTATCGTTGATGGCGAGGAGTGCTGCTTGAGAGTCGCAATGGATGGGAGAAGAGCAATTAGTATCTATGCTCCATTGCAGTGCTTGTTGTAGGGCTAAGAGTTCTGCCTGGTAGATTGTGCATCGGGCGGAAAGCTTGTACTGCTGGCTAATGGTTTCAGAGATATTCGTGTACACATCATAGACACATCCAAGCAGAGCATCTGTTTCTTCTGTTCCTGGCATGCGAGAGCCGTCTGTGTAGATATGGTGATCATGGAGATGATTGCAATCACTCTGTACTGGAGGCTTGAAATACGTCCTTGGTTGCCCGGATGAGAGGAAGGGTGTTTTTTGTTATATTTCGCAGTTGGGAATTAGTGCTAGTTGTTCTCGGCTTTTCTTGATGTTTGTTAGCTTGGCTCTGTATAAACCGGATAAGTATAAGGGTTCAATATCAGCTATGACTCTTGCAGCGTCAGTAGATACTGTGCGTTATCTGCCCTCGTTATCTGTAATAAGAAGCCTCTTTGAATTTTGGTGAGTTTTTGTTGAGCCCATTTTTTGTTTAAGGTATCCTTGAATGCTGATGCACAGTATAGTATCATTGGCTCAAGAGCACCCCGATGGACAGTGCAGGAAGAAATTTACCGGCTTTCGTTGTCAGGGCGGAAACATGTGCTCAAAATATCAGTTTGTTGTCCAGAGTCACTCCTAAATACACCAAATGGTTAGCCATCTTAATCTCTTCTCCATTCATGACAAGTTTTGGTTGTTGCACTTTTATATTCCTGGTAGTCAGCGTAGCTGTTTTGTTTCCTATTAATCCATTTTAACTGAACTGAGGAATCTAATTTCTGCCACTTCCATTCGCTTTCGATCCTGGGCTCCTAGGGTTTAAATTCAATATAATATTACAGTTTCTGATAAAACATTATGGAAACTAATCTATATGTCCTTTGTTATACTTTTTCCCTAGAGTTTTCTTATTATTCTATTTGTCATACTTCTGTACTGGCGATTTTCTTTTACATCCAGATTATCGGTATAGTTAGTTATATTACATCCCGGGTATTTAAAAGTTTACATTTGTCTATATTTCGACCATATATTACTATTTTCGCTCTCCTCATTAGTTTGCTCTCCATTGCTAATACTTTTGTTTTGTTGCAAGACAACTCCATATTATGTTCTTTTAATATTGTAACAAGGGCTCGTCGGGGTTCAAAATCAGAACACCAAGTATATAATTGAAGGATGGAGGTTTCTTTATTTCCTACAACAATTGTCAATACAGCCAGAAAACTCCAGACTATTCGCCAGTTCACTGTCCTGTTCAGTGCTCACTCTCACTGTGCTCAGTCCTAATTACAGCACTGTTCCGTTCGCACACACTGTGCGGACTCCCAGTCGAGATAATTCCACGTCGCATCGGTCAACTCCACAGTCCTCGCTGCCGCTGTACGATCCACCCGTCGCGCAGAGTTCCCCGGGACGGCACTGCCTCAGCCCAGATCAGCTCACCAGCTCTTCCGTTCACTAGTTCCTCCGTTCACCCTTCTCTTCGGTCACTAGTTCCCCGTTGACTAGGTCTTCCGCTCGCGGGTCCCTCCGTTGACTAGTCTCTACGGTCACCGGCTCTTCAGCTCCCCAAGTCACACTCACTTGAGGCCGCGCTGATCAGTCCTCTCCGTTCAGCTCACCCTCTGACGCTGACGCTCGCCGCTACTCACGGACTGCCTCTCGCTGACTCTTCACTGTACTGAACTGAACTGAACTGCTACTGAACTCCGTCGGTTGCTCCCGCTCCTTATATAGTCTCGACGAATGTTCCAGAGTCGAGGTCTGGAAAGCTCTCCGCCCGCGCGGAATCTGGAATGTGCGCTGCGCTGCGTGGCACACCCCTTAGCGCGAGCTCCTCCTCCGGCCTCTCCCACGAGCGCGCACTGTCCACTCACCGCGCCGTGCCTATAGCAGGCCGCGCCAATCGGCGCGCAGCTCCAATCAGCAATAAGAGGGCCGTTCCTTTCTGGATGTCTCTAGTTCTAGCGCTTTCCAGCCGAGTCCTTGTATCAGTTTCTGGACGGTTCTTTTCTGGGCTTTGTTACAATATATTGTATAATTTTGTTATATTATATTATTGGAGTTCGCCTTCTTTACTAGTCAGCAGGACCTGGTCATGTTCAAATAATATAGTTTTAACGTCTTGATTAATTCTTAAGTATATAACTCTTGGTTCAGTAATTTCCCACTCCTCCCTTATTTATTTACAAAAATGTGAAACAAAGGGGGGAGTGTCCTGCATTTCTCATATTCAAGTTAGGTTTATATATTTTTTTTTAATTTTGCATTCTAATTTTAACTTCTGTTGGACCATATAAGGACTTTACTACATTAAGTAGACACGGAGGTATTTGGTACTGTTATGACAACAAAAATTTAAAAAAAAAAACTGCATAACGGTGTACAGAGTGAAATGAATAGTCATCACTGTGCTTTAATGAGCATCCTCATGCTTTATAGTTTTGAGTTAATATATATCGTTTCTCGTGAGTTACTGCATGAGGTTAGGTTTATTTCTCTCTGCGATAGATATGAGGCCTGAAAACAAGACGCATGTCCACATTATGAAATTCCAGGCCTGCTGTTGAATAATTCAGAATCCTGGCCACATGCAGATCAACTCTTCTTCTCACACGAGTGCACTTGAAGCGGCGCCATTTTGCTTTATTGTGGTATCTCAATGACCACTGCAGATGTAAATAATGAATTTGTTACTGAGCTTATCTCAGTCATGATCGGACAAAAAGTGTAGATATATACCAAAGTCAATAGGTTTCAATCACAGCCTTTAGCGTACCTTATACGAGTCTTAAGTTGACAATGTTCTGAAGAAATATATTAATTTTAGACGTGTTAGAAAATGTGATGACACATGGTCGTAATGTGTTCGGCACTTACCATCATATCCGGAAGGCTTATTTTATATTTATTTTAACGACTTTCCTTAAGCCCATAGTTGAGCCACGTATAGCCTAACCACTCGGAAGTAGAAGGTTTCTACAAACTTAATAGTACTGCCACCATAATTAATAACTACAAACGACAACGACGATTTCAATCAAATGGGAGCTGGTATGAGACCATGGTTCCTACTTCTAGGTTCAGCCAGAAATGTTTAACTAAATTATTATTTAGAATTTAATCGAAATAGAATGGATTTAAATACAATTAATTTTCAAATGACTACTTCTTATACAATTATATTTTATGTATGATAACTAGACAGTTTTTCCATAATAATCTATAGATTTTATACATGTCCTGATAGGCGAAACGTTATTTTGGAATATATTATTGCAGGATTATAGAGTTCTTCGAATTCCAAAACACAAGATTCTACTAGCTATGATGTGCAATCGATCGTTAAACGCTTATTAAAATAGAATATGTAAGGGAGGTTGAATCATTTCTTTATCTACAACTTTTCCTTTGTCCTTTTTCTAGACGAACTACTTGGCCGGAACCAACGAATATTTTTTCAAGTTATTTACAATGAAACTGGGCGCAATAAAGCTGTATACCTTGCGTTCAATATTTCTTCAGTTTATAATAATACACGAGTGTATTTATTACATTAATTTTCTTAAGTGTCAATTTTTGAAACGACTAAACGTTTTAATTGATCGATTTCAACGTAACTAGGTTATGTTAGTTTAGTCATCACTACAGAATAACGCTATCAGCTACTGAGTAGTAATAAGCTATGTGCTGTTTGTAAAGGGATTGGTGAAGAACACCGAAATATAGATACTCATTATAGACAAGTAGTCATAGAACCGATTCATAGTACTGAATAATTCAGTCATTAAACGAATGAAATGTCATGCCCATAAATCAACATGGAATCGAAATATGCTTCAAACTTTCATTCCCTCACAAACTTTTGGTAAATACAACGAAGCTTGTTGACAATATCTTTTCAGGATGTCTTCATAAATTAATTTGAAAAACTACTCATATAGGCGTAAATGCACGAAACTACATCATCAGTCCGAAATTAGCAACAAATTTGCGATTCTACAACTTTTATTTGTATGCGAGGATCAATCTTCAGCTATTTTATTCAACAGTTGATAGTTATCTATCAGTTGACCTTATGATAGGCCTATTGAATATTACGCTTAGATCTATTGCATTAGAAGTTTACAACATTGAGACGGATCTACTGCTTAGAACATTTTAAAATAAAACTATGTACACGTCCCTGAGAAGCAAAGACTTTAGAGATGTTATGCTTTAGAGCCAAGCAGTTTAAAAACAAAGCATGGGTCCTGTAACACAAATTACCTATTTAACTTTCTTCTAAACAGAGCAAGGTGTTATTAAATCTTGATAACACAAAAGTCCATGAACTGAAGGGAATTCTTATTTAAAATTGAACTCATTCTATCGCAAGCAACAGATAATACGAATGAGTGGGTAATCACATTAATATAATAATGCTAATCTGTCCCAAAAACTATATTATTAACCAATATGTGAATCCAGAACAGTATCGGTTGCTAATAATTATATTTTTACAGAAAGTAAACATTCTACATGAAGTCTAAAAGTATTACCTTTGCCTTGGAACGTTGTTACATGAAACTGAGGATGATTGTCACGGGGAAAGGTTACCAACATGTGAATTTATACGTCCCCAGTCATCCCGTATGATCGGCTTACCTGGAATAAAACAAACGATTGCAGTATTATAGAATGACAACTTTATAATGCAGATTTGTTGCGTACATTACAGCAAAATATTGTTTTTATAAATAGCTTTCTAAACCTCTGACATGAACACTGGTCATATCACATATTTGTTAAGCATATACATAGGCCTATTATCAATACAACAAATACATAATAATAGAAAATAGTTTTCACATGAATTACATTATACTAACTGTATTCTATTCATTTTAGAACCACACTGAAAACAATATCGGATATTAAATAAAACTTTACCAGGGAAAAATATTATAGCATTCGCAATAATTAGTAATATTTTTATAAAAATTTACAATACAGATCAAGTTTCTGCTATTCACAAAACATAATTCAAATCAAATACTCTATTATCTAACAGAATTAAATTGGGAAACATATGTTTTGTTTATTTAACATTATATTCAAACACCATTTAATGAAATCGTACAATAGTAAGCAATAGAATAAACATTAAAGTTCAATGTTATACCGGTAATGGAAGATAATATTAATTACATCAGTCGCCGGTAATCCCTTTATTTCTCACTAGTATCACTGTATATGCCGGGCTAATTGAGATTTTTGATGAAATAAATAGGGATTGTCTTCAAGAGATCAACATTTATTTACATGTAGATAGGGAAATAAAGTATTTAGCTAACCAACAACCATAAATACATGAATAGCTTAATAACGATTATTGTCATACTTCAGAATCTGCTCTTCCTTCCTGGTGTAACTAATTACAGAGGTGACTTTTATAGTAAGAAGAATGTAATTTCCAATAAGAAAGGAACTATTTTCATTTTAGTTTCCCTGCATGTTTTTAAAGTAATAATAGAGATTTCCCGGTCAACTCTTCACAGATTATTATTAAATATTTTAGTTTTAGTTTACTTAACATTAATAGCATAGTTCAAGAATACCTCTACAGAAAAGGAAAAGAGTTTATTTCATCGTTAATTATTTTTCTGATTCGTTTTGGTAAAATAGTTTTCACGTCTCAAAGTACTAAATTGTTGCTCATGTTCTACAAGTTTATCAAGACGTCGTTAAATAAATAAATATATAAACAAACAGATACATAAACATCCCTAAATACTCGTAAGTATAGCGAACAGAAACATTAAGATATTTACGTTTCTCTTTTGAGTATTTAGAAATTGTGAGAATTTTGAAATAATTTATAATAAATTACTGTATTGATATATTGTTATAGACTATAACTAAAATAAAATACCCTATTGCCCTAACAAGTACATATTACCTTAAAAAGTATTACCCTAACAAATACATATTTTAAAATGTTGAATGGATAAATTGGATGACATAATTTCAAATTGAATTTGATAATAGTTTCATCATTATTCTTTAGAGATTTATGCCATAGCAGACAAGTTTGAAATCATAAATCGTGTCTCAAAATACCCGTTTAAACCATCTCTATAAAGAGTATAAATATTTTGACTTTGTTTACTAACACTCCGTGTAGGTGAATATTGGTTTGCTTTTCAATTACATTTCAACCCATTATTAAAAGTTTTAGAAACAAATATTTAATGACAATGACGATAAAATTAGTCCCATAGGTAAATTAAAACTATGAGAAGCAAAAAAGGCAGAAAGTATAGAAGATATTAATATAGAATTAATAAAGTCATAATCTACTAAAGTGAAACAGAGATTACAGGATATACAATATCTAATTTATGCTGGCCTTATAAATGTATACCTAAAAATATCTGACCCCTATTGTAATACCTCTTTCTTGAAAAGGCAACAGAAATATTTGTTAACAATTACGGAGGAATAAGCCTTCTAACATCAGCCTATAAAATATATTCTAAAATCATCACCCGAGGATTGTGAAATATAGCAGATTGCTTACTGCTCAAGAACAAACAGGATTCAGGAAAGGAAACTCATGTATAGATAACATTCTTACCCTTTAACAAATCATGCAAAAACAGTGAGAATTCAATAAACCAATATATTCTAGACTATGTAAAGGCTTTTGACAGAGTCAGCAGATCAAAATTATGGAATATTTTAAAAATAATAGAAATATCTCTACATCTGATGGAGATAATTAAAGATGTTATAATGGATCCAACATAAAAATAAAGATAGATGGAAATCTCAGTAATCAGTTTATTACAATGAACCAAGGAGTACATTCTTCTATACTTGGACGATGCTGCTATTCGAATTTGGAAAGCAGATAACTTTCGTTTTAGATTTCAAACGTCAAAATTAATTATATTTTATATGCTGCTGACCAAGTCCTAATATCTGGATCGGAGAATAATTTACAAAAGACCATTTATAATCTTATGAATGGGTGTAAAATGACTATATCAGAAGGTAAAACCAAACTGCTAACATTATGTTGTAAATATGCTGTAAGAGGAAAAATAATACATTAGTACAAACAATGGAGCAAGTAAACGTTTTTAATTACCTTGGATATTTAAATAAGCTATTTAGGCAAATGACTTAAAAAATAATATATAAACACAAAAAATAATTACATAGGGATCCACAACTGGTGTTTTATAAAGTAATGGTTTAGTCCTACGCTGTAGACATAACAAAGGATTACCTACGCATCCAGGCAGTTTAAATTAAGTTTTTACTTGCAGTTTCACGCTACAAACAATCAGGTAGGAGAAGAAATGAAGATATTAGAAATGAACAGAATGTGTTTAACCGAAATGACAAAATAACAGAAACAGAGAAAAAGAGATGGACCACTTGAACAGACAGCCTGAAAATAATAATATAGCAAAACAATCGCTTCTTTATAAAGTTGAAGGAAGAAGATGCATTCATAGACCGAATGAAAGATGGATAGACCAAATGACATAAGGGACCCGAACAGACATTAATATCTAATCCTTGAATGAAGATGATTATGGTAATTTTTACTAATTCATTTCAATTATGATATAATTATGATTAGTGCCATTGCACAGCATCCAGAAAGAAGTGCATGTTTAAGGTTTTAACTGTCCCCTCCCCTTCCTGTCTCCCAAGTGCTGGATTCTTAACACTAGAGGTCTCAAGAGCCTCCCCTAATGGAGCACACGCCGTGCTAATCTGCACCCCTTCAATGTGATATGGGGCCAAGTTCGCATCCCACCTCGATTATCCACTCAAACCAAGTGGTATAGTCTCATCCATTTTGTATTATGCATTTCACAAGGTGCCACACTGTACACTCCAAACGGATTGTACCGTCAGTTCCACTCGTGTTGTTCATTCAACAACATGAAGCTTTCACAATTATACTTCAAATGTTGTGAAAATGTTTTTAATGCGACCAACTTATTCAAACCATAAAATTATTACTATTTAAAATAGAAAACAAACGTAGAATTTCTAGTAAAGGTCAATTATGTTTCCTAAATACAACTAGCATGCAGAGTGATTAAAGAGTATTTTGGCACTGAAAGGTAGGCCTAAATTATATTATCATTTCCACGAAAAAAATTATAATAAGAAGTGTTCTGTACGGATTTTTAACAAATTAATTTTATTTTAATACAATACTAATGTTAATTCTCAACTAATTTCATTACATCCTACATTTTTCAATAAAAAAAGTGTTGTAAAACACACATGTTCTATTTTGTTGCTTAATTCACTCATTAACATGAAAAACCATCATCTGTAATCATTGAAAATAGGAGAAATGTTGGTATAAACGTTTCTTATGTAAATGGAATCTGGTTTCATTTCCGTAGATCGTACAAACCTCGAGAATCTCCTTGTATATAGGGAGAAGAATAAGAGAAACAATAGTTTACGTAAATGGGGTGCTTTTTAATTGTTATTTATTTATTTAATTTAACCTGGCTTTCTGCTGAGCTAGATGAGTTAATCTAAGCAAAAAATGAAATTTACGTGAGTCTATTGAATTTCAGTTAGTCCAATCCAATATTACCGACATCAATCGTCCCAGACGTTAAAATTTCAATGGATTAAATAATAATGTTAATATCTGTTTTGTACAACTAGTTTCTTTATCTAAGCTCTCGGTATACATAACTAATCTTCAGGACAATATGCAATTGTCCTTTTATGACTGTTTCACATAGATGCAATTTGACGCATTCCACACCACTCTTTACCAAATGTTTCTTTTCTGGTAGGAAGAAAACCCTGCTCCATTTATGCTTCCAACAGACTTTTTGTAAGACTTATGGCTGGTATATTACAAAATAAATTGGTAAATTTAAGGCTATATGCATTTCAACAACAGGAACAGAATGTTGTGTACGTAAAGGTGAATAATTTCAGAGTTCCCGAAGATCATGAATGACTACATAGAAAAGGAATACTTTTCAACACCACAAAATACAGTCTTGCCTTTCGCATAGTGCAAGTTTTTTTCTTCTTTCTTTTCTTTTCTTTCTACCTGAACCCGCTCAGAAAGATTCGCAGTAGTATAGTCGAGTCCGCTATGGAAATATTGTCATTTGAAGAAGTGATGTTTCATTCGTACGGCAGTCTTCAAGGGAGTCACAGTGCGCTAACCAAGGTATACGGCTATGGGTTACATGACTGACGCGAGAGGAAGATGACTTGTCTCTCTGAATTCTCTTCCCCTCGCACGCGTTTCCCCAGTGTCAGAAAGAAAAAATGTACTGTAAAATATCCTAACACATTTAATAAGAGTGCCCATTACAACCCTGCCGGCTCTAACACAAAATGTGAAGAATATGGATTATTATTACTACTGTGAGTCCACCGCTGTGGCTCAGGGGATGCGTCCAATCCTCTCACGCAGCGGGCCCGGGTTCGATTCCTGGTCGGGACAAGTTACCTAGGTGAGGTTTTTTCCGGGGTTTTCCCTCACCTGTGAGACAAATGTCAGGTAACTTTAGGCCCTTGTGGTCCCCGGATATCATCTGGCCGTCATTATCATCTTCATCCCCATCCTCGCCTTGTTCTGAGTGAATGTGTGTGTGAATGATGTGTATCGTCCTATGTGTTCGTGTTGTCTCGGAGGTGGCCCCGGCATTGGGCTGATCACTCATCCGGGGCGGCCCTCCATGTCCTTGTCTGGTCAAAAAAGTATGTCTGTCTGTGTTGTGATCCATAGTTCATTCCTCTCCCGACAGGTCGCGGCCCGGTAAGGCCCGGGCGGCGCGGGCCGCATAATGGTCCTTACAAGGGAGAGGTAAAACTACGAAAGAGAAAGAGAAAGATTACTACTGTGAAAATAATAAGCAATGACTACGGTTACGATATTAAACTAAACGCCTCCCAATATCTTTAGGTTCACTTTCGAATGACTTCTATGTAGACTGTATATTTTTAATATTAAAAATGCCACTATTTTCACAACTGTTTGCCACTAGTTATTAAAAAAATCTGATGTGAGACTCACATAACTTCCTCTGCCCATATGAACGTTGGCCTCTTAGTATAATATATTCTGTATGATATTCTCTTCATGTAAACTGGTTCTACGAATGAAGAGAATGTCTTTACTAAATCACATCGCTTCCCCGAAGGATCCATAACCCAATGAAATCTGAATATTGAACTCACGTAACTTTCTGGTTTCGCCTAGGAGCCTGGAAATCGCTAAAACGCGTCAATGCAGAAGGAGCTATAATATGCCTACTATGTGACAAGGATGAGACAGCACAGCATATTCTCTCTGTATGTAAAGTCACTGAGATACTTAGGCAACGATATCTGCCAGACTCTTTTGTTGTATATAGAAGAGGTCACATGGCGATAGTCGAGCTGTTGAGTGACACAAAATTCTCCGAAGGGGTGGAGAAATTCATGTCTAAAGTCCGACAGCTCAGGGTAGTAAAGGATGGGAGGGAGGGGGAGGGGCAGGGGAGGTAATATTTGTCTATGTATTATTATGTATTATTATGTATTATATTGTATTATTATTGTCATATCTTTTCTGTCATTAGTGAATTTTTTCTTTCCTTTCTTCATCTTTGTATAGCATTATTTTATTATAAGTTATCGTATTATATTGTATCATTAGTGTTTCATTTTTCTTTCTTTGTCTTGTGCATAGTAAAAGCACGAACGGCCGTCTAGGCCCGTACGTTGTATTTGTTCTATGGATAATGTATTTAATATGTATATAAGAATAAAGATGCACCTTACCACCACTTCAAGTATAGCCAATACATTTTCCTCATTCCATTACCTGATATAAAACAAGAGGTCATATTGCAAAGAGTGCGTATTAAGAATGAGTGGCTTCTAACTACCCTTCAGAGAATTTTTTCGGGAAAATATTTCAAATACAAGTTTAGCTCTTAGTACAAGCACCCCATGTCTAAACTTTAAACAAAATCGTTTGAAGTGTTACGAGAAAATCGCGAAAAAGAAATTTTCTTCATGTAAAGTCCCCTTAAAAAAAGAAAAAGTCGTCACAAAACTTGAAGTCTCATCCCCGGAACGTACCTAGCCGCGATTAAAAATGTTGTCTTCGGAAGAATTTCCGTTACAAAAAATTGCAAAGAGCGCGTATTCAGAGCGGGTGGCTTGTAACTACCTTTCAGAGAATTTTGTTCGAAAAAATGTTTGAAATAAAAGCATAAGAACCCCATGTACAAAATTTGAAGAAAATTGCTAGAGGTTTTTTTTTTTTTTTTTTTTTTTTTTTTTTAAATCGCGAAATACTAGATTTTCCTTATGCAAAGTCCCCTTAAAAATAAGAGAATGTTGTCGAAAATTTTCGTTTTACATCCTCAGAAGGCACCTAACCCAAATAAAAAGTGTTTTCATATGATTTTCCGTTCTGGAGCAAGACTATTCAAAGACACACACATGCACTCACAGATATGTTTCGGAAAATAGTATTTTTGAATTCAGGGGTCCTCAAAAATGTTGAGCACTTTAGCATACCTAGTATCCATTAGATAATTTGAACCTAGAAGATAAGTCAGCGAAATAAAATGTGAAACATCTAAAAGTTACTAGGCCTATATATACGCAGCTCTATAAGCGATACATATATACCCAGTACTCGCATATAGAACAAAAGAGGATTCCGCTAATTTGATCCACATTGAATGCAAGCTACATGACTACATGTCAAGCGTGACTTTTAATCCCTTGTGGGCGTGCTTTCACAAACTAACACTCTTTTCCCCAAAAACACGTTAAATGTATAGTTTGTAGTGCGGCTGCGTGGTCTTGTGGTTAGCGTCGCTGACTCCAGATCCGTCGGCCCGGGTTAGATCCCCGGTACCTACTAAGATTTTTCTGAGGTAGAGAGGTCTGGCAGGGGTGCACTCAGCCTCGTGATTCAAATTCAGGATCTACTTGATAGAGAAGTAGCGGCTCTGGTCATGAAAACCACCATTAACGGCGGTGAGTGTCGGCATTCTGACCACATGCCCCAATCCTGCCATTTGCCTGTGGTAGATGACGCAGCGATCGGCTGGTAGGCGAAGTCCCTCCAGGGATGTAGGCCACGTAGTTTTAGTTTAGTGCGGCTATTTAAGCTACCTATGTAATTAAGTGATTTGATACGGAAAAAGGTATCTGAATCCATAGTCGCTGACAAAGTTACTTAGCAGTTGCAATAAGAATATTTTGAATACTACACCTACGCACTTTATGAATAAAATATCAGATAATGAATAATCTTAAATTAAAATCCGATCTAACTTCCTTTTACTCCTGTAGTATGGCATAGGGCCTCCACGTGTTACTCTATTTTCCGTAAGAAAAGACAGAGGAACTGGTGGTGGTAAGTCCATAACCTCGCAAACCCTCTTAGGAAACAAAGGTATGACTTGGACGTGAAAGGGGCTTGAAATTTTCTTCAGAGGGCTCCCGGAGGACTCCTTGCCTAGGAATTTTACGTCCTGAAAAATTCATCGACCGCAGAGCCGGGTTAGATCCTGCGACCTTCGGATTTAGAGGTGAGCACGCCGACGTATAAACCACAACGACCAGATTAAATTAAAATACCGATAACATTTCCTCGAGCTACAGTGTAGATATACGCGGAAGCGTAGTGGTTGAGGCGCTGCGCTACAAACCGGAAGGTCGAGGGTTCGATCCCCCATGAGGTCGGTGGAGTTTTTCAATTGGCCTAATCCTTCTGGTGAAACTTTGGCCCTGGGGCGACTCATCCTCTAACAAAAATGAGTACCTGGAGCAATCCTGGGGGTAAAGGCGCCCGGTGCGTGAGGCTGACAACCTTACCACCTTCACGTGCCGAATGTCTAAAATGTGGGAGCCACAACCTCCTTGGATTCTCTGGACCTCCATGGCCTGTAGGCTATAAGGAACACTTTACTTTTACAATCTGATAAGAGTGGCAACGAAAGCAGACCTAAATATGTCCTTTTTTCAAATAAGATTGAAATTCAAATATGTACAACATGTTCTTACAGTGTTCCAGCCATCATTGTACGAGCTCACTCTGTTTTTTTATTACTGGCAGGCATAGAGCAAAACTTGCTCTGTGGTACTTGTGAAAGTTATGATCCCTAAGGCGGTGACAGCCCTAATCCCCGGCCACGCGCCCCACCGCATAAAAATTTAACGGCGTCCCAGGCGGCCGCTTTCAGCACACATAATGCCTACTGGTATTTATCTGTGACTAGAGAACTGGTAGCACTTGATGCAGCTTTTCTCATTTTATGATCAAACAAATAGTTACACAACATTGAACTATCAATCAGTTTTATGTTACTACTCACAGAAGCTGCTCATATAGTATAAACAGAATATGCTACTTAATCTATCCTGTTGTCTATGATTCCAAACGCGCGGAAATTTAAACAATTAATGTTCCCTAAGTTTTTCATGTCATTTGGTGGCAAGTCTTGTAATTAAATACAACATACGTTTTCTGTAAGTGGTGAATATTTTAAGAAGTAAAAGAACGTAGCCTATTAGTTATTATCTGTTTATCTAGCTTCAGTAGATTGCAATATAGGAGAGTGCAGTTGTTTTCGGATATGTTTTCTTGCTGCGGCATTTTCTTTCAAAATATAGTTCTTAGTGTTGATGTAAAAAGTCAACTATCCTTGACAACTTAGCAACCGTTTCATCTAATATAATCAACTTTATTTTTAAAAGGACCGACGTTATGAGTGCTCTTTCCAGTGCCCAATTTTAGATACTTTGCTTGTAAAACCTCTTCCCTTTTCTTTTACTTTTACCCCCACCCACCCATCTCCACCCCAAAGCTATTGTTTTGGTGTTAAGTGTTAGTTTTGTCCAAGTATTAACCAAATGTATTCCGATAACATTTTAATACGGCAAGTAACTCAAACCATACCTAGGCTACACAAAGAAATTAAAGTCTTGGGGATGGTCTCCGTGATTACGCACTATGTTTATTAACAGAAGAATGTTTAAAATCGGTAATTTTTAGTTTGTGTTCTTCATAAATAGTAGGAAACATAAATACGGCTCACGCTATACGAAGGAAAGTGTTGTGCTCCAATCCCTGCCCACTATTTGTGCACTGATGCCACATTCGCCAGAAGAAAGAAAGATAGCGTAGATCCCCTGCGGCTACTCCCGGGAGGTGCGTGATTGATCAATGAAAACCTCACAACTCGACAACCATTTGTCGTAAAAACATGGTTTTTGTACAGCTGGCTTCAGAAACATTTCTTCATTCTCATGGTGGTACACTTGAAAATTTTACGACTTGCGCATAGGTCACGTGTCCGGAATTTAAGACAGGGGTTGTAAACTGGATGGTGATCAACACTAATTTCACTGTTCCTAACCTAACTGCCACCAACCTAGCTCTACATATCACTATTCCTATAACCCAACTGCCACTTAGGCCTATCTAGAATCGGAAGTTGGTATGTAATGTGGGGCGGAAGTGTGTGGAGCGCGTATTGAAGACAGATAAACTTAAAGTCTTCTTTTCTTAAATAAAAGTTCTTATGTTAATTATGTATTGGCGAAAAATGCATGATTGGTATTGAAATTTAATTTACGAATATTCGCCTACAAACTCTCCTAATAATATTTGTAATCTGTATTATAGTAAATCTTTTAAATTTTAAAAACTTTTTTAATAAATTTGAAATTTTGAAATTTTTAACGCATGCAAAACCATATTTAATTATGTTCATAAAAATTAGTTTTGAAGCCAATAGTTTTAAAACAAAAGACACATTTTATTTCCTTAATTCTACTTTATAACGAGCATATAAAACCCAACGTAACATGTTTCTTTCTTCAAGTTTAATTCTTTTAAATTCAGTAGGCTTAAAGTTTATTTTACAAATTTGAATCTGGTTTTGCTCTTTGCAAAGTCAACTACAATTTCTGGGAAGATAGTTTTCAAAATTATGTATATTTCAGAGAAAATTAGAACTAATACACTAGTATAATTATTGAGGAGGGATGATCTCTTAAAATGTTAAACTCTGGTTAAAATTGAAAAAGTTCTTTCCGCAATAGAGTTGGTTACTGGTAAAGTAAAAAATATTCTAGTAAAATTTAAATATTGGGGAAAGTGTTTGCTATAAAATTATGGTAATAATTATAATATTATTTTAAATATTAAGTTATAAAAACTTGTAACACAAAAATTGTCCGCCCCTTCTAGGTTTGCCATCCAGGGTACATGTCCAGTGTGCCCATTAATAAATCAGGGCCTGGCCTTTATTTGTTAATATATAGGCTTGCATAAATTCCTGTGACGGGCTCTCGGCTTTCTTCACTGCTTTGATCTAACTCAGCCTACTGAGGTTTTTTTTAAATATTGATTTGTTACCGTAAATTTAATATCAAGCTTTATTTAATTACTAATTTCACTTGTTTAACTATCGAGCACAAGATATACCGACAGAGGTATTCCTCCGATTATATATGTACAACGAAACAGAACATTTTTGGGTTGTAACGTGATCTTGTAGACGAAAATTTTACAATAATTCTTATGTCTCTGGGGAACCTGCGCAGTAGATCGAATTTGTTAAGTGGTCATTCTTTCTAAATAGCTGCAACACACAAACCTTATACTTTATTACTTACTGCACCAGCTCCTATTGGACACCTAATGGGCTAATAATAATTCTATAAATAGAATACTTGTAAAAAATAACTTGCACAAATGTAATTTTGCCCCGAGCAACAGGAGTTTTGTATCATCTTTGCTTCTCTCATTGCAAACAATAATAGTTATTCTGTATTTACAGAACTCTACACAAGTTCATATTATTAACTTGGAGCATTATAAACAAGCAAAATTACTCAAATTTACTTTAGATACCCGAACTAATATTATAAAACATCGGAGACAACAATATAAAACACGTAACGCATGAACAGGTAAATGACACAACTACAGATAGCGCGACACACAAGTGACGACATCCTTTAAGCAGTGATTGGCTGAAAGCGAAAAAGCTGAGGGATGTGCTCCAACTATCTTACCTACAGGCTTTCTTTCCAGCGGAGGAACCTTATGGAAACCATATAAAATCAGGTAAACTGATGTAACAAAGTGTCAGTATGCTTTTGTTTAATCAGTAAAAAGTTAATTGGAATTATGACATGCAGAGAATATGTCATTTTTGTTATCGATTTCCGAGTTTAGCTGCAGATCGATTCATGAAGCAGGACTTACGGAAGAACAAAGGTCTAAAGTTTGAGATTTAACCTTAATTCAAACTCGTATACAGTGATTTTTTTACAGAAAAATTTACAACCCGTGTTTTGCGATTGGCATATAACGGGATATTTACATTGTATGCTTAGCTCCTAGAGAGATTACAGAAACTATTCAAGTACACTGATATAAGACATTCTTAAAATATGTCAACATTTCACAAAATACACTGGCGAAGAACTCCACTTAATGTATGTAGGCCTAATTATTTCGGAGTTTATATATTCTGTATATAACATTATTCAACTTGATAAACGAAATAAACATCTGACTAGTTTGATAATCAAATCTTCCAATTTACTTCGTTACTATCACCGTATGTCTCAGCTTAAATGCGAAGGGATGTGTCATGGCTAACTATTCCAAAGCCGTATATGAAGAGTGTAAAACGATATGTTGTCAGGATAACAGATTTGCATTTGATAAATTTTTAGTAATATATCACCGTAAAATAGGCACTAAATTGGGCATTACTCCGATACCGGTCAACCGATTTTATTCAATATCAACATACGTCTTCCCGTGGACATTATAAATGCGTACACCAAGCTTCATAAAAATCCGATAAAGCGTATTTGAGTTACCGTGTCATTAAAATAGACACTAAATTGGGTTTTATTTCGGTACCGGTCAACCGATTTAGTGCAGTATCAATAGACGTTTTTCCATGTACATTGTAAATGGGTATACGAAGTTTCATGAAAATCCGATAAAGCATATTTGAGTTATCGCGACTTTCTGATATATTACCATAAGAGGCACTAAATTGAGCATTATTCCGGTACCGGTTAACCGATTTGATCGAATATCAACAGACGTCTTTCCATGGACATTATAAATGCGTATACCAAGTTTCATAAAAATCCGATAAAGCGTATTTGAGTTATCGCGCCGTTAAAATAGACACTTAATTAGGTTTTACTCCGGTAGCGTTCAACCGATTAGGTCCAAATTCAACAAGTTCCTTTTCATGAACGATATAAATACGTATATTAAGTTTCATGAAAATCCGATAAAGCGTGTTTCAGTTATGGCGCCTTTCTAATATAGGCCTACATATTATACTAGTGTCTACGAATGGAACATTTTGAACAGCATATAACAAATTTCTTCAAATTAAACTTAGATATTCAACGATCACTCCAAATATTACCTGCCGAACAAACTCAACAGACGATGTGCAATTAAAATTGTATATCTCCCCAGGGGCGAAAGGAAATCCAAAGATATTATACCGAGTAGTCTCTTTGGTATAGTTCTAGGACTGTATAAACGTAATCTTCTGCCATGTATTGGGGAAAGAGGTGAACTTCGTTCTGTCCGGTACTGGGGCAATCTACCTATATATATATATATACAGTATATATATATATATATACAGTATATATTTAAGTGCTTTGGTATGAGTGAATAAGACTTTTTAAAATATATGTATTGTCCCTAATTTGTTCAGTTATGGAATAAGAGTATCTTCCTTTCAATACCGTCCTTCATCGAAACAACTTTCTGAATTCACATATATTCAATATTTGATTCTATACTAAGTTGACTCTTGCGGGTCCGCCCATTGGCAGCGCTAGCCCCCGCTGAAAGCATGTGTGTCTTGTATTAAATTAAAGTGTGTTAGTGGAAACAGTAGCATCCATTATGGCTTATTCCATAGTCTATAGTAAATGAAAACGTAAATGAATAATACTTTTTGCAGTAAAATACTGTTAGGTGTTCAGTCGTTTAGGGCGGGTCCATGCAATACAAGCAAGGAAAAGAAGGGGTGTTTGTTTTACATGTCTCGTCCTGGACAACTGCTGATTGCATATCTTGTTGATATCGGCTACTTATATCCTGGTTGTGAATAATGTGTACCAACTAAAGAGTTTTTATTTTTTTATTTTTCATATATGAAAGGAATCTGGCCATGGAAACTAGGATATACCATCTAAAAGCTAACACTACTGTAGATAAAAAGTAACTTAATTTGAGGATGGATCTGCAACAAGCTGGTTGCAACAAAATTACACAACTGGATACCAACTTTTCTAATTAAGGGTAATATCGGTATCAGTGGCAATTTCATCCTAAATTAAAAATGATTCCACTTCTTTCAAAAGTATTCCACATTGTCTTACTGCAAATTATTAGAGGTATAAGTTACTAGTGTCTATAAATGCTTTTATTTAAATGAAGCAGGAAATGTGGTAAGCCAGTGAGTCCCCCCACCCCAGATGTCGAGCTTAAGTTCTGATCGCCTGCATGATCTCGTGGTTAGCGTCGCTGGCTACGGATCAGCAGGCCCGGGTTTGACCCCCGTTACCTCCTCGGAATTTTCTGAGGTTGAGAGGTCTGAAATGGGGTGCAGTCAGCCTCTTGATACAAACTGAGGAGCTACTTGATTGAAAAGTAGCGGTTCCGGTGATGGAAACCATCATTAACGGCCCTGGGTGTTGGAATGCTGACCACGTGACCCCCCAATCCTGCCATCTGCCTCTGGTAGACGCGCAGCGGTCGGATGGTAGGCCAAGTACGTCAAGGGATGTAGCGACACGGAGTTTATTTAGATCTTAACGTTCTAACAAGCACAGAGATTTTCAGGTAGGACAAGAAGTTTGAGTGTATTTCGATTGCTGTAGATACAAAGCAGATTCTGTAGAAACTGCGGGGCGACTAATAAATATAAATTGCTGTTGTTGATAATAACACTATCAGATATTCCAAGGCGTGGCTCGCTGTATAATAACGTCATTTTTCAACATCAGTCCCAGCCCCTTGCCTCAGGGACGGGCTACTGCTTTCCTATATGGCTATCGATCAAAATCCATAGGCTACAACCATCTTGGTACCTGATTGCACAGCGCCGCCTGCCAAGCAGCGGTCAGCAATCCGGTGCTCACCCCAACTGGACACAATACAGTTAAACTGACAGTGTGCTAACGATTACAAGGTGCCGTGTTATTTTGGTTGGGTGTTGTTATTCAGATGTAGTTCAGTAAGACATTACTAACGGCCGTGAGAGTTGGTATGCTAACCACATGTCCTTAAACCTGCCATCTACCAATGTCAGATGACGCAGCGTTCATCAAAGGGATGTAACACCATGGATTTTAGTTTTATCTTGTGGTATTCAGATAGGAGGTTGGTTAATACTGCCAGAAAGGACAGGGTTTCAATTCCACACACTGTCCGTTATAGAGCGTAGGCTACTGTATACCCCATCTCCCCCGTGGGAATTTCCGACACATATATTTTTTTGTTGGTATACCCATCTAGTTTCAGTTTTTACTTGTTTTCCACTTATCAATTACAGCATTTACCCGGAAACCCGGAAAACTACGGAAATCCGGAGAAAATGAGTTTGTTTTAATTTTTCTTTGTTCTTTGCTCCAAATATGACCAGGGAATTTCTGACTCATATTTTTTTGTTCGTATTGTCATCTAGTTAAATTCTTTAGATGTTTGCCCCTTATCAATTACAGCATTTACCCGGAAACCTCGGAAAACTACGGAAATCAGGAGAAAATGAGTTTGTTTTAATTTTTCTTTGTTCTTTGCTCCTAATATGCCCAGGGAATTTCTGACTCACATATTTTTTTTTGGTACTGCCATTTAGATTAATTTTTCAGTTGTTTGCCTCTTACCAATTACAACATATCCCCGAGTAGTAATAGGCTGCGTATAGTCAGGTTCACGCCATCACTCACGTGTTAGGTCCAATCTAACAACCCCCCCTCCCCGACGCCCAACGTCGCCTTTGCGTACGTACGCGTCTGCAGTTATGCCCTTTTGCCAAAGACGCCCTCTTACGCAAGGTTTTTTTTTTTTTTTACCAATATTGTTACGCCCTTATGCCAAGGAAGCCACGCACTCTTACGCAAGGTATTTCTTTTTACCAATTTTGTCACACACTCTTACACAACTTATTATTTACCAATATTGTTACGCCCTTATGCCAGGGACGCCACGCACTCTTACGCAATGTATCAATGTTGTTACGCCTTTTTGCCACGGACGTTCTAGATATGCACTCTTGCGCAAGGACCATGTGGAATAGACGTCATTTTGCTACCGGTTTAAAGTCTCTGCACTTTGGACCTTTTATCCATATGACGTCATCAGCATGTTCATTTTATATTTATTTAATAAAATCTTGTCATAGAGGTTGACTCGAACCACTCAAGTTGTCATTACCAACTAACCGTTTTTATCCGCGCGGCCACAGTGAGATATGTTGTTCCATGTGCTAGCATTGTCTTATATAAAATTAGCTTTCTCAGTGACGTCAAGGTTATTCAATCTTGTGGTTCCAGAATTGGCAACCAGGTGGCTGGTTCGCTAGATGGCGCCAGCGTTTTCAAAAAGGACGTCTGGATATCCACTCTTATGCAAAGGGTTTTTCCTAACGCTGTAACGCCCTATAGACAAGAATGTTTGGAGATGCGCCTTAAACGCTATACCATGGGAATGTCTGGAAATGAAAAAGTTGGAGAAGTATTTTTACACAAAGGGTTTGTAAGGTCTTTAGGGCAAGAACGCCTGGACAATGTGATTATGTTCTCCATACTGTGACATCATCTCATTGTATATTATTGGATATTTTATGTTTATTTGTTATTTAAATAAAATCATGTCATATGGGTAGACGCATACCACACATGAACTAAATCTCTCACTCTCTCTCTCCCTCAGGCTATGCCTGTTAGGACTTGAATACTTTCACCAGATTGCAAGAATTTGATAACTCACGTAGGAATTTGTTGTTATAAAGAAGCTGTTGTCTGAATGTTACATATTATTTCCATAACAACTGTTCTTCATGTAGAAACAGATCCCTCACACATTTTCCCTGTCAACGATAAATTGTTTTCACATGTCATCGATATCCAGTTTTAAAACCACTCACATATTTTTCTAAACCACTAATAAATTGTAGTAATATTTTTAGTACTATCACGCAGAAAAATTATTTTAAGTTTGACCTGCATATGTACTTAGCCTTTAGTGTTTACGACTGATAAAGTTATGTACTGTTAGCTTCTGTCCTGTTGAAGGAGAAGGAGGGGGGCAATAGGAAAGGTTTCTATTGATTTGAATATGTAATCTCCGTTTACATTACATATTCTCCACAATATTGTTTTTTTTTAAAGAAATATAGAAAGTTTATAATATTTTATTATATAAACTCATATCACTAAACACAGAATATTTCATCACAATGTCTGTAAATATCATAATGGCTGGAACAAGTTATGTCCTATTAAAAAACATATACGAACACATACGAGTATATTGTCTATATCCACACGCACATCGTTCTGGGAATCCAAATCTATGACACCCTCTTCTTAAATAAGTTCAATGCAGGAACAAGTCTTGTTTGTTCTTCGATGCTTCAAATCATCGCTTTCTGAAAATAGTAAACAAAACACACATTAGAGATTTATTCTTGCAGCGAGGTAATTAATTCCCACCCCTCTGCGTTATACTTACATCTTGCTTCGTCGTTTGGAAAGTAACGATGAGTTCTCAAGTCTTTGAAAATAACTATCAGCTCTTTTCTGACACATAATGTTTCGCTAAATTGTCTGCAAGTGTTAATGTGTTGGAACTGCCTGTTCCATTAAAATATACGAACACTTATATTGTTCTTCTGGTCCATAGTGGGCGCTTACACATCGTTCTGGGATGGAAGTTGAATCTGTGACATCAGTTCTTAAACAAGTTCAATGCAGGAACAAGTCTTGTTTTTTTCTTTCACACTCTTGTACTGCAATACTTCAATTTCTGCGTTCTGAAAACAGAAAAGGCAAATAGACACTGGTTTCTAATGTCAAATAGCATACCGAAACTAAAAATCATTATTTTTTGTTTAATGTTAATGTTCCTTTGTAGGAAATAATAGGTCATCTTATATGTTTGAGTTGTAATATAATTACTTTTCATTATTACGGTTTCACAAGTATCCTTTGTGAGTATAGAATGCTGTAACTATTTATTGCCTTTGTTGCCGTGTTAATGACTATATCGCTAGATGTAATATTTTGAAATTATTTCTCTATAAGTAAAAGCTTTTAACTTTTATTTAGGTCTTAAATGCTTTTAAAGAATCATTATTGAAATATCAATCCATAGTACAAGATGTTCAGCACTTACACACTCCTGCTTGAAAGGGTTCTCTAAAGAGGTATAATGCATATAGACCTAAATAGGTAAGCATTGATCGATTTGAACGATTGTATATGACGCACAAATCAATATAGTATCTTAAGAAGTGTTATTCATATGTGGGATCGGAGATTTATTGGTTACACGTTATAGAATAAGAAATCCACATAATTTATGATATTAAGGAAGGTCAGAAGTGTTGATTTTGCTATTTTGGTCAAAAAAAAGCTATTTTTTTATCTTTAGTGTAAAAGAAAAGCATACTCTAAAGTTTATATGTGTAAAATATTATGCTATTAGGCCACATGTAAGGGTGTAAATAAACAGAGCCTTGCAAGTTTCCTCGTATAATACTTAGTAAGTGTTGTGTAAGGCTCAATCCATATTTAGTAATAATACAATGTAATTATACAAATTTGTAATTGAGGAGTGGACATTCAAAATGAGTTATTGATGGTATATCATTGTATATGTATGACTCTACATTACGAACGTGACTACAGCATCAAAATACTATTTTTATCGTAATTACAGAGGTCTGAAGTTAGTATGAACGTTCAAAACGCTGTTAGTCTTTCGCCGCTTGACAATCTAAACGCTTTTCTTTTGTCACTTGCTTACACAATAATGGAGATATGTCAGGTGGTAGGGGCAATATAGCCATTTTTTAATGCTTCCACAACTGAATGTTAGTCAGTGCTGTGTTGTTCGTAACGGAAGGTGAAGTAGGATCATTATTATGGTTAGGGGGACATTAATCGTGGCAATAGAAAAAACACAGAAAAGTACAGGCATGTATTGTATTAAAGCCTAATTTGTTAAAGCTTCTAAAGATAAATGCAGTAATAATAATAACGTTCTAGTAATGTTTAAAATACTTCCCTTCGATGTGCCTAAAAGACAGAATGTCAATGCATTTATTACTACAGCCACTAAAAATCTCAGAGAGTTCACTTGTCGTTAGAATTGTAAGGCATACAGTTACATTTGTTTGCAAGAATTTTCAGTAAACAGTTTAATATAGATTTTTAGGTCACCTACTAATGAAACTTGTATCATAAGACAGAGCATATTATTCACATTATCGATAGATTACAAACATTTCGACCCTTACTTAAAAGATGCTGCAAAATGTAATCAGTTATACCTACACAATGTACTCCATGAAACCATTATGTCCAGAAAATAACAAAGATGTGAAGAATCTGTTGAAAAATTTGCCATGCAGCAGTGACATAACTGGTATTAACTTAGTATTCTGATGTTTTAGCTAATACTGAAACTGCACTAGTTACTGATGATGTTGATCAGCTTTATGATGAGCAGATGACGATATGTAACTTACAGAACAGGACTAAAGAATATTCACTTGTTAACAGGCTATGGTTTAAATTCTCAGTGTTCTATGTTTTAAATGTTCAAATATATCACTTTAAAAACACAAAAAAAATACATTTTAACTACAAGACTCATATTTTATTGCTATTGTTGCAGTGGATCGTAACTTGACATTCCCACACGCAATGTGCTTGTTATGAAAACAAAAGAAATCTCCGTGCGGTAAAAATTACAAAAAGCACAAGTGCCGTAAGTAAAATCATCATAATACAAGCCTTTATGGAAGACTGTAACCTATTTTTGTGGCGATTTTAACAGGACAAATATTCAGTCCCCATAACAACCAACACATGCGAATCACTTTCTGAAATATAACACCCATCTTCAATAATGTATATACATAATATTTTGAGCTAATATTTCAATTAAAATAATTAAATTTGATATAAATAATCATCGTGCAATAAAAATAGCATGCAACACTCGTGCTGTAAGCGGTGCAGCATAAAAATTTCAAACGTATTGTCCGTAAACTATTAAAGAAATAGGAAAAATCATCTGTAAACAAAGTTAATATATAGAACATGATTCATAGAAGAGGAAAATCATGGCAATTGTGCAAAAGTCTAGCTATAGAGGAAAATAATGTCGAGTTATGGATAAAAAAAATTAGGAAATAAATCCCAAACTTATGTTTGAACTTGTCCAATTGATAGAGGAAATAAAATAATTTACACACACAATTACAATGTGAACGGTTTACTTAATTCTAAATAATAGTACAAAGACGACTCTTAAAGCACAAAGATTTCAAACGAATTGTCCGTAAACTATTAAAGAAATAGGAAAAATCATCTGCAAACAAAGATAATATATAGAACATGATTCATAGAAGAGGAAAATATGACAATTGTGCATAAAAAAAAATTAAAATTACGTAAAAATCCACAAATCATGTTTGAACATATACATTGACAGAGGAAACGAAGTCATTTATACATTATAATGTGAAATGTTTATCTCATTCTACACAATAGTACAAAGGCAAGTTCAATAGTCTTAACAATTCAATCAATGTGGATGTAAATTAACATAGAGAATATTTAGAACACGGCTGGCTGGAAAGGAAATTAATGTCAATTTTGCGTAAAAATTAAAATATTATGAAATAAACAACAAATCATAATTGAACATGTCCTTTGACGCAGAAAATGAAGTCATTTGTACATTTAAAATTACGAAAAGTACACCTCTCACTAAACAACTGACATAGGTTTGTTCCAAATGCCTTACCATTTAATACAAGCTTGTTGTCAATTATCAAAGAAATAGGGAAATAATATGTTAAACAAAGAGAATATTTACAATTTCAGTAATTATAAAAAAAAAATTACTACATTAAATCCACAAATCATGATTGACATCGACACAAGAAATGAAATCATTTATACATTTAAAATTACGTATGTACACCTCTCACTAAATAAAAAAAAAACGACATAGGTAGTTCCAAATGCCTTATCAATTAATACAATCTTGTCAACTATCAAAGAAATAGGTAAAAAGCACATTAAACAAAGAGAATATTTAGGACATGACTAGATGGAGAGGAAAATAATGTCAATTGTGCGTAAAAAATTGAAAAAATTATGAAATAAATTCACAACGTATGATTGAACTTCAACGCATGACAGGAAATAAAGTAATTTATACACTTAAATTGTGAAACTTTTACCTGTTACTAAACAATACAACAGAGGCATCTCTAAAAGCCTTAACAATTCAAACAAGGTGTATGTACATTAATAAAGAAATTGAGAAAAATTATCTGTAAACAAAAGGAATATACAAAATATGATTAGCTAGAGAGGAAAATAATGTCAGTTGCGCATGAAGAAAGGAAGATTACGTAAAAAAATCCACAAATCATGATTGAACACGTCTAATTAACAAACGAAATGAAGTCATTTATACATTTCAAATGTGAAATGTTTGAGTAATAAGGCATTTTTTTTTTCCTCACTTGCGTAAACAATAATGGAGATATGTCAGACGGCGGGGGTAATATACCTAATTTTTAATGCTCCCACAACTGATCGTTAGTAAGTGCTGTGTTGTTCGTAATGGAAGTAGGATCGTTTATGGTTAAGGGTGACATTATTCATGGATATAGGAAAAACAGAAGACTAAAGACATGTATTGTATCAATCCCTAATTTGTTAAACCTAGTATTTTTATTTTAATTAACGATAAATGCAGTAATAACAATAATAATAATGTTGCACAGTAATGTTTAAAATACTTCCGCTCGAGGTGGGTAAAAGACGGAAGGTCATTGCATTTATTACTACAACCACTAAAAATCTCAGAGAGTTCACTTATCGTCAGAATTGTAAGGCATACAGTTACATATGTTTGCAAGAATTGTCAGTAAACAGTTTAATATAAATTTTCAGATCGCTTGCTAAGGAGCCTTGGAAAATAATGTCAATTTTGCGTAAAAAATTAAAATATTGTGAAATAAACAACAAATCATAATTGAACATGTCCTTTGACGCAGAAAATGAAGTCATTTGTACATTTAAAATTACGAAAAGTACACCTCTCACTAAACAAATGACATAATTTTTTCCAATTGCCTTATCAATTAATACAAGCTTGTTGTCAGTTATCAAAGAAATAGGGAAATAATATGTTAAACAAAGAGAATATTTACAATTTCAGTAATTATAAAAAAAAATTACTAAATTAATCCACAAATCATGATTGACATCGACACAAGAAATGAAATCATTTATACATTTAAAATTACGTATGTACACCTCTCACTAAATAAAAAAAAAAAAACGACATAGGTTGTTCCAAATGCCTTATCAATTAATACAATCTTGTCAACTATCAAAGAAATGGGTAAAAAGCATATTAAACAAAGAGAATATTTAGGACATGACTAGATGGAGAGGAAAATAATGTAAATTGTGCGTAAAAGAAAAATTGAAAAAATATGAAATAAATTCACAACGTATGATTGAACTTAAACGCATGACAGGAAATAAAGTAATTGATACACTTAAATTGTGAAAATTTTACCTATTACTAAACAATACAACAGAGGCATCTCTAAAAGCCTTAACAATTCAAACAATGTGTATGCAAATTAATAAAGAAATTGAGAAAAAATTATCTGTAAACAAAAGGAATATACAAAATATGATAAGCTAGAGAGGAAAATAATGTCAGTTGCGCATGAAGAAAGGAAGATTACGTAAAAAAAATCCACAAATCGTGATTGAACACGTCTAATTAACAAACGAAATGAAGTCATTTATACATTTCAAATGTGAAATGTTTGAGTAATAAGGCAAACACAACTCTAAGAGACTTGACATTTTGAAACAATGTGATTTAAAATCCGACGCCCGGGGTCTGTTTGCGTACGTACGCGTCTGCAGTTAAGTCCTTTTGCCAACGACGCCTGGAAACGCACTCTTACGCAAGGCTTTTTACCAATGTTGTTAAGCCGTTTTTCCAAAGATGCCTGCAAACGCACTCTTACGCAAGGCTTTTTACCAATGTTTACCAATTTTTTTACGTAATCTTCCTTTCTTCATGCGCAACTGACATTATTTTCCTCTCTAGCTAATCATATTTTGTATATTCCTTTTGTTTACAGATAATTTTTCTCAATTTCTTTATTAATGTACATACACCTTGTTTGAATTGTTAAGGCTTTTAGAGATGCCTCTGTTGTAATGTTTAGTAACAGGTAAAAGTTTCACAATTTAAGTGTATAAATTACTTTATTTCCTGTCATGCGTTGAAGTTCAATCATACGTTGTGAATTTATTTCATAATTTTTTCAATTTTTTACGCACAATTGACATTATTTTCCTCTCCATCTAGTCATGTCCTAAATATTCTCTTTGTTTAATGTGCTTTTTACCTATTTCTTTGATAGTTGACAAGATTGTATTAATTGATAAGGCATTTGGAACTACCTATGTCGTTTTTTTTTTATTTAGTGAGAGGTGTACATACGTAATTTTAAATGTATAAATGATTTCATTTCTTGTGTCGATGTCAATCATGATTTGTGGATTTAATGTAGTAATTTTTTTTTTATAATTACTGAAATTGTAAATATTCTCTTTGTTTAACATATTATTTCCCTATTTCTTTGATAATTGACAACAAGCTTGTATTAAATGGTAAGGCATTTGGAACAAACCTATGTCAGTTGTTTAGTGAGAGGTGTACTTTTCGTAATTTTAAATGTACAAATGACTTCATTTTCTGCGTCAAAGGACATGTTCAATTATGATTTGTTGTTTATTTCATAATATTTTAATTTTTACGCAAAATTGACATTAATTTCCTTTCCAGCCAGCCGTGTTCTAAATATTCTCTATGTTAATTTACATCCACATTGATTGAATTGTTAAGACTATTGAACTTGCCTTTGTACTATTGTGTAGAATGAGATAAACATTTCACATTATAATGTATAAATGACTTCGTTTCCTCTGTCAATGTATATGTTCAAACATGATTTGTGGATTTTTACGTAATTTTAATTTTTTTTTATGCACAATTGTCATATTTTCCTCTTCTATGAATCATGTTCTATATATTATCTTTGTTTGCAGATGATTTTTCCTATTTCTTTAATAGTTTACGGACAATTCGTTTGAAATCTTTGTGCTTTAAGAGTCGTCTTTGTACTATTATTTAGAATTAAGTAAACCGTTCACATTGTAATTGTGTGTGTAAATTATTTTATTTCCTCTATCAATTGGACAAGTTCAAACATAAGTTTGGGATTTATTTCCTAATTTTTTTTATCCATAACTCGACATTATTTTCCTCTATAGCTAGACTTTTGCACAATTGCCATGATTTTCCTCTTCTATGAATCATGTTCTATATATTAACTTTGTTTACAGATGATTTTTCCTATTTCTTTAATAGTTTACGGACAATACGTTTGAAATTTTTATGCTGCACCGCTTACAGCACGAGTGTTGCATGCTATTTTTATTGCACGATGATTATTTATATCAAATTTAATTATTTTAATTGAAATATTAGCTCAAAATATTATGTATATACATTATTGAAGATGGGTGTTATATTTCAGAAAGTGATTCGCATGTGTTGGTTGTTATGGGGACTGAATATTTGTCCTGTTAAAATCGCCACAAAAATATTTTACAGTCTTCCATAAAGGCTTGTATTATGATGATTTTACTTACGGCACTTGTGCTTTTTGTAATTTTTACCGCACGGAGATTTCTTTTGTTTTCATAACAAGCACATTGCGTGTGGGAATGTCAAGTTACGATCCACTGCAACAATAGCAATAAAAGATGAGTCTTGTAGTTAAAATGTATTTTTTTTTGTGTTTTTAAAGTGATATATTTGAACATTTAAAACATAGAACACTGAGAATTTAAACCATAGCCTGTTAACAAGTGAATATTCTTTAGTCCTGTTCTGTAAGTTACATATCGTCATCTGCTCATCATAAAGCTGATCAACATCATCAGTAACTAGTGCAGTTTCAGTATTAGCTAAAACATCAGAATACTAAGTTAATACCAGTTATGTCACTGCTGCATGGCAAATTTTTCAACAGATTCTTCACATCTTTGTTATTTTCTGGACATAATGGTTTCATGGAGTACATTGTGTAGGTATAACTGATTACATTTTGCAGCATCTTTTAAGTAAGGATCGAAATGTTTGTAATCTATCGATAATGTGAATAATATGCTCTGTCTTATGATACAAGTTTCATTAGTAGGTGACCTAAAAATCTATATTAAACTGTTTACTGAAAATTCTTGCAAACAAATGTAACTGTATGCCTTACAATTCTAACGACAAGTGAACTCTCTGAGATTTTTAGTGGCTGTAGTAATAAATGCATTGACATTCTGTCTTTTAGGCACATCGAAGGGAAGTATTTTAAACATTACTAGAACGTTATTATTATTACTGCATTTATCTTTAGAAGCTTTAACAAATTAGGCTTTAATACAATACATGCCTGTACTTTTCTGTGTTTTTTCTATTGCCACGATTAATGTCCCCCTAACCATAATAATGATCCTACTTCACCTTCCGTTACGAACAACACAGCACTGACTAACATTCAGTTGTGGAAGCATTAAAAAATGGCTATATTGCCCCTACCACCTGACATATCTCCATTATTGTGTAAGCAAGTGACAAAAGAAAAGCGTTTAGATTGTCAAGCGGCGAAAGACTAACAGCGTTTTGAACGTTCATACTAACTTCAGACCTCTGTAATTACGATAAAAATAGTATTTTGATGCTGTAGTCACGTTCGTAATGTAGAGTCATACATATACAATGATATACCATCAATAACTCATTTTGAATGTCCACTCCTCAATTACAAATTTGTATAATTACATTGTATTATTACTAAATATGGATTGAGCCTTACACAACACTTACTAAGTATTATACGAGGAAACTTGCAAGGCTCTGTTTATTTACACCCTTACATGTGGCCTAATAGCATAATATTTTACACATATAAACTTTAGAGTATGCTTTTCTTTTACACTAAAGATAAAAAAATAGCTTTTTTTTGACCAAAATAGCAAAATCAACACTTCTGACCTTCCTTAATATCATAAATTATGTGGATTTCTTATTCTATAACGTGTAACCAATAAATCTCCGATCCCACATATGAATAACACTTCTTAAGATACTATATTGATTTGTGCGTCATATACAATCGTTCAAATCGATCAATGCTTACCTATTTAGGTCTATATGCATTATACCTCTTTAGAGAACCCTTTCAAGCAGGAGTGTGTAAGTGCTGAACATCTTGTACTATGGATTGATATTTCAATAATGATTCTTTAAAAGCATTTAAGACCTAAATAAAAGTTAAAAGCTTTTACTTATAGAGAAATAATTTCAAAATATTACATCTAGCGATATAGTCATTAACACGGCAACAAAGGCAATAAATATTTACAGCATTCTATACTCACAAAGGATACTTGTGAAACCGTAATAATGAAAAGTAATTATATTACAACTCAAACATATAAGATGACCTATTATTTCCTACAAAGGAACATTAACATTAAACAAAAAATAATGATTTTTAGTTTCGGTATGCTATTTGACATTAGAAACCAGTGTCTATTTGCCTTTTCTGTTTTCAGAACGCAGAAATTGAAGTATTGCAGTACAAGAGTGTGAAAGAAAAAAACAAGACTTGTTCCTGCATTGAACTTGTTTAAGAACTGATGTCACAGATTCAACTTCCATCCCAGAACGATGTGTAAGCGCCCACTATGGACCAGAAGAACAATATAAGTGTTCGTATATTTTAATGGAACAGGCAGTTCCAACACATTAACACTTGCAGACAATTTAGCGAAACATTATGTGTCAGAAAAGAGCTGATAGTTATTTTCAAAGACTTGAGAACTCATCGTTACTTTCCAAACGACGAAGCAAGATGTAAGTATAACGCAGAGGGGTGGGAATTAATTACCTCGCTGCAAGAATAAATCTCTAATGTGTGTTTTGTTTACTATTTTCAGAAAGCGATGATTTGAAGCATCGAAGAACAAACAAGACTTGTTCCTGCATTGAACTTATTTAAGAAGAGGGTGTCATAGATTTGGATTCCCAGAACGATGTGCGTGTGGATATAGACAATATACTCGTATGTGTTCGTATATGTTTTTTTAATAGGACATAACTTGTTCCAGCCATTATGATATTTACAGACATTGTGATGAAATATTCTGTGTTTAGTGATATGAGTTTATATAATAAAATATTATAAACTTTCTATATTTCTTTAAAAAAAAAACAATATTGTGGAGAATATGTAATGTAAACGGAGATTACATATTCAAATCAATAGAAACCTTTCCTATTGCCCCCCTCCTTCTCCTTCAACAGGACAGAAGCTAACAGTACATAACTTTATCAGTCGTAAACACTAAAGGCTAAGTACATATGCAGGTCAAACTTAAAATAATTTTTCTGCGTGATAGTACTAAAAATATTACTACAATTTATTAGTGGTTTAGAAAAATATGTGAGTGGTTTTAAAACTGGATATCGATGACATGTGAAAACAATTTATCGTTGACAGGGAAAATGTGTGAGGGATCTGTTTCTACATGAAGAACAGTTGTTATGGAAATAATATGTAACATTCAGACAACAGCTTCTTTATAACAACAAATTCCTACGTGAGTTATCAAATTCTTGCAATCTGGTGAAAGTATTCAAGTCCTAACAGGCATAGCCTGAGGGAGAGAGAGAGTGAGAGATTTAGTTCATGTGTGGTATGCGTCTACCCATATGACATGATTTTATTTAAATAACAAATAAACATAAAATATCCAATAATATACAATGAGATGATGTCACAGTATGGAGAACATAATCACATTGTCCAGGCGTTCTTGCCCTAAAGACCTTACAAACCCTTTGTGTAAAAATAGTTCTCCAACTTTTTCATTTCCAGACATTCCCATGGTATAGCGTTTAAGGCGCATCTCCAAACATTCTTGTCTATAGGGCGTTACAGCGTTAGGAAAAACCCTTTGCATAAGAGTGGATATCCAGACGTCCTTTTTGAAAACGCTGGCGCCATCTAGCGAACCAGCCACCTGGTTGCCAATTCTGGAACCACAAGATTGAATAACCTTGACGTCACTGAGAAAGCTAATTTTATATAAGACAATGCTAGCACATGGAACAACATATCTCACTGTGGCCGCGCGGATAAAAACGGTTAGTTGGTAATGACAACTTGAGTGGTTCGAGTCAACCTCTATGACAAGATTTTATTAAATAAATATAAAATGAACATGCTGATGACGTCATATGGATAAAAGGTCCAAAGTGCAGAGACTTTAAACCGGTAGCAAAATGACGTCTATTCCACATGGTCCTTGCGCAAGAGTGCATATCTAGAACGTCCGTGGCAAAAAGGCGTAACAACATTGATACATTGCGTAAGAGTGCGTGGCGTCCCTGGCATAAGGGCGTAACAATATTGGTAAATAATAAGTTGTGTAAGAGTGTGTGACAAAATTGGTAAAAAGAAATACCTTGCGTAAGAGTGCGTGGCTTCCTTGGCATAAGGGCGTAACAATATTGGTAAAAAAAAAAAAAACCTTGCGTAAGAGGGCGTCTTTGGCAAAAGGGCATAACTGCAGACGCGTACGTACGCAAAGGCGACGTTGGGCGTCGGGGAGGGGGGGTTGTTAGATTGGACCTAACACGTGAGTGATGGCGTGAACCTGACTATACGCAGCCTATTACTACTTCCCCGGAAAACCCGGAAAACCACGTATATACGGAGAAAATTACAATGTTTTATTTTTTAATGTCTGTTCTTTGCTTCTAATATTCAAAGGAAATTTCTGACTGACATGTTTTTTTGTTGGAATTTCCATCCAGATTAAGGTTTCAGTTGTTTGCCCCTTATCAATTACAGCAAATCTCCATAAAAGTCGGAAAACCTCGGAAATCCGGAGAAAATGACTTTGTTTTAATTTCTTTTATCTTAGTTCTTTGCTCCTAGTATTCAAAGGGAATTGGTAACTCATATGTTTTTGTATTGATATTGCCATCTAGATTAAGGTTTCAGTTGTTTGTCCCTTATCAATTACAGCAAATCCCCATAAAACTAGGAAAACCACGGAAACCCGGAGAGATGACTTTGTTTTATTTCTTTTTAATCTTAGATCTTTCCTCCTAGTATTCAAAGGAAACTGGTGACTCATATGGTTTGGAATTGGTCTTGCCATCTATATTAAGGTTTCAATTGTTTGCCCCTTATCAATTACAGCATATCCCCGGAAAACTCTGAAAACCACGAAAATTCGCAGAAAATGAGTTCGTTTTGATTTTTTTAAAATCTTTGTTCTTTGATCCTAATATTCCCAGAGAATTTCTGAATTACATATTTTTTTGTTGGCATTGTCATCTAGATTAAGGTTCAGTTGTTTGCCCATTATCAATTACAGCATATCCCCGGAAAACCACGGAAATCCACAGAATTTCTAGAACTCGGAACTTGCGATCTACAGTCACTGAGACCGTTATTGCGAAGTAATTCTTCTGCTTCAGGTGTGTCCTTTGCAGGTTCAATAGGTTGAGTATGTGGACTACGAGATATCTGCCATAATTGTGATGGTCACATGCAAAGAAAAGGGAACCATATTTTCTAAACATGCCAAGTGTAAGTCAAAGTTGTTTTCTTTATTTGCTCGCTGAAATCTCAAAATCAATGACACTTTGACCATATTAGCAATCCAAAATCGTGCTGTTTTACCCAATGTCCCTTCTCTAACTTCAGTAAAGAAAATTAGGTAGTTACTGTTGCGCATGTTGACGCATTAATTGTGCCTGGAATTAATTGAATTAGCGCCATGGACGGAATAGACCAAAAAAAAAAGATAGCGTTGTTATTGCGTAAGTTTAGTAAAGAGGGCTCTGTCTGAGGTTGAATGAGTAAATACAGTGCGCATGCGTAATGCCCGCGATGGCTGAAAGAGGCGGTCATCTTGGTTAGTTTCTTGGCAGTTGAAATTTGGCAGCAGTTACGAACGACTCTTCGGCCAGTACGGACGGTTTAGAATCCTCGGTTACTGGGTAGACTTCGTCTCGTCATATAGTGCGGTGTATAGTTTCGTGTGAGGTTTTGTGTTCTACAAGACTTGAGTACTTTCTTTCATATTCTGGTGTGGGGAGATCTACAGTTTATACCTCCCCGGGAGGGGCGGTTCCTGGATCTTCTTGAAACATTTAGGTGAAGCCCACCGAACTATGGAACATCAACAGGAAATTACTCAGCCCATCGAAAAGCCAATGGCCCTGCAGGTTATTAATGAACAGAGTACCCACCCTCCTACATACCATAGGCTTGATCAAGATCCCAGTGTGGACACAGTGAATTGTGCAGAACTCCCACCCTGTAACAGTGCTTTACACATGGACAATAGAATGACGACGGAGGTGACTTCGCAAGCAATTAGCGATACTCCTGGTGCCGCTAAGGGCATTCCCATGCAGACACAGGTTATTAATACATCCACTTCTAAACAGTCTAGAAAACTACAACGGTATATATAGTCGATGTGCCAGACCCGTCGGTCATTATAATTTGGGGGGACTGAATGAAACTTATACCATACGTTCCTGAAGTCATGTGGAGCAAAAACGTCGGGGGGGGGGGGCATCATAAGGAGGTAGCTTTCAAAAATGGCGGTCATTCAAAATGGTGGACGACTGTGAATATTTAAATTCAAATATCTTGGGACTGGGTTCATCAATCTTTAATTTTGTTATTTAAAAATGTAGGTTATTCTTCTGGCTACATGTTTGTTCCACATGTATATGGCCAAAAAACCAGTATTTATTGGACAAAACTCTAAAAATCGGAAAAATAGATTTTTTGACATTTACGTTTTGTGGTTTATTACTCTAACCGTTGGGTATATCGAAAAATTGACTGAAACAAATGTTGTAGAGACACATCTCACCTTTAAAACGCAAAAGTGAAATCGAAGATCGGATCAATAGAATCCGAGATATTCAGATTCAAAGCTGGCGGATCGTGGTTGAGCATGTTGACCGAGCTCTCGGTGCAGCCTAGCGAGAGGCGAGACTTGGCGTAAAATCCTGCGCTTTATTTATTTTCAGCCTCAGTAATTGCTTTATTACTAGATAAATTTACATTACCAACTAATTTGCACTATTTTTATCGTGATTATTAAACACTTATTCATAAATACAATTAACAATTATATCGTTTATCTGGGAAATGGACGTCAATAATTACCAACTCATATAATATACTGTCAAGGCTTTTATCTCCGATTTTTAAGATGAAATCGTTAAAGGAACTTCAAATAGTCGAAATAATTAATAAATGAAAAAAGTATTACAACTTAGGTATGTATCGGAGACATTTTTTACAATAATTTCAGAAATGAACACAGGATGTAAACAACCAAGAAATAAAAATGCCCTTAAAATGCCTTATACAATATTATTAACAATGTTGAATTAAGTCTTCTTCACTAGAATCACTGAAGTCATTTATTATAATTATTGCTCTCGTCCTCAACTGCCGTTGCTTCGGCAAACCCCTTGCACCCACAGTTCTCGATGATTCAGATTTGAGTTGCTAAGCACGAGTAACTTTCTGGTGCACAGTTGATCTTGCAGTGGGACCGGAAAAAGGAAAGTACGCACGCCGGTACTGGCAGACCTTCCATCCACTTGACTGATAAGTTACCTGGTGTGTCCTTTTCTCACCCATGCACAAAAGGGTCCAGAATTAGTGGTTTGGTTTCCAGGCTTCTGATCAAAATTCCGGCCTGGTAGTTGGCACGTTTATTGTGTTGTCTCAAGGTGTCTTTACAAAGAGACATTTGGAAGCTCTCAATCTGGCCCTCTGAACATCTGGTAGCGCAGCTCATTTCACCTTGCATTTGGGGGCACACGACTGGAAGTCAAATTCTTCTTTGCTGTCCTCAACATCATTATACATCTTTGCTTAACTTTCTGAACGCTTCAATAAATCTTTGTTCCTTTTTGCACAAAACCTTAAATCCTTTAACTTTTCCCTGGCCAGTTAAAGCACTGATTGTATCGCAGCCAGACCAGCAATAATACCCAATAAGAGCTCCAAAAAGCTGTTCGCCTAAGGCAGATACTATCTGGGAAACTTGCATATCTGTTAAAACTGATTTGTTTGTTTCCCGATTCAGAAGTTTTTGCTTTTTATGGTTTTGCAAAAACGTACAGCCAAAACTAATACATCTATATTGATTGAAAAGCAAAGAACTGATTCAGATGATGTAGCGGCGTTCCTTGCATGCAGCATCATTCTGGAATCAGCTTATTCTTGAGTGCAGAACAGCTCAGGAAGATTTTTGCTCCTAATATAAATTATCATGAAGCAGATTTCACCAACTGCTACGAAGATTTCTAGGTTTCCAATTATGTTTTCAAATTTCTCCTCTTAAAAACTAAAAAAATTATTTTATCATATTTTTGCCGTAACTGTTCCTTAGAAGCGTCCTCCAACAAACCACTCTGTGGCCACCCTTTATTTCACTAAATTTGATACCTTCAGCTGTTCCGCTTTTTTCCCGGTCCGAAGATTTGATCGAAACCTCTGGATAATATATGTCAACCCTCCGACCTATATTCAAAACCTGCTTGAGAAAATTCGTTGACAATTCGTAAAACGTTTTTGTTCTCCTTTGATGGACTGAAGCACGGCCATTGAATCAATGATGCAGGCCGAATTTTTTTCCGGCAGACTGGCAGGGGTGGTGTATATTTCCAAAAAAAATGGGCAAACACTGATTTGTAGGTTTTCTTCAAAGGCCCAATAACATTCGCCATAGTCCATGGAAACGGCGCCAGAGGATATCTGAACCCTTCCATCATGTCAAGTTGTTGGTTTTCTGCAATATAGGTCATTTTGCTGAATAGATTTCGTTGCAATGGAGGATTACTTTTTTGTTTCCAACCTTGGTATTTTGCTCTTCTTTAGTCGATTAATCTTAAGACTCACTTTCTTAATACGTTTATGAAACACTTCTCCTTTAGCTAGCCGAAACGTGAACTCTTAATAAGCTATTTTTCCCTTGTTTTCCGAATCAATGTGATCAGAAGCTGTTGATTCATCAACATGTATTCCAGTAGAAAAATGTACAATATCTTAAGGGTTGGGATCGAAGGGGTTCGTCCACTCGGCTAGAAGGTCAGTGAGAGTTGTCACGTCTTTCTCATCTCTAAATGTCCTTGGGCTTTGGAGGTCAGGGTGGCACTGATCTGTTTCGCTGGATGATAGAATGCTGAGGAGGTTCTTTAGCTCTGTACTCAGCATTAACATATTACCGTACTACAGCCTACTTTTTCAGACTGAAATCCTTAGTACCTTCAGGAATTTGGGTGTCTTTGTTTACAGTCTCTTTGATGGCTTGGTCCACTGGAATTCTAGAAAATGGGTTGTTGCTTCTTAATTGTACTGAAAACCTCCTTCTACATAATATTGGTGAACATATGGGCTCTCCTTTTCTAGTTTAGTTAATTCAAGAAAGTGTTATGATAGATAGTGTGAGTAGTTCACTCTATCCAGCGCAAAAATTCAAGGCACAATTATTTCAACAGCAGCTAAAAACAGAAACCAATTTCCTTCTCGATTAGTCCGAAGAAAAACGGAAAGTAGCTCCACTAGGGCGACATATTTCATCCGAAAAGACAACATTGCTTCATTATTTGTAAGAAGATGTATCAAGTAGAGTTGCTTGAACATGTTCATCTTGAAGTACAGAGTTATGGGATGTATAGTTCCAATTGTATAATTGTTAATTGTATTTATTACTCAAATCCGATGCACCGAGAGCTGTGGGTGCAAGGGGTGTACCAAAGCAACAGCAGATGAGGAAGAGTGCAATTATAATAACTGATTACAGTGATTCTAGTGAAGAAGACTTATTTCAAGATTGTTCATAATATTATAGGCTATAAGGCATTTTATAGGCATTTTTATTTCTGTATTCATTTCTGAAAGTATTGTTAAAATCTCCTATACATACCTAAATGGTAATACTTTTTTCCTTTTTTAATTATTTCGAGTGTTTCAAGTTCCTTTAACGAATTCATCATAAAATCGGACATAAAAGCCTTGACAGTATTATATATGAGTTGGTAATTGTTGATGTTCATTTCCCAGATAAATGACATAATTGTTAATTGTATTTATAAGTAAGTGTTTAATAATCATGTTAAAAATAGTGCACTTCAGTAGGTAATGTAAATTTATCTAGTAATAAAGCAATTACTGAGGCTGAAAATAAATAAAGCACAGGATTTTACGCCAAGTCTCGCCTCTCGCTAGGCTGCACCGAGCGCTCGGTCAACACGCTCAAACCCGCTCCGCCCGCTTTGAATCTGGATATCTCGGATTCTATTGATCCGATCTTCGATTTAATTTTTGCGTTTTAAAGGTGAGATGTGTTTCTACAACTTTTGTTTCAGACACTTTTTCGATATACCCAAGGGTTAGAGTAATAAACCACAAAACGTAAATGTCAAAAAATCTATTTTTCCGGCTTTTAGAGTTTTGACCAATAAATATTTCTTTTTTGGCCACATACATGTAGAAAAAACATGTATCCAGAAGAATAACTTACATTTTTAGAAAAACAAAATTCAAGATTGATGAACCCAGTCCCGAGATATTTGAATTTAAAGATTCATAATTGTCCGCCATTTTGAATGGCCGCCATGTTTGAAAGCTACCTCCTCATGATGGCCCCCCCTACGTTTTCGCTCCACATGACCCCAGGAACGTGTGGTATAAGTTTCATTCATTCCCCCCAAATTATAATGACTTGGTCGATTTTGGGGGTCTGGCACATGGACAAATATGCTCTGATGTTGGTCCGTTCTTTGTTTCGATCAAACACCTCAGTAAGGATATTGGGAATTTTCATCCAATGAGAGTGGGAAAATGGCTGTTTCGTAATAATTATGAAGTTTAACAAGTGCAACGAGTGAATAGGAACCATATAGATGTACACTTCCTCTCTTATCATGCAGCAAATAACATTCTCAATTCCGACTTCGACCTAAAACATCAGACGGAATCATTTATCCCTCGATACAATCTCTATGTCACGGGGGTAGTCAGGGGGATTGATGTTAGTGTTACCCCAGAGGAATTTCTGGCGGACGCCTTCGTCCCGGAAAGATATGAGATTTCCAATATATACAGATTCAACCGTCGAATACAGGATGGGAAGGGCGCCGTATCTTACGTGGCCACCCAAACTGTTAAAATTACTTTGCGGAGTCAACGGCTCCCGAGTTACATCCTACTATACCATCAACGCTGTCCGGTAGAGCCCTATAAGGAAAGAGTTCCTCTCTCCTCTCACTGCGGTAAACTCAACCACAGATCCAAATTCTGTCGATCTCCTAAAAAGTGCTTACATTGTGGACAGGACTCCCACTGTTATTGTACAGTTAACATTCAAGATAGATAGGGTAAGGTGGTACATTTTCGAACATGGTACAATTCTGAACGGACTAAGATTTTTATCCATTTTGGGGTTTCAAATGTTAGCCAACCTCTTTTTAAAAATATAGCGTCCATACTGATTGTTTTGTTGATCTGTATCCGCGAGAATGATGTTCCGAGTTGTCTCATTCGGCCATAAAAAATTATTTTCCAACCGAAGGTAAGAACGCCATGCTTGAAAAATGGCACGTTATAAAATTGCTTATAATTCCACGTTGTGTTACTGGAATATATTTTTGAGGACCAATTTTTAACTCATACCAACAAATAGCGTAGTCTTTAATACGTAAGTCATTGGCACAACAATGGGCATTCGTGAGCGGAATTTCAACAATGTAGTAATTTACAAAAACTAGCTCGAGGTACAAATTCGAACAAATTTTAGGTACTATTTCGAACAGTACTTTAACCCGCGATTGCTTGCTTAAGACTTGCATGGAAAAGCTGTTTTGCTGTCACAGCATTCTGCATGTTTATTATTATTAACTGTGCAAGTCAAATATAAAAGGGTGGTATTCATATATCTCTCAACAGTGGTATTATTTCAACGAAGAGTTATAAACTAAGACTTCCTGTGTAATGTTATTTCATCTCAGCATTTATGCAATACACAATAGCATGCAGCTGTTAAGTATTTTTATTATTGCTCTTGATGTTATAACAGACCGTCTTAATGGTCTAGTGGTTCCTGACTACGGACCCTCAAGTCTGGGTTCGATCACCGGTACCTCCTCGGATTTTTCTGAGGTAGGGTGATCTGGAACGGGGTGCATTCAGCCTCTTGACACCAACAAAAGAGCTAATTCATAAAGAAGTAGCGGCTCCGGTTCAGTAAGCCATCAATAACTGTCGTAGGAGTCGGCATGCTGACCACATGCCCCAATCCTGTCATCTGCCTATTTAAAACGTGACACATCATTATTACGCTCATATTACTGATAAATAATAATAACAGAAAATAATATTTGGAAGAAAGCACTTTGTTCGTTGAAAATGCCACTGTTCGAAATAGTACCCACTGGTGTTTAGAATTGTACCTACTGCGGTACATTTTCGAACGATATTCTGGAAATGAAAGATCGATTGCCATGACCAATATTGCAGCTGTATGACTTTGATATTTTTGTGAAGGGTCAACTACATTGCCAACTTTGTGAATACAATACAGTTGAACTTGTCTTATGTTTATTGTGTTCATAAAATAAGAATATTTGTTAAGTGTTCGAAAATGTACCACCTTACCCTATATAAGCAATCTGAAATTCTGTTCTGGACTTTGAAATTGGTCTCCACCATTCGCGTTTTGTGATTATCAGTTATGGGAGGTTTTTATAATTTCTTTTAGTTGTGGCATTGGGTTTTAGTATAAATTTTTCCGCTTAGTTTATACAGTTCAGTCAGTTAATTATTAGTTTCATGTTGTAGTTTTTGCGATTTGTTCTTCAGTATTTAATTAGTTATGGATTTGTGTTAAAAAAAATAGGTTTATGATCAACTGCCATTTTCGGCCGTTTATTCGAAATTTACAGAAAATCTTTATGCCATCAAAACTTCAGAGCTTCACTCACATACATTCACATACTGGTAATGAGAATCAGAACCAATGCACGTGGCCTGATTGTTGTCTCAGTTATTTTGCTTTAAACTTTATGCCATATAATTGTAGCTTATATTTAGCTTTCATTTGTAATCACTGGAAATATTTAATAACACAAGTTTTCAATGTTGATTGGAAGCTAGATATCGTGTTATGATAGCTGTTTATCGTTTTGCATTACGGGAGTAAGACCTATTTTCTCTTTATGCATGGAGCATTGACCCATGTTTATCTGGTGATCTGTATTAAGCAATGCTTTCGTCCTTTTCTGTATGCTTAAATCTAATTAGCGACTAAATTCGTTGTGTAGTTAATTTTTCTGTTGCTACTATATTACGATGTCTCGCATTTCTTACGTCAAAGCAACAATCATGCCATCATGCTTTATCTGAGAGCACGAAAACAGTAATAACTAATAATACTATTTGCTGGAAGTAGAGTTCATTTCTAATTAAAGGATCATTAAGTATTCTGTTTTACACTTAGAATTAAAATAGCAGTGATATCTCACTTAATAAAAGTTTAATTATCTTCACCGTTAAGTACAGGCCTACTAAGCTGACATAGTAATCGTTGGTGCAGTAAATATTAATTCAGTTATGAATATGTATCAAATTATATCTTACGAATTATTCATTGTGATTTTCATCAATACAGTTAATTAGACAGATTCAGTTTTCACATGAAGTTTTAGTTTAAGTTAACTGCTAGTTTTGGGTTATACAGGTATACTGTGTATCTATATTAATAAAAATGAATTACCAAAGGGTTGTTTACGCATCACTTGAGAACGGCTTGACCAATTTGGCTGATTTCTTTTTTGTTGTGTTCGTAATTGTCAGGACAAGGTTTGTATGAAATAAAATTTGTGGAAAATCCACGGGAAAAGTCGGAAATGTGAAATAAGGCACAGTTAGAGAGTTCTGCTGTCAATTGTTTACATAGCAAACAAAAATATTAAATAATTGAAGTGTGACAAAAGAAGTGTGACATATTCACACTTTGAGAGTTCCGCTTTCACATGTTTTCATAACAAAAAAGAACAAAAAAAGTGTGATTCTTGCAACCAAGCCATATCGAAAGTGTGTATGTATATATGTGGGTATGTATGTTCCGTATACAAATCTTAATTTCTTGACCAATTTGCACGAAAGTTTGCACACATACCCAATTAAGCCCGGGAAGTAACGCGGTGAACACTAAAATTCAAACAAACCACGCATTCCCTTGAAAATTTATATAATTTCTGAAAATATTATACTGAAAAATGAAATGCAATTCAGTTACCATGACAACAGTGTATTGTTTACAATGTTCACATAGGGCTTTGGGAAATACATAAATACTGGGGTTAAACAAATTCTGGTGCTATCGATTTAATTGATATATTTGTGAAAATAATTCTTTAAGAAAGAAATCCAAGAAAATAAAGCACAATGTGATGCAGTCACATAACTTTCTCTACCCTCGACATGGGAAATATCATTTTCTCACTTCACATTTTGATGTAGAATAAGCGGTCGTATTGCAGGGACAGCTAAAGTGTGTGCCAGTGAGTACGCTATATCAGAAGTCGGTAAAAAATCTTATCCACTGATACGTCACTCATATCTGTAGGATGTTTATCATAGGCCCTAAACATCTACAAGAAGACAAGATAGGGTGGGACATTTCCAGTCCTATGCCCGCAGTATATTATGTCCCAGGTTTTGGGGGAGGAAAGCATGAAAAATATATTGATTTTTTTTATTTTTTATTTCAGCTCTGAAACGGTTGTAGAGAGTGAGAAATAAAAATTTCCACAGAGACAATACAATCTTATGTAATCGGAATTTATGTTTCTTCTTATTTCAACCCCTCCCTGGCAATGTGTGTAGAAGCAACGGAATGCAACATTCGACATCCTCTGTGAGCCATAAAAAGCTATATCTAGCGTTTTCTGAGGAAATAGTTTGAGTGTGATAAGTCGTTCTTCCGCAAGTTGTATGTAGGCCTACATATTATACAAAGCCCTAGAGTTTGAAAATCGAAAGTCCTTCATAAGTTAATTTCAAATTACAAAATAAAAACCCGGGCGACGCCGGGCCTTTTAAGCTAGTTTACTATATATTATTCCCTCACACTGTTTCAAATAACTACAGCTTCTAGGCGTTTACATGGTTGAAACTAAATTATTATTATTATTGAATGTTTTACAAATTATATATTACAAATTATCCATTGTTCTTTTCTTCAACACAAGTTAATTAGGCAGATTCAGTTTTCATATCAGGTTTTAGCTGAAGTCAACTGCTAGTTTTTGGCTATACATGTATACTGTATATTTAATTTACATTAATTCCTAACCCAGTTCCATATAACCATAGCCTGTAGGCGTTTTTCATGCTGAAACTAAATTATTGTTATTGAATATTTTGTTTAGGCCTATACATACTTACCATAGCCACACCTGTTATTACCTGTTGTATGGACTAAGGGCATAAAAGAAATAAAAGTTGTTTACCTTATCTAAGATTTAATTTAGTAATATTCTTACCTTTTTGCTCATTTTATATCTGCCACGCAATCGATCTACGGGTAGCAAATATAAACTCCTTGCTTACCAGATTTTCAGCTATTTTACATGCTTTTACTGGTAGCAAAGGCCTCTGTGGAAATTACCCCGGCGCACTGTGGAAGGTTTGGTAAGATAAATTATCATTCACAGATGTCAAATTAGAATACGAAGGGTGTTCTGCCAGGTTTTCAATCGCTTTCATCCCTTCAGTATCACGATTTGGTCCAGTATTCTTTGTCATGCTGTAAACATTACTTACATTGGGAAGGACTACAACAACAGAGGGATAGTGAGAGTCACATTCAATTGCTTTGAAGACAAACTAAAAGTAGTGAAGAACAAATCAGTCTTAAAAGGACGGGAGGTATATATAGATGACGACCTCACAAAGAACGAAAGAGAAATCCAAGCAGCCCTAAGACTGAAAGCTAGAGAAGAGAGAGAAAAAGGCAATGTTGAGGTGAAAGTCGGCTACCAAAAAATACTAATAAATGGCCAATGGATACTCTGGAGAGACTTGAAACCAAAAAACGAACTAAGAAATGCCGAGACAACTGTAGCCTAAATCAACCAACTTACAACAACAATAAAGAAGACCTAATTTTAGCTACATGGAACATAAGATCCCTCGGCACACAAGACAAAGAATTGGAACTACAAAATGCACTACTCAACCTGAAATTCGACATTCTTGGACTAAGCGAGGTAAGGAAATTAGGAGAAGCCATTATTGAAAAACCGGAGGGGGACATTTTCAGTTACATAGGAGAAACTAAAGGGCAGAAAGGCGTAGGGTTCATAATAAAGAAGCATATTCTACATAAAATAAAAGAAGTGAAAGGAATTTCAGAGAGGATAGCAGTCCTGACACTAGACATCAACAGCAACAAAATTGTAATAATACAGGTGTACGCCCCCACGGAAACAAGCACAGAAGACGAACTGGAAAACTTCTACAATCTTCTAGACGACACGATTAATAATTACAAAGCCCACAGAATCTTCGTTATGGGGGACTTCAATAGTAAAGTAGGATACAAAGAACTCAAAGAAGAAGAACCGATGGGGCCTTATGGATATGGACAAAGAAATGAAAGAGGCGACAGACTCATCCAATTCGCACAGGGTCACAAACTAAAACTCCTAAACACCTTTTTCAAAAAGAACAGCAGATGGACATGGTTGCATCCAAACGGTAAAATAAAAAACGAAATAGACTTCATACTCTCCGACAAAATGATGGGCATAAAAGACATTCAAGTGATCAACGGTCTAAAATTCAGTACAGACCACAGAATGATACGCCTGATAACTCATATCACAAAGAAAAGACCTCAGCAAACCAAACCCGGACTTATCAACCCAGAGAAATATAAAGAGGAGATGAGGATAAAACTTGAAGAGAAGCAGAGAAAGGAACCTAGGAGCTCAAAACTCCTACAACAAACTAGAGAAGTGCATAACACAGGCAGCAAAAACATCCGTAAGGACAGACAAAATCATGGAGAAAAGGAATAAGCTGACGGATAACACCAGGCGGATGATCGAAGACAGAGAGAAACTGAAATCAGAGGTGGAAACCAACCCACAAAGGAAAAAAGAACTCGAGGAACTAAACAAGCGTACAAAAAGAGAAATCCGGAAGGACGTCAGGGAATACAACACAGAAGTGATCAAGAAAGTCATGGAAAACACGAAGTCAGTAAAGAAGATTAGAAAAGAACTGTCCGAGGGCAAGCATTGGATGCTGGGAGTTAAAGGCAACAACGGAAACAGAATCACCGCAAGAGAAGAAATAAATAGACAAGCTACGGAATTCTACAAGAGGCTATACTCTAGCACACTCACGCATGAGAACTTGATCCAGAGCTACACAATCCCAGTAAGACACCAAGAAGAGGAAATCAAAACAATTATTCCCAGTGAGGTAAGGAGAGCCATAAAAGAAGCGAGAAACGATAAATGCCCAGGCATAGATGGTGTTTTCAACGAATATCTGAAAATGGGAGGAGAAGACCTAGCGCAGAACATCACGAAACTATTCAATGAAATAATCGAAACGGAGGAAATCCCGAAAGAATGGAAGGAGAGTACAATAATCCTTCTCCACAAAAAGGGAACAAGAGATGACATCAATAATTACAGGCCAATCAGCCTGCTGCCAAACATGCTCAAGTTGTTTACAAAGATCCTAACCAAGAGATTGACAAAAAACCTAGATGAAAACCAGCCGGTTGAACAGGCAGGATTCAGATCAGGATTTAACACACTGGACCATCTCCAAACAATGCACCAACTTATGGAAAAGGTGCAAGAATTCAACCTAAAACTGTTTATTGCATTTGTGGATTACAGCAAGGCATTCGATTCCGTGGAACACACATTCGTGTTACAAGCCCTTCAAAATCAAGGAATCCACAACAAATATGTCAGACTACTAGCTAAACTCTACGAGGGAAGCCAAGCAAGCATAAGGACAGAGAGGGAGGGAGCAAAATTTATAATAGAGAGAGGAGTGAAACAAGGTGATCCCTTGTCACCTAAACTATTCACATGCTTGCTGGAAAACCAATTCAGGAAACTAAAATGGGACAACAACTACGGCATCAACATAGACGGGCGGAGACTAACCCACCTAAGGTTTGCAGACGACATTGTTCTACTAGCCAACTCGGCACCTACTCTAGAAAGAATGCTAACAGAACTGGACGAAGTCAGCCGGACGACGGGACTGACCATGAACTCAGGAAAAACTAAGCTCATGACAAACACAATAGAAGAACCTGTCCACCTAAACGGTAGACCTCTTGAATATGTGCAGGATTACACATACCTAGGACAGAACCTATCCTTTCACAACAACATGGAAAAAGAAATAAAGAGACGCATAGGACGAGCATGGAAGAAATTTTAGTCTCTAAAATTTATCTTAACAGACAAATTCCAGAAACTAACACTAAAGAGAGAAGTTTTGGAGACATGTGTGATGCCAGTACTCCTATATGGCTGCCAAACGTGGTCATTATCCTCGAAGCAAAGACAAAAGATTCAGACGTGCCAACGCAGAATGGAGCGTAAAATACTTCAGGTCTCCCTGAAAGACAGAATAAGGAATGAAGAGCTACGATATAGGACAGGTATGACAGACGCCCTCATCACGGCCGACAGACTCAAATGGAAATGGGGAGGCCACGTGGCAAGACTGGACCATAAGAGATGGACGCACGCGCTAACGATGTGGGACCCCAGAATTGGCAAGAGGAACGTGGGACGGCAAAAGATCCGTTGGGCAGAAGGTTTCAAGAAGACGGCGGGGGCGCAGTGGAGCAGAAGCGCAAGAGACAGACAATTGTGGAAGGATCTGGAAAAACTGTATATATAGTGTATAATTTGAGAGTAGTGAACTAGGTTAAGTACTTGAACAAACTCCTTACTCTTTAGGACTAGCTCACCTAGGGAGTCAAACTAGAGGGCTTTTCCCTGCAACAGCAGGAGGCCATGGCCCTTAAGGGATTCTGAAGGCTAAAATTCATTCATTCATTCATTCAAATTCAATAATAAGGGGAAAACAACTGAAACCTTAAACTACGAGTATATGGCAGTAGCAACACAAATTATGTGATTAAGAAATTCCCCGGGAATATTAGTATCAAAGAGCAAAGATTTTTAAAAAATTAAAACAAACTCATTTTCTCCGGATTTTCGTGGTTTTCGGAGTTTTCCGGAGACATGATGTAATCGATAAGGGGAAAACAACGGACCCCTTAATCTACATGGCATACCAACACAAAACCATATGAGTCTCCCATTCCCTTTCAATACTAGGAGCAAATAACTACGATTTAAAAAAATTATAACAAAGTAATTTTCTCCAGATTTGCGTGGTTTTCAAGGTTTACGTGAATATGCTGTAATTGATAACGGGCAAACAACTGAAACCTTAAACTAGTTGGCAAAACCAACAAAAAAAAACGTATGAGTCAGAAATTCCCTGGGAATATTAGGAGCAAAGAACAAAGATTTTAAATAAATTTTTAAAAAGTAAATTTCTCCGGATTTCCGTGGTTTTCGGAGTTTTCTGGAGATATGCTATAATTCATAAGGGGCAAACAACTGAAACCTTAATCTAGATGGCAATACCAACCAAAAACGTACGAATCAGAAATTCCCTTTGAATATTAGGAGCAATGAACAAAGATTTAACAAATAAAACATAGTCATTTTCTCCGTATATACGTGGTTTTCCGGGGATATGCTGTAATTGTTAAGATGCAAACAACTGAAACCTTAATCTAGATGTCAATACCAATACAAAAACATATGATTCACCAAGTCCCTTTGAATACTAGGAGCAAAGAACAAAGACTTTAAAAAATTTAAACGAAGTAATTTTCTCCGGATTTCCGTGGTTTTCGGAGTTTTCAGTTGATATGCTGTAATTGATAAGGGGCAAACACCTGAAACCTTAATCTAGATGGTAATGCCAATAAAACATCATATGAGTCAGAAATTCCCTTTGAATATTATGAGCAAATAACAAAGATTTAAAAAATATATAACATCATTTTCTCCGTATATATGTGGTTTTCCGGGGATATGTTGTAATTTGTTGGGGGCAAACAACTGAAACCTTAAACTAGATGCCAATACCAACAAAAATGTGTGAGTCAGTAATTCCATGGGAATATTAGGAGCAAAGAACAATGAGAAAAATTAAAACATTCATTTTCTCCGGATTTCCGTGGTTTTCCGGGTTTTCCGGGTAAATGCTGTAATTGACAAGGGGCAAACAACTAGAAACTTAAACTAGATGGCAATACCAACAAAAAAATATATGTGTCGGAAATTCCCACGGGGGGGAGGGTTTCATATTAGTGGCCCATGGTCTATTAGGTATGACTGCATGAATTATTGTACAAAAGGGGAAAATAGCCTCGATAACTCGATTTATTAAAACAACTCTGATAGGCTACCCTAAACAAATTTTTCTTACAATAAACATAGAACCAAGTTTAGTTTCTAAAAATATATATCTTTACTAACAAAAAAGGGTAGACTAGTAAGCTCTTGCTAAGCTTCCGGGCATCTCCCTTTTGACAAAGGAAATAAAAGGATATTTAGCTCAAAATTTAAATACTCTTCTATACACTTGTAAGCAGTCACACACTAAATGTTTAAAAATATATGGAAATATAGCTATGTCCTAGCAAACGTTAAACTTAATTGTATATAATGGTGGAACTAAGTCAGGCATATTTCCATTGACATTACTCAATCTGAAAATCGAAACAATTATGCCACTAAAATGTTGTGCACGGAAAAAGGCACAATTTGTCCATGATAAAGAAAAAATCAGATTTGGTTAAAGCAGCCTTTCGCTGTGCTTTACTGATAATTGCAGCTTCCCGTATTAGCGCTGCTTACATTAGCATTTATATACATTTCCACTAAATTAAAGTAATCCATCGTTTGTAATTATTGTTTCTAACAAGTGTAATTTACTTCAATTTTTATGTATTAAAATAGGAAATTTTGACGTCAAACGATAAAAGTTTTATCAACTTTTTTGCCAAAATGTTTATTAAAACCTAACAGTATCTAAATTTACTAACGATATTTCAAATGGTACCTAATTCATACGTAATGACTAAGCTCTCCCGTAGAATATGGAATATTTACAGGGGAAATAATTTATGCCATAGGCCTAATTGAGGTACTACGCCTTTTGGTCACACTCTGGTTGTCCCTTTGGAATTTGGAGATTTAGAAGAAACTTCCTTTTTTGTCAGATCTATACGTGACCAAAATCGAAAGACAATATCTCACATTACGAACTTATTACTTCTTTCCAGTTAAGCATGGTTTGCATATTGATTTTTAAAGAAATGTATTAATAAGAGAAAAATGAACATTAATAATTAGCAGAACTTACATCACTCAGGCTTAATTTCTTGTTTGCTGGACTCTGAACACAATTTATGGGATTTCCAGGCTACGTAAGGGTATTTTAATAAGAATGTTTTAGCTGAGGAAACCTAGATATAGATTTCAAACTGCTTAAAGCACCTCGTCGCTAAATTAGAGTGTGTAAACCATATTAGCTGAATCTCTCTCTGGCCATGCTTTACTTTGTTGTCATGTAACGTCTTTACGATTTGTTTGACAAATGTGGGTGTAAAATAAGTGTAGCGGAAAGAGCACAGTGAACAGGATGGTAACATCTTAAGATGTTATAGGTTCTGCTTTAAAACATTTTAGTGAATTTCAACATTTCATTCTAAAGCTATACATTACTGTCCCTCGAATACTGGTGATTTTTTATACAAACTACGAGTAATGTTCATTGTGCATATTTCCTTAAAAAGGTGCGGAATAATAAAGCATAAAATATGGATTATAACGAGTGGATCTTTTTATGGTTGACATCACAATCAGAGATCTAAGTCTTGTCTAAAATCTTTGATAGAGTTATAAAGTAAAACCTAGATTATAAGTAACCAGAGCAATTATGTGCTAAGTAGATTATACTGATACAAATTATACAATTCCTTACATTACACACATATATATATATATATATATATATATATATATATATATATATATGTAGATATACATACATACATACATATACATATAACGGTAAATAGAAGGGTAGTAGTTAAATTAACTTCAATACATTAGGAATAGAAGGCACTGGTAGACCGGCAATTAAAAGCCTGTTTGGGAGGAATAATGGTGTCAGAAGTGGGGTGGATGAACAGCGATATTTAATTGTGGCTGTGCACAAAGTGAGCTCCTATTAATTCAGTCTTCCAGCTCCTAGTTAAAGATTTGTTTTGCATGTAACTTAATTTGTTCTCTGTCTCTCTAACTCTCGCTCGTTCCTCAGATACCTTAAGTGAGCATAAGACGATCAACATTGCGATGCGCAGATAACAAGAAAAGACGAACGTCTGCAGATGGAGGGAAGCTCTATTGTATTCCGTGTTGAATGTGTTAATACCTATTTCGGGTATACACTTTACAGTTATCTCATTCAAAAAATATGTAAAGCACTCTGTTGTTCCGGCAATTAGGAGCGAAATATACATTTCGTGATATAATATAGTAAATAGTTTAAAATTCACGAATCATAAAAAAATAATAATAAATACAGAGCAAAACAGGTTAAAACCTTCTAACTTATACGTGTTCAAAGCTTGAAATTTTATGTTCATTTACAGTCTGGGAAAAAGATTTAAAATTTGCTAGAAGCAATCAAAAGCGTAGTTCCCTAAACAAAAGGGAAGGTGATTGAACCTAAATTTGTTTCTCTAAAAATCCTAGCCAAGTAAAAACTCACAGACTTTAGATGTTCATAACAATAATAACTCATATTTGACATTGCCAGCTCGAAGCATTAATGTGACCGCAGGTACGATGCAGATGAGCTTCTAGTGTTGCTATAGTCAAGATAATTAAAAATAGCCTCTTCTAGGATTGGTGTTGCAAAAGAGTTGTAAAAAAGTACAGGTAAAAATGAGAATTTGGTAATTATATATTAAGGGTTCTTCGTATCAGTGGGAAATGAAGGGGTAATAATTTAATGCAATGTGTAGGGCACGGAAGTTAGACAAAATGCCTTTTACTATTTAGTTGGATATACTGAAGAGTTAAATAGAAACAAACACGTTTCAGTACATCAAGGGACTTTACGGGGAGTTTTCCTTTTGCCTTTTTTTTTTGTCTATTTTGGCTTCTGTTGCTCGTTTTAAAGGTTAAAACTTTTTTGCCTGTTTCGGATCGTTATGGCTTTTTTCTGGGATGATTTATGCATTTTAAAAACACAAAGAATTTCAATATACGAAAGTGAAATAAAATTACACAAATAATGCAATGACACATTCATGTCACGAAAATATTTATTGAGGATCTTGTTCTCCATAAATTCATCATTTGCTTTCAAACTGAGGAAAACTTGCTTCCTCAAACGATTCATGAGTGCTAATGTGGGCATAGAAGTACTTAATAACATTTGTGATGTCCTGAAATGTGAAAGTTCCGTTGGTAAGTGAAATGAGTCCTTCCAAAATAACTTTTTAAAATAATATTCTCCAGTTACCTCCATGGAAGTACCGTAGAACGTTCTTTTTCTATGATGGAAAACATTCTCTCTGACAGGCGGATGCCTATGACAGTTGACAACTTGAAAATGGGGAATATTATTGTTGCTTATAACCAAGAAAATTAAGAGTTAGTAATATTGTATATGATACATAAGTAAATTATTAAATATCTCACATACCTACTTTCATTAACTTACATTGGGATTACTCTGTTTTGACTTTTAATAAATGCCTATATTAATTATTTTACTGTCTACTTTTGGTATTCTAAGTATCTTATTGCCTACCTACTTTAACCAAAATGAATTCCTGAACTTCCGGGCTCTAGTAATATTGATCTTAACATTCTACTTTCAGCATTCAATCTACCTACAATCGATTAGTAATAATCCCCATTTAATAATTTCTCCTGACAAAATAATGACCTTTCAATGAAGAAATAGGAAAAAGTCGATTGCAATAAAATTAAATTTTTACTCCGTATCTTATGTACATATTTCTTAATCAGTTAAAACAATCACCACAAAAGTCTCATTCATTATTATTTTAACTCGGCGTGAAGTAACTTCTCTTAAATTCAACACACTATGCCAATAGTGTTGTTCTCTGATAATTCCAGTGAAATAAGTAATTATAACTTATTCCCAAAGGGGTATGGTCGATAGTTTCGTCAGTTACAAGTTTCAACGAGAGCCAAATAAAAAGGAGGGACATGTGCTGAGATGTAATTGTGTTGTTTAAATAACTATAGACCGTACCATTTTATGTCCCGTCACTGCCAGCTAGAGTCGTTACAACACGGACTTGGTTTGATGGAGAAACTGAACGCAGGCTGATGGCTCGAGGCAATGGAGCGGCAAAGATATAAAAGCTCAAGGAAGCAAGGGAAAAACATTGGATGAAAAACCAAATAAGTCACACAGAAGTAATTTAAACATCACTGCACCTATGAATGTTTTCTTCAATATGCTAAAGTAGAGTATTGAGATGATAAAGTTATTTGGTTAAGAAAACGGAATTTGAGCTATTCTGCCTCGATTTACTACATAGAAGCCAAGTTGTAAGACTATTTAAAAGATTTTATCAGGCTATACCAGTTAGTCTCATCCCATGATTCTTCTTCTTATATAGGCTACATCAGTTTATAAGCCGTTTCAGATGTAGAAGTGACTCTGCTGTGTATATATATATATATTAGCTACATATACAAAGCTATACATAAAGCTACAGAAAAGTCACTGCTACTGCTTATAACTGACGTAGCCTATATAAGAACAAGAATCATGGGCTGAGACTAACTGGAGATAGCCTGAGAAAATCTTTTAAATAGTCTTACAACTTGGTTTCTATGCAGTACATCGATGCAGAATAGCTCAAATTCCGTTTTCTTAACCAAATCTTAACCAAATCATCTCAACACTCTGCCTCATTATATTTAAGAAAACATTCATAAGTGGAGTGATTTTTAAATTACTTCTGTGTGGCTTATTTGGTTTTTCATCCAATGTTTTTCCATTCTTCCTTGAGCTTTATACATATATATATATATATATATATATATATATATATATATATATATATATAATCTCATTAAAATTTATTTGGTGGTTTCGTCCCTGCACAAGAGGAAGTAGTAAACTAATAACTTCCGTAACACTTGGAGAAACATCAAAATAGTAAATGTTATCTTAAAATAAAACCAAGCTAAAAAAATGGCTTTCACTGTATCTATGTCGGCAATGAAGCTGTTAATGAATTCCAATAAAAACCTTTCAATATGACCGGGTCATGACAAGTGCTAGTGTCCAGACAAAACACGTATCGAAGTTGAGGTATCTCTCAGAACTAAAGATTACTTTCCCTGAGCCTGGATTAGGACAACAGTTAGGCCTAACTAATATCTATCCTTGTATAGATGGTTTATATTCTCATTTAATAGGTATTTCAAATGAATTACATCACTATAGATATAGAACAATAAAGAGTAAAGATAATTTCAAGAATGAGCACATGCTCGTTGAGGGGGAGAGTTCAGATATGGACACAAAAGAAAAACTCATACTATTCTAAATATAAATACAATCAATTAACACCCGTGTACATAAAAAACAATAAGAAAAAATAAAAAATAAAAAACAGGAAAATAGGTTTTTTATTATAATAAACACTGTTATTTCTTTAAATTTGTAATTGTTCAGATTAATTAATTGAGGACTATTTTGGATAATGGAATTCTACAATATGATAACAAAACTAGAACTGCAAATGTGCGACATTTATGTTCAATTACAGGATTTCTTTACTTTCTGTTAATATAACTTAAAATGTATTTATAAATTTCACAGACACTACATATGTCAAATTCGGAAAATGTTAAAATAGCAATGTTATCCATATTATCCTTCACATAAAAATAAAACACCTTTTTCTCTACACTACAAACTGTCGGTTATTAGCTAAGGTCTGGTATTAGAGATAATTAGAAAATATTTTCGTAGCAATTAAGGGGAAAATCCATTCTAAGAAGAAAGAAAAATGTAATTGCTTGAAGAAGGAATACTGTAGGCTATGCCCCCCTTCAATCATGGATATGATTAAAAGTTAAGACCTTATAACTAACATTCAGAAAATTCCTAGGTTCTACTAGGAGTTTTTAAAATATGGATTACATCCTTATACAAGCAATAAGTGTAAATATTTCAACTGTTTTAGAAAAAAATTACTACTCTATTGTACTGTGATGTATAAAGAAAAGAAATTCGTCGAGAAACTTCGGGTTACAGTCTTGGAATGTGCTTGATCAAATATCCAATTTTAGTGTGATTATTAATTAACGGACGGATAGTACATACGCAATCTTAAATGTTTACTAAGATAGTATTGTTTGAATATGAGAACACGGATGAATGCAGAAGACCAGAAATATAATTGCAGGGACGGGCATATTTTTCCTTTACCTATGGAATGGGTATAGAAAGTAAAAACTGTATTTATTTATAAAACTTCTTAATAAAATAAGAAGCAAATGCCAAGATATGTAAAGCAAAAGTAAATATAGCACATTATTGGAAAATAATTTGAACAGAGAAGGACGATGGTGGTTGTACAACTTTATCAATTAGCATACAACAGCTGTAATTACTTGCGAGTGTGAGTTCGAATCTGGGTCAAACACACACATGAATATTTATGTGCTTCCAGATATTAAACTCACATTACTGTACATGATAACGGTAGCCATCTTCTCTGAGGTGATCGTGGTATTTGTGATTTTAATATTTTTGTATGAAATTTATTTATTACTTAAAATATGGCAAAACGAAAAATTCCTAATAGATGTTGTACGATAAAGGTGGCATATTCGTTTTGGCTATTTCAGTGCGTGAAGTAAAACAAATAGGTGATTAAATAATAACAGTATATTTAGCAAAAGATAATGCTTCATCACATAATATAAATGTAGGGTTGACGTCAGTCCCAAGTAGTCAAACAAAATATGAATAGAGTATTAATATTTGGACAGCAAAATATGTAAACGACAAATGTTCCATGACATTTAATTTAATTTATCTGTTCGTTCAAGACAAATATCTAAAACTTAAGTTGTTTATATATGTGACGATTAATATTATTCCAGTATGTCACCAGTTCCTTAGGGGAAACGGAATAGCCTATCTTTATTACGTTAAATACAATGTACCTTAAAAAACGTTAAAGCTAGGCACTTGATCATCTTACAGTTTCTAGATATCACCCTGTGTCAGTACTGCAAAAAGTACTTTTCAAAAATACACATAGTTACCGAAATATGATTTTTTCCTTTATTACAAATGTTTAACAATATCAGGAATCTTTCTGGCTATACATTATTGCCCCAATATTGATTTAGCCTCTTTTTAAGTTCCATATTACCAGTAAATAGTTCAAAGATTATCCGATTCGGAAATATATGTTTAGTGTTTGTAAGACATCTAAATAAATAAATCCTAAAATTCTTAAATTTTTAGGTTAAGTAGAGGTGAGAAAATGTACCTTTTATGTAGAAAAACTAAAGTTATGGAAAATGTGCTTCAAAGTTGAAATTTCTCTCCTTTATAGTATGGGTATTATCGAAAAAAACATGCACTGAATTATAGTAGGCTATAACTTACACCATATGATAACTTACACCATTTAAAGAGGAAAACCCAGAGAACAAAATAAAGTTATAATAAAAAATTCTAAATGTTCATCCAAAAACCGATTGAACTTCAAAGTTAAAACATCAATCCTCCATGGTCTGTATCATCTCAGAAAAAAAAAAAAAAAAAAATTCATGATAGAATTACAGTACAATTACGAATGATACACCGTTTTAAATAGGAAAGTCCAGGGAATGAAATACAATAAAAAGAAAACCACAATGTTCATCCAAAAATGAATTCCGTTTCCCCTTAACACAATCAGGTCCAGTACTAGCTATAAAACGAGCTGGGAGCGAAAGCCAGGCAACCAGCTTGCTCGATTACAGACTCAAGACCTCGTAGCACAAGATGTAATGTTGAAAATTATTTTTTGCCGGTGCACCAAATTCTGCAGCAGTAAATGTGGGATGAGGAAGGCCTTAACGAACTGTTCCCCTCCATGCCAAAACTGCCAGGTTGTCTCAATAGCACCCCCATGCTGGACAATGTAAATGATGCACCCTTTTAAGATATTGAAACTAAGGTGGAAGAAAATATAGAAGACGAAGATGAATGTTAGCCACCTCCTTAGTCAATTGCAAGACCCGTCCGCTACAAGAGAGCCAAAACTTCAACATTTCCATATCAACAGTTTTTTAAAAACCAAAAATACGCTCAAAAACCCTTATTCTCTTTTATTAACATTTTATTACGGTGCTTAAACTTAATAGTTATGTAGTCGAGTAACGTACCTAGGTATATTTGCAATTATTCAAACACTGTACTGGCCTTTATAAGATTGAATTTTTAATAAACACAATTTTCATGAATATTTATTTTAATTATATGCTTATTACATAGTTACGTACTCTAGGTTTCATGGCGTAAATATACAATATACAGCTTATATACAAACATGTAACCTCTATGAAGACCAAGTGTATTGGAATCTCGAAATTTTCCAGAAATGCTCAAATTTCAATAAGACTAATTAACAAGTATTACCTCTTTTTAAAGTAAAATTAATGCTCTACAACCTCAATGAGAACATTGATGTAAAGGTAAGGGTTGAGGTGCTAGAAGCCAAACTTGTCAAAAAGCCTGAGGCAAAAAAGCTATTTTCGAAAATTAGCTATATTCGCTAGCGGATATCTCGAAAGCGTTTGGGAATAGAACAAGCTGAGTAATAATCTTGTAGGAAGTTTTATCATCTTCTACTTTGATTATATGAACCTTCTCCCTTACGATGCTATGTTTTCGAGATATGAGCGAAAAATAAAAAAAGGGGCCTTCATAGAGTCTCTGCCCCGTACGTCCGGGGACTTTTAGTACGTTTATCTCCTAATATCCCAAACATAGCCCAAAAATAAAAATTTGTTTCGTAAACTTAAATTTCTGAATAAGAAAGATCTTAAAACATAGGCCTATAATTAGGCCAATGTGGGAAAGTTTGAGCAACTAGTTATTCTTTTATTAATATACAACAACGTGTCACGAAAATTCAAAGGCAAATTATAAGCAGCCATTTACTTTATATCCTCTGACATACTGCGTCAGTCTCTTGTTAGTATTGCCTACTGTGAAGCGAGTACACCTGCCTGTGGCAGTGTTTTGTTTAAAGAGACGCTTTTATTTAAAGGATACGTGCGGTTTGATCTTCATTTTTTCCCTCCTTTATGCAAGGCACAACCTCCTGTGTGAAACGTCCTTTAGACAGATCATACATAACATGAAGCGATCACTGTTTCATTAACCCTCTTTACACTCCAGCTTTATTGCCTCATGCAAAATTGATTTTTAACTTTCAAAGGCATTCTGGGAAATAACCATGATTTCCGTGGCTTGCTTTTTAGTACGCGTAATATTATAATGAAGTATTAATAATATCACGGCTATCTCAAAACAGATATCCTGTAATACATGCTTCCATGAACTTCACTTTGACTCTACGTTATCAAGCTGTCATGAGATAATCTCCTTATATAACAGAAGGCAATGCACATAGTACGAGTATACAGAACGGGAGGATATTTATTATAATGATCCCTGGAATCGAATTACATGATTGTTCATGTGTGCAGGTTATTAATGAATAACACCAAAAAATTTTACCTGTGTATTTTTTATCTATGACGTAAAAATGTGTATACTGCAGGGCATAAAGTCATTACAATTTGGTCCTCATAACTCAATAATGAAGCAAAACAGGGTTAAAAATTTCTTTAAATTGACTTCATGCCTTCTTAATAATCGATAAAAACCCGATTCTTAATCATTCATTAACATATATATAATAATTTAGTGTTTCCATAATCTGACAAATTTACAGATTATTCACATGACTGGCTGCCACTGCATAAGCTTTTTATTCATAACTCCAATGTTAACAATGGAATTCCTTTGTTTTGAATTTTTTCAATTGTTAGAAGTAAGTGGCAGTCTTGCCCAAGAGATTTTATGCTGTAAGAGGAGAAATTGAATCCATAGAGCAAAAATCTCATAATAAAAGTTGCTTGTCTATGTTTCAGGTAAAATATTTCGATGTTATTCAATAACATCCTGTATATTACATCTCGTTTGTTTATTCTTGTTATTATTGACATTTTAGTACTGCAACTTAGGCAGTAACTATCCCCTAGGAGATTTTTTTATGTCAGAAGATTGCAGATTACAAGCAGGTGGAAGCATGAGGGCCTTTAGCACTAAAGCCGCTGTCCTGCTTATTCAACTGACCAATACAGATGGATAGATTATGATGAGAGCATTCTGTAGTGCCTTACGGAAAAGAATGAATCCTCTTCCACATTCCTCATGGGTCCTTGTTACGGTGTATGTACCAAGTGAAACGGTCACTACTTGTGCTTTTTGGTTCAGGACAATTGGTCCAATCTCCCAAGTGAAGTGCGTCACAACTGTCAATGTGTAAGGATTATCACGAGGATTTTTAGATTGGTTTCACTCACAGACCTTTCAGTCATACGGCTACGACCTCTGTAAGACTGCTGATTCACAACATAGACAATACATATAAACGGATACTTAAAAAAATAGTTAGATTCCACACAAAATATCGTTCTTCTGCACCAACCTTTACCAATATAGACACTAACTGAAGCAAGGAAAACTTAGGAGAAAATACGCAACTTATAAATGTCGCTCAGACAAAAAGTTCGAGAAACCTTGTTCTCAGAAAATGAGCTTAGACTGAATAGCCGGTGCTCTTTTAACAGATCACTGTTGTTCTATTCAGGCCTATTAATTGTCATGATTCCACTGTCACCTAAGAAAACATTTTTTCAGTGGAAGGTCAACAAAATTGACTGCATACTAGATGCGGATGGATCCAATTGTGGCGCTGTAATATACATCCGGGTAGCGGATACAATATGGGCAGAATTCTCCTCTTCTCTAACACGAACGACGAATGCTTATGAAAGTTTTCATTCGAAGCCGAACAGTATGTTCTATCATTCACACCCGAACATATTTCAATTACTTGAAACCATCAATGCGATACAAACCAAATAAAATTTAATAGTGTGAATTTGGAAAACGTAAAAAGAAACCAGAAAACAAGGGACAAGGAGGAATTTGCACAACAAAAAATTATCCAATTTAGACAAGGCGAAATAAGCAGATTACAGTACATCAAACCCGTAGCATACAAATTTCTGCCGTAAATGATACAATATTCAGTCAAACATTTTTAACAATACCTACCAAGTCGTACTCCTCTTGTTGGCCAATCCTCAGTCTGATTAACCGGGAAGGAAAATGTACGATACGCAACCTCGGATATCTCATTATTCAAGGAGGGTACGCCACTCCGTTGTCTGGTAAGTAGTACGGGTACGAAACTAGGATGTATTTTCGTGTTTAGTCCGCAATTAGTTTATACCGACAAAATTTCCCCAACATAATATATTTAAACACAAACGAATAGAATCATTAATGAACTTCTTTCTGAAGCTTGATAGATTTCCACTAGTACAACGTTGTAATAATTAGATTAAATTTTATTACAAACGAATAGGCTCGTAACTGTAATAATTACTGTTAGGTTAGTTTTTTCAATTCTGGTTTATTTATTTATTGTTCTTGTTGTCATTTTTACTTTCTCTTATGTATGTAGCACAGTAGGCACGCTAAAAGGAAACATGTTTGAAGATGATTTCTACAGAAATGATATCCTGCGGTAGTTCATGAATACCTTCTACATGATTAAAATCCTAGAAGCCGAAAAAAGTATTTTCATAATGATGTATTTCTGCCTGTCCATCTCTTCGTCTGTGCAAGCCTATTGCAGGGTAATAAGCTTGTTATGTTTAGTTATAAATTCAATTAAAACGTAAAATATTGAATGAATAATAAAATAGCTATATTATTAGGTAGATTTCGAAGAAAAATCTACCTATTGCAATGGATACCACTTCATGATTTTCGAAAAATTCTTTCATATCTTTACGTTTCATGCTCCCCTAAGTACGAAACCACCGCCCGTTCAAAAAAAAAAATTTGTGATATTTATATATATATATATATATATATTTATATCTTTACACGATAGCGGCCGTAATTTTGAAGATATTTGAACCAAATTTTAATATGTTATTTCTAGGCCCAATAGTTCGGACAAGTTCGTTAATGAGAAAAATTGGCCCAAGGGGGTGGTCGGGGGAGGGGGTTGAAATTTTTAAAAATGTATATCTCGGCCCCTATGAAGTATAGAGGGAAACTTTGTTTGAATAAATTAGAGTACTCGCTACGGAGTTCACAGTGACACCAACGATTCCGGGGTTCGAGTGAGGGTGGGGGTGGGGGTGGGGGTGGGGTGGGGGATGAAAATTCGAAACTTTTGAAACCACGTCTTGTGGGGTATCGTTGAAAATCTCTTGATGAGTACTCTACAAATCAATAAATAGTTTCTTTATAGCTCTCATATGACGCGAGATTTTAATGTTTGAAAATAATAATACTTAAAAGAATTATTATAATATCATAATTTTGTCTTGTTTAGCGGCTTTGCTAATTTTATTTATTGTTGATCTTGCGCACGGCCTCCCAGAATATTATATCCTATTCTTGTTGTCAAAACAAATGATTGTAGGCTCTTCCTCTTTACTGCAGGTTTGCCATGCCAAGGCTAAAAAAGAAGAGTGCTGCGCAGCAATAATAAATTAAACCAAAAGCACTTTGAAATCTACCTCAGCCTGTTGGCCTGCCTAAAGGGATTTTTTTTTACATAAATGTCATAAAGGGTAATTTTCTCTTGTCCATTTTTAATACGAGTACGTACATGCCTATGGTATGGTTAAGGATTCATATAAAAATATCTATGCTATACTAGGCTAGTTGAAGGGAACTGGAATAAACATTTCTATTCTATTATCAAATTCATATGTTATCGAACAAGAAATTAACTAAGTATGCCTGTAATGAACAATCTGTTAGAAATGTCAAAGTCCATGTCAGAGACGTAAAACGGAAACCTACATGAAAGTGCTACAGAGCTGTATATCTTCTCGGATGTACAATGTTGTAAGTAAGTTAATTGTGCTAACGTTGTACTTATGTAGATACCTTTCATTAATTGTCAATCTCAAGAAAGATTAATTTCTTCAGATCAGAAATAGACGTAGACATTCCAGAAGAAATTTCAACTAGACTTAGCCTAACAATATTTCTCGAGAGACTTAAAATGTTCTTGCAGTTATTTGCTCAACAATCTTGGAAAAAATTAAAGTTTAATAAAAGTAGTGAAATTTGTTAGCACGAGTTTAATGTGTTTGGTACCAGTTTGCTAACTCTTCTGTCGCAAAAAGAAAGAAGAAAAAAAAATCTTGTTGATATTTTCTTTTACGTAACACAAATAGGCCTACTAAGGTACGTGTGCTAGAAGAATACCTTAGAACATACAAAGCTGAAACCCCCGATTCCATTCTGGTCCAAATAAATTTTTCTCGACAGAATACAACGCCCTGTAAATCTTTTCAGTGAAATTATACAAAGCTAGTGAATACGATAAAAGGCCAGAAGGAAGGACTGACGGTTTGATTTGATTGCATTTATTTACGAAATCAGATTAATGAAAGTTAAGCAAAATGCTGGCCGGGAATAATGGTTACAAAAAGAGACCGGAGAACAGAAGTAAATGCAGGCAAAAATTTAATTCACCACTTGAAAAATTAGTATAATTTACATACTTTCAGGCTCTCGAGGTTACGACTATTTTTAGTAAGTGTTACTAACAACAGAAATATAATATGCATTTAATTTTTCACATCCATGTAAAATACCTTGAAAATAAACTTATTTCCAAATACGTTTTACTGTAAGGTGAAAGTAATGCTAAACGGGCGCTGTTATTGTGAATCACTCTGTAGCACAGTATGGATATTGGTGGAGCGCCAAGAGCAGAAGAACGGAGCTATGCCTGGGAGACACTGGTCGATCACAGCGCGTTTTCATGACATCGTTCCAACTGCATACATTTTCTTATTCCAACAATCATATTCACCTATAACTTCAACTTACCAATAAACTGACTTGGCTGTTTTATCTCTCAAATCACATCAGAACTAGATCGAGTTCATACATATAATATTTCTGGTACAATAAGCAACAAAGCAGCTCTATAGGGCAAACAAATCAAATTATGTCTGCAGTTTTAAGTAAGGTAAGTAATATTATATATTAGATGTTCGATATATTCAGCTAGTAAATTTTAAGGTTGACGTTGTGGCACAATTAAAGATTTAATAAATTATCAAGTTGGATCAAACTCTATAATGACCTAGTAATGTGCGTGAGGTACTGGAGTATCCCAGTTGTTAAGGCAATATATTATTTCCTTTACCTGGCAGCCCAATATATTTATTAATTGTCATTGCTTCCATTAGTTCCAAATTGTCAATAATTTAAAATGTTGACATGAAATAATTACGTGTTCTTTGTTTAAGACAAAGCAACGAGAAAATGAAACAATAGGACTACGCAAATGATAAAGAAAATTGAGTACGTGAATGATAAAACTCTTTGTCTTTGGATAATAATTGTTATTCCTTGATTTCTTATGTCTAAAAAATTGATATAATGGCTATTATTCCCCATGAACTTTGCCTTTTTGCCAGAACTTTGTATTGTTTGAATTGATGATTCGTAATGATATATACTAAATTCACACATTGTACTTCTTAAAAAAAACTTTATTAGGGCATACAGGGCATTAAGCTTACTAAGTCTACTTATTAGAACACAAATCGCATTATTAATACTAGAATCGGCAGTTGCCGTAATTCATTATTTCATTCAAACACACAAATGTTAAAATCCATTTTTGATATTATTATTAATATTATTATTAATATTATTATTGTAAAACAGTATGGTTTTAGGATGAACTAGTAACACCATTATCATACAATTTATTTTTAATATTAACACTGTTTTATGATTTAACCTTGTCATAAATTATGTTTTCGCTTGCGCTTCATTTTAATTATTTCCTGCGCATAATAAGATTGTTTATGATTTCAAGGATATTGTTAGGACTATTATTGTAATGAGATTATGATGTCTTGATTTGTTATTATATAAGAACACTGAAATTTGAAGTTGTAATAAGATTGGACATCCAACAAATCTACACAGTAGTAGGAAAGTAGGATGTGAATTATAAATGATCTCCATTGGCTAGAACATCTCGTTCAATATATCAACTAACAAGACACGGCAGTTTCGAAATCCAGACTTTAAGCCAAGCATTCTATCATCCTTCTCTAAAGGGTTATATATTCTACATTGGGTTGCTCTGTAAAATTGTCAGAAGTACAAAACTATGATCAATGAAAAAGATAACCGTATTTTCCTGAATCCTTCTAGTGATATACTGATATTGTTATAATAATAATAATAATAATAATAATAATAATAATAATAATAATCATAATCATAATCATAATCATAATCATAATAATAATAATCATCATAATAATAAAAATAATAATTTATTGTTCATAGACTTGTTGTGGCAAGTATCAAACATAATCTATTTACATTTTTTAAAGCTACTTATATTTCCATTTCAACAGTAGTTAAAACACAATACTTTCATACATCATAGAAAAAATATTAAAACAACAGTTAAGTTATATTACTGTTTTTCCTATCATGTAATGCTTTAGGGTTATGCTTTCAAGCTAATAGCAAACTGCCTTCACGCAATCAACGTTGTTGGGAGTCGATCTAATATACTTAACAAAACACTTAGACTATAGAAAGTATATTAAATAATACAACATAAGAAAACGATATTTCACCAATGAAATGATTAGCTATTTACATTATGAAAGAAATGATTAATGATTACACTAGTCGCAAGTTATCTTATCCTAGTATCCTCAAGTCTATCCCTTGAATCCTCTGTGAAAACGTAAGTTTTCAATTTCGAGAAAATTTTAACTAAGCTTGAGGAATTTTTTCGTTTTTATTCAGGCTATGTCTGTCGTATGTCTTCCTATCTATACCTTAACCTGTCTGGCTCTATGTCTGCCTGCCTGTCAACCTCACAATAATGACAAAGCAACAGTATGAAATTAATTAAAGACCTTATGAAGAGGAATCAGTTCCTAGTCTATAACTTCTTATTAGGGTTTGAGGGTTCGGGATTAAGAGAATCTAAAAGCAAACAAAGTTATATAACAATCTCGGTTACAAATACCAAGGTTTTACTAAATAAATAATCCATTCTAAGAATTTAAACTGATATCCATAATAATTATTTTATGGAAAGTATATCTTAAAATGTTTCTAGGTACGAGGCTTGGAGACCTTTATGGTTCTAAGAAGTTCAGATTAACGGATTTCAGACAGTCCGAACACGAGGATGATTAAGGTGTATACCTCACGCACCAGACGGATTAGATAAATTAAAAAATATTGATTATCTCATCGCGAATCGAACAACTATCTTCTGATTAGTAGGCCATTCTTCAACCAACTGCCCTTCCGTCAAATTGAGGTCAACCATCATTTATATATTTAAAGACTGTTTAAAAATAAGTGAAAAAATACATACATATGCACTTCTAAAGGATGCTTTCATATGCAGGAGGGAGAGGGAATCTCAGTTGTGCTTGAGGATAGTTGAGAGTAGAAAGACGGCACATGCTCATATTATACAATACTGTATAATTTCGTTCATCTACTTATTTATTTTTATGAATAATTTGAAATAGTATTTAGTGGACTAGAATATTACATTACTGATGGCAACGGCAAAGATTTACATAGCTAAAAACACTTGAATGTGAATGACTTAATACAAAAAAAGTCTAAAACTATCTACAATCACCGAACATTTTCCAAGCTACTTTTTAAAAATCTCCACTTGTAAAACATTTAATCCACTACATAGTTACATACTTACAAAAATATTAAACACTTGTATGTTCAGGATTTTTATGCAGCTTTTTAAATGTACCTTAATTATCCCATTAAGTGTAAAACTATTGAAGGTGCGCTTCTACTTGAAGGTAAAGATAAATTAGAACAACAAATTTAGAAAGAATATTCAACATGCGAGCAGACACAAATCCTGGTCTCTCGCATGATAGTCGTGAGTTTCAGGACGGAGGTAGGAAGATTTACGAAGGTTTGTATAACAAACTGATCAGGTAAGACATGAATCGTGACCTGCGCAATAATGCCACTTAGACTTCGTTTTCGGAAATATATCGATAAACTCGTAGGATTAATAGATGATAAGAGGGGAAGAAGGTATGATGCCCCACATTTGAATTCCTAAAAGGATGTATAAAAGAAACTAAAACAAAAACCCTTTGTAAAATGTAAAAGCCAATTTGCTGGGAAATAAAAGCAATAAGAAAATTCCAAACAAGGCCAGTGGTTTCATGCTAGTTTCAAATGAAGACAGGTGGGACTGCCATAAGGAACTACCATAAGGACACAACATAACTAAACTGCATTTCATGTGACGTTCTACTAAATTGTTACCACAGTCTTAAGGGGTAGGTACAGTTTGACCATATGGTCAAAAACTGGTTTAAAATAATTAAAGTATGCAGCAAAGTTTTAAGTTAATCTTTTTGCAAGGAAAAAAATTAATTTTTACATTATTTTAAATTATGAATTGAAATGCAAGAAGCTGCGATTTCCTATAAATTACTTTCTGCTACCTGTGTTATAATATTACAGTAGTTTAACCACAGTATTCTATAACAGTAACGAAGCTCCCCATAGTTTTTGTTTTTCAACCGTCACGACTTCAACGCTCCAGCGTCTAGCAAGAGGAAACACTAGTTTTGACGTGGCGGCACAGTTTGAATTACAAATTGCGCGGAAAATGTTTTAATTCCTTGTTGTGCCTACTCAGATATATCAGTTAATAAGTCTGTGAAGTGGTTCTTTAAATATTCTGTTTTTTTTTGTTGAAGTAATATTACTTCCTTTTAAATGCCAAAGTTATAATTTTTGTGCGTGTGCTTACAGTATTTCATTCTTATGGCATAGGACATTCCGTGAGTGCAACATTCCGAACTGCAGCTAACAACGGAAGTGCTGACGATAATAGTTTCAACTCTACAAAACTGACTAATATAATTCAAGAAGCAATTTTTTCAAAACAATGTAGTTCTCCTTCAGATTCAACAAACAGACAATTACAGTTCAGAAAACAACTAACGAATATTCTCCAGCAAAAAATACTTTGAAAATTAATTCTGATAATCTTATTCAATAATAATTTATCGTATTTAATAAGACTACGTAAAAGAGATTTTTAATGTGTACTGAAAATCATATCTGTATCTATTTGCCAGAATTAATACGATATAGTAGTGAGCCTACTTAGCCAACATTTTTTTTTTTTTTGGTCTTGGCTTTAGCTGGCATGCCCCATTGCAGTACGCAGTACTACATGCCATACTTTACATATTTCAATTTAGTTTGTGCTTATTTGCACATTGTCTTACACACTTATTGTTGACTTATTCCCTATAGATACTTTTTAGATTATGACTTCACTTAACACTTATCGATATTACTTAACAATGTCTTCATAATGTTACTTATAGCTTATATTATTTTAGTTCGCCAAAGTCGATGCTCTGTATAAATGTTTTAAAGACTCTCAAATGATTTGAGATTAGCTGCACCTTACTCACTGGCCATTTAGCACGTTTAGATTCAATTTCTTTTATCATTTTGTCTCTTTGTGGTTTAAGTTTGTCACATCTATAAATCAAATGTTCTGCTGTTTGATCCTCTTTAAGGCAGATACAAATAGGGTCCTGTATTATACCTAGTCGGTATAAGCATGATTTGGTTAACCCATGTCCAGTAATCACAGCCAACATCTTGAAGTGTTGTCAGATATAAAATATGGAAAAGGGAAACCTGGTCTGATATTTTACAAGATACACAATGCTATCAATTTTGAAACTACAACTAGTTATTCACTTAAACATGTGTGACTATGAGAGTTCACTACTTTTTCTACAGGATAGCAATATCGCTGTAGAATTTTCACACGTAAAGATAAATTCGACCTTAATATCCCTTTTTACTATAGTGAATGTTTGCAAGCTTCCTCTTGCTGGCTACTTGGAGCGCTAGTGTCGCGCCATCCGTAAAGGAAAGCATTTTTTTTTCATTAGAGCATCGCTGATGTTATACTATATTTTCCCACAAACGACGTTTTCAAAAATTTCCCTGAGAATAAAAAAAAAAAATCTGAATAACCAGAACCATGCCTCTCTTATAAATATTTTGTCTACAAAAAAAAAAAAAAACACACTTTAGGTTTTAAAATACTTTGGCAATCTGTTACATAAATTTAAACCTAAATTCAATATATATAAAGACTATAATTTTATATCTATCTTTAAGCTTAAAATGAAGGAAAATTAACATTGGAAAGTTGCAAAATATTTTAGTTAAACGGGAAGGCAAAACGTTGACACAAAGGTAGCTGTAATTTTGAACAATTAATTTATACATTTAATTCCAAGTCAATAATTTGAATACAAGACAAATAACTTTTAAAAATAGAGTAAGAAGAGATACAAAAATGAAAATGTATAAAGTAATGGCAATACCAACAGTGTTATATGGAAGCGAGACCCGGGTACCAAGACAAAAGGATCTAAATAAAATACAGGCATCAGAAATTAAATTTTTAAGAGGTGTTAAAGGCTGCACAATATTAGACAAATTAAAAATGAAGATATCAGGAAAGAATTAGAAATTGAGCCAATAATAAATAAAATATCAGAACGTAGGCAACAATGGCATGAACATATTTTAAGAATGGAAGATAGCAGATATCCAAAAGCATTATTAAACTACAGTCCAAAAGGATGGAGAGAAAGAGGACGACCCAGGAGACGCTGGAGAAACCTAAGAAGCCGGAACGGGCAAAATGCCCAAACCGTGGAGTGAAGATGATGATGATGATTTGAAAATAGTTTTAACATATTATTTTTAAAAGCTTGGCTTTTAATTTGAAACTTCATGTGAGCCATGTAGACTTCATTAAGGGAAACGAGATCGAATATGGTCAATTTTCTAGGGATGTAAGCTGTACCTATTCCCGTTAAGAGAGCAAACTAATTATGAATAATATTTTCGGTACTCGTTAATGCATGTAGATTTTGCCCGGAATTTGGAATGCAAATTAAAGGATAATAATTTACCTTTATCTCTTAGTAACTTATGTTCCTTTGTTGTCACTTTCTAATTACTCAAAGCTGAAGATCTGAATAGTTGCATACAGCAAATACGGGCGTAATCCTGTTGCATGCTTGAACTCTACATAATAACATTACATCTAATTGCCCTGTTTGTAATTTGTTTCATTCTCTGAAAGACTCCACGTCTATTAGCATTAAAAAAAAATCTTTTCAAAAGGGTTCCTAACAAAAGAAACAACTCAGAGAAGAAAGTGAAGAGTCTAATGAATGAGAAGAACCTCAGTTGTTTTCTATTCCTCTTTGCAAACTGCTGCGTTTCACTGACAATTAAAGTTTTCTTTTTAAAATGAGATTGAACAATTTTCACTTCTACTTAGTCATTAATTAGTGGAAAATTGTTTAAAACTCTTTAAGAAAAAAGAAATCATTGAACTCCTTCAATGAGAAATTGTCTTATAAAATAAGGATATTGTAAGGGTATTGTATTATGCGGTGGAAAGTTTTTAAAAGCTTTTCTGGTTGATACTGGCATTTACATTCCTCTTTAATAGAAAATTTTACAGAAAGTCTACATAAGAATGAAGTATATCATAGTGATAGTTTTTTTTTGTAATAAAAATATTAAAATGCGTGCGATTTTCTTAGTACTGTGCCCAACATTCTAACCTAAAACCTTTTACGTCATTACCTTATCATGATAAGGCTATATTTCCATGTAACGATGCATTCTTCTGGAAGTAATGTGCTTCTTATGAAAACCATAGAGGCTCTTAAGGTTAGGGGATTAGTATTTTCTCGGATCTTTAGATCCTCCACACGAAGATGGTAAAGGGTTCAGCCGTACCTGCCAGCCACCTTTACCTCATTTTCTAGTACCATCAGAAGAATTGTTAGGCTAACTGGATCAACGTCATTTTTTAAGGTTTCGGTAATGAGGGCATAGGCGTACGGAGGGGGGGGGTTTTGGGGGTTTGAACCCCCCCCCATTGATTAAAAAAAGGAAAATTGTATAATTTTTTTAAGTCTGCCCATAAATTACTTAATACAAGTATAAAGCGTGGGAAGCTTAAAACTCGTTATTTTGCGTCTTAATTTTTTAAATTTTCCGGGGAGGACCCCCGGACCCTCCTCTCCCTGGGGGGTATTCCATACCCCCCAGACCCCGCGGATGTTATAACCCCCCCATATGGTCGGCCTGGTTACGCCTATGAATGAGGGCACTACTTGTATGGCATCTTGACATCCTAAGCGTCTCACTATGAGGGCAGGATCCTAAGACGGTTACGGGTGTTTTAATCTCACTGTCACAATGACGACAATGGTTTCCGTCTTGGTATCCGTCTAATATCGAGCATAGCGGACACGCATTTTTTTAATTTTTTTCAAAGCATTTCTACATTCTTTGCTCTTTAGCCTATCGAGCTGCAGTATTCATTATAAATTCATTGAAATGCGTGTTCTCTCAATATCCTGCCTCAATGTTTGAGTCAACGAATTGGAAAGTGTCTTGCAGATTGTATTTTCGCGGGCAAGTCTCAATTTCGCCTAATAATTCACGAAAAGTGTTGACAAGCATGCTCCAATTCTTTACAGGAAATGACAATCATTACTATGTTCCAGAAAAACTTCCAACTTACTTGAAAATATACCTAGCCCCTATATTTTCTGCTAGTACACAGCATGTTATCTGGAGTATGTGTGGGAAGCTGTAGCATTTCCTTAACTTTTGATCTAAGTCAGCATCCGAAAGGAAATTATCTGGTGTTTTAGTAACAGTAGTTGTCTGAAAGAGATTATTTAGTTCGTAGCGTTATCCACCACAGAGAGAAGTCAACAAATTAAAATAAAACTTGTGTCAGTTTAAAGCTGAATAGTGTTGTGTATTATAGGTTAATAGGTTGATGTTGTAAATTTTCAGATAAAACTTGACAAACTACGTCTTACATAAATCCAAATCAGACGAAATTATTTTATAGGTTTCCCTACTTAAGTTCCTCTCTATTTTAAACAATACAGATATTGATTGCAGTAAATGCCTTACCGCAAAGCTCACATTACCTTAAAAATATTCTATACCTATTAAGACGAATAAACTAAACTTCGTTCGTTTCCATATTGTTTGTGTTTTAAGTGTGATTTACTCTCAGACAACTAATAAACTTTGTACAAATGTTTCTGATCCTATAATGTACAAATGCATTAGAATAATTCTTGTTTCAGATCCTTAACTCATAATTATTTAATATTTTTAAAATGTTTCAAATAGTTGAATCAATTTGGAGTAGTGACATGAAGAAATTGTGTAATGTCATATGAAGTGGGTTACATTTTTAAATTATGTAATTATTTAGGCTTATTTTCTTCCTGCAGTGCTACTGCTTTTCTGGGACTTAATTACTTTTATCATACCATTAACGTTTAATTTTTAATTACCAGATTTTACGCATTCTGAAATTACAAACCAGGGTTTCTGTACATTTTGAATTCTTGAAGTGGGCCTAGTTTAAGAAGGATAGGAATGATTGTTTGCAGGGATGTTCTGGAGCATTGTAAATATGTAGAGGACATCGTAATATTACAGCATCCCTCGCATCACATGAGGTCTAAAGACTTCAGTAAGCATGTACAAAATATGATACGCATTACTTGGAAATCCCCAATAAAATCACGGGTTGAATTTACAATGACTAAATAGCGAATAGTCAATAATAAATGAATTAGTAAAATAAGTAAATTATAAGTAACTGGAATTATTTGAATACAATTTTCAGATTGAGAGCATATTATTAAAAGGCAATTGTGACATAAACACCTGTTTACGGTTAACAAAAAACGATCGTACCCCGGTGAAAATCCAATAGTTATAAACATAGATTTATTCAAATATTGTTTGCTGAAATATTAAAAATATATTGTGTAAAAAACATATTGTTATCGTTCTTAGAACTGTATACTGATTAGTAAGCTTACTGTATCTTGAAAGAAATTACGCTTATATATATAATATTATATTCATGCTGCTGAGGTTATGTCTAAATAATCTTTACACTAGGTGATTACGATTAAATATCAGAAATACTGAACTATGGAATGAACTTCCCGTAAAACATAATGTTGATTCATAAACAGATGTAAGCGTAATTCATTTTATTTCCAGAAAAAAACCTTAATGTACCGCAACAATGGTGACGTATGCACAAATTCGAAAGAATATAGGTCCTATCATTATCATGTGATTTCTGCCCAGTGCTCTGAATGTGAACGTGAAGAGATTCAAGCAAGCGCGAGTAAACGGCGAGAGATACTATAACTCTCTATGACTATCGATGGTGCCCGGTTTGACCTACTAACCCAGGAACCCTTAAGGGAGAAGAGGTAGGGTTAGTTAGTGCCAGACCCCCAAAACTCTGGCTAGGCTGGCCTACCACCTGAGTAGGAGTGGGTCCTTTGCGTAAAGGTGCTTCGTCGGGCGAGTAGGAGGCGAAGGCCAGAACAGTTACCCTTCCACTTAGGGTGGACTGGCATTGCATTTGGGATGGCTAATCCAAAACCAAAGTGTATCCAGAGCATAAGGGAACTCGACAGTTCGGTGTTCAGCTGAATTGACGAAACCCGTAGTCTGTAATTCCCATGGACAGTGGGCGAGGACTGGTGGGTCGGTCTCCTGGGTGTAGGAGTAGGGTGAAGATAGTTCTAGAACTCCCTATCGCTGCAATGGTTTGCGAATAATGTTTGGCTTCGCTGAACTCTTTTCGGGATGCGACTAGGCTTTTTAGGGATGAATATTAAGAGATTCAGGAGTGGAATTCAGGTGTGGGGTCTGTGTCAGGCTTTTCGAGTCAAACATGGCCTAGAGGTACACCGATCCTTGTGGCTAAGCCCAGTAGAGGAGGTGGGCCATGATTCTCATTGCACTCATTGCGATAAAACGTTCAGTTCGAAATGAGGCCTTAGTACACATTAGAAGACACAACACCCCTTAATAAGGAATGAAAAACGTATTTAGGAAATTAATCAGCCTAAAGGAGTTCCTAGAAGGCTAGATAGTGTGTGGTCCAGAGAAGAATCGGAGCTACTAGTGTAGTTAAGCGAACATTTTAAAAATGAGAAATTCATTAATAAAAAGATTGGTGAAATTTTAACTACTAAGACAAATAAACAGATCACTGATAAGAGAAGACGCTTGATTGGGGATTTTAATTTAATTGGCGAGGAGAAGCACGTTCCCAATGTTTTTAATTTAGAGATTGACGATCCTGTTGTGGGGGAGTTGGAGAATAATATAACTGGGTCAGAAGATGGAATTAGGATTCTCGAGGCTAATATCGGTGATACCGTTGTCGTGAGTCTGAACAACAAGCCTTGCTGGGCGAAAACGCTGAGGATGCTAAGTCATCCTTAGATGGAGCCTCGTTCGTAAACGAATTAGTAAATAATTTAAGGAGAACTCCGAGCACAGATGAGAAATCGTTAAAGAATTGGAGGATTATTGCCAGGGAGGCACTGCGCTGCGCAATGTCTAGGAGTGAGCTCGTGATATGCAGGGAGATACAAAGAAAGCTCGTCAATCACTTCTATCGGATCAATATTGGTAACGATACCGATCTTGATATAGAAGACATAATTGTAAGGTTCACGTGCAGTATTACTAAGAAAGAGGGAGAGATATCAACTCGGAATAATGGGTAAAAAACAGCGCAAGGCCTTCTTTTTAAGAGAACAAGATTGTATCGAAGAATCCCTAAACTGCTAATTGATAGGGCATGTTTTGATTTAGACATATTGGGGGATAACGATCAGTAATGTAAATCTCCAATTGATGATCTCATCAAAGTATACTCTAAGCTTTGGGGCAATAATAATAATGTTCAGGTTGATATGAAGGTTTTTGGTGATGAGGGACATTAACTTGATTATTTTACTGCTGTGAACTCTGATGAGACTGGTGCCAGGATTCGAAAGATTAAGGCGTCATCCTCATCAGGTGTGAATGGAGTGGCCAAGTGGCACCTTGGAGGCGGGGTATAATAGAATTTTAGCAAAGATTTTTAATCCTATTTTAGTATACGGGAGTTACTCTAAAACTTGGAAAAGAGCCAGAACTATATTTACTCCAAAACGGGAAAAAGATATTTATGTGGCTGGGAGTTGGAGACCCATCACTGTGATGCCACTGGTGGCACGTCTGTTCTCGGGGTTGATAAATGGTCGTCTTCGGAAAGTCATCAATCTCTCACCCAGAAGGAAAGGTTTTGTGCTAGAGCTAGGATGTCAAATAAATGACACCTTAATATCCGAGCTGATAAGTAGTGCAAAGAAGAACAATGGAGCTTGCATTGCAGTGATAGACCTGGCTAAGGCTTTTGACATGGGGCCCCATCTTGCCATAGACAGAGCTATGGCTTCTACAGGTATACCATGGAATATATCCCGCTTGGCAATGCCTAGTTATACTGGTTGTTCTACATCACTACAAATGGGTAGTCCCCGATTCTGGTAAACAGGGGAATTAGACAGGGGGACCCTCTCTCACCCATCCTCTTAAATCTGGTTATAGAGAATCTGATTCGCAATATTGCGTCAGCAGGTCTAGGATTCTCGTGGGGAGAGGAGAAGACGCCTTCGCTGACAATTTGGTACTGCTTACTAATAATAAACACGACATGCAATTAGCGGTGGATATTTTTTTCTTTCGCGGTTGGGTAAAATTGGTAAGGAAATTTCAGTGAACAAATGTTTAGCATTTGAGATTATTTCGACCATAGGTTCATGGGATTCTGTCGATCCAATTATCAGAGCTGCCAGTCAGAAAATCAAGTTTTCGCCACCACAGGAAACCTTGGAATATCTGGGGAGTAACATTGACCGATGGAAGGGCAGGGGGAGGGGAGAATGCTTTGTAACACGCTGTTGTCTGAGGTGAGGAGAATTTCAGCTTATTCTCTGAAGCCTGATCAGAAGTTAAAGCTTGTCTCCAGGCACCTCATTCCCTGGTTCTTGTATGCAAGACTATTCTTGCTGCACTGGATGAAGCCCTTCGAGAGATTGTGAAAGAGATCCTGCACTTGCCATTCAGGATTAGTGCAGGGTTCATATATACGAGATGCAGGGTGTCTGGGATCCCCTAAATTATAAATTACTATTAAACTGGCAGCCTTGCGACTAGCAGTTACTAAAATAAACTCCGTGGCGCTACATCCCGGAAGAAACTTGGCCTACCACCTGACCTCTGCGTCATCTACCATGGTCAGATGACAGGATTGGGGCAGCCGATTCCCACGGCCGTTAATGGTGGTTTTCGTGACCGGAGCCGCTACTTTTTTTTATCAAGTAGCTCCTCAATATGAATCACGAGGCTCTGCGTTCAAATATAAACCCTGTAGTCCAAGTTGCAATTAGAGTCCGTCAGCTCTATCTTCTCACAAACAAGATGAAAGAGATGGAGATAGTCAAGAACTACCCCCTACTATAACATAATGCTAAATCCTCGTCAAGGTAACGGTTGCCGGGTTGCTTTCAGGTGTATTTCGTCTTTCTAGTTTAGTTTGATACTGGTTATCGGTGGTGTATGTGTGATTTGTGATCTTGCCAAAAGTATTTTTTTCTTTAATTTATCGTATAACTTATATAATCACCATGGCGCCAGGGCTATTCTATATACTTTTTTATTTGTTGTCGGGACTTCCATTTGTCTTTCTCATTTATCTACCTGGTGTGGGGAAGCAAGACAAAGCTCTGCAATCAGGTGCTATAGAAATGGTTCTCAATGTACACAATGTATTCTTCACAGAAGAATATGATGCACTAAAAGAAGGACGGCCAACAATATCTGTCGCAGACATCATAGGAAGAACAGCTGCTGCTACTGGAGTATGCTGTCGCACAGTTTTTTAGAATACTAAACGAAAAGAAGAGTTGTAATGCCAACGGAACCATATTAAGTAAAAGTAAAGTAAAGTAAAGTGTTCCCTATTACAGGCCATGGAAGCCCAGAGGGTTTCAGGAGGTTGAGGTTCCTGATTTTTAGACAATCGCACATGAAGGTGGTAAGGTAGTAAGCCTTACGCACCGGCCGCCTTTACCCCCAGGATTGCTCCCGGTACTCATTTCTGTTATAGGCTGAGTAGACCCCAGGGCCATAGTACCACCAGAAGGATTAGGCCAATTGAAAATCTCCAATGACCTCATCGGGGATCGAACCCGCGACCTTCCGGTTTGTAGCGCAGCGCCTCAACCACTACGCTACGGCGTACCCCCTAAAGTAAAGTGTTCCCTATTACAGACCATGGAGCCCACAGGGTTCCAGGAGGTAGAGGCTCCCAGATTTTTAGACATTCGGCACATGAAGGTGGTAAGGTTGTCAGCCTTACGCACCGGCCACCCTTACCCCCAGGATTGCTCCTGATACTCATTTCTGTTAGAGGCTGTCATATTAAGTACCCTTGAGAAAAAACGGCCAACAGGAACACTCCTACTAAAAGAGTCGTCGATACGTTCACAGCTTCAGTCATAAGAAGAACAGTGTACTCCCTGTATAAGAATCACTTTGTTCCTAGTTTAAAGGGCAGAAGGAGTTTTTAAAGAAAGCGGAAATATTTCACGGAAGTAGATGGGATCTGAGAGAAATTCTGAAAACTTTAAGATTTCGTTTTCACGAAAACAAAGAGTCCCAGAAATGTGTAATGGAACGATCTGATGTTCTTATTAAAATATTTAATTTCCTTAGGAAAATTAAGGATTTACGATCTACTGGCCGTCCCATTATCTATATATAAAAATGAATGTATGTGTGTGTGTGCGTCTGTCCTTTATGCATTACTACACCATTCACCCGATTGCCATGAAACTTTGGGAAGTTGTTGAGTGCATTCCCGGGAAGGTTTCTGGTATATTACATTTTTAATTTTTGCTTTAGTTCGTGAGTTATGAGTGAAAAACGGGCAGAAAACGTGTATTTTTTGCGTTTTCGAAGCATCAGTTTTCAGTAATACATTTCAATGTCAAATCAATTACAGTAGGCTTTGGCTATTTTTGTCATACCTTGGACATAAAACCATCGCGATCGCTTGAATGTTGTAGCCCACGCTGGTCAATTCATTTGTTTATAATGTGATGGCACGCAGACATATGAAATTGTCAACCTACACCGAAGAGGATTATTATTATTATTATTATTATTATTATTATTATTATTATTATTATTATTATTATTATTATAAGAGGGATAATCAATATAGGCAAAAAATGGTCAAACGTTGTTCGATTTGGACGAAACTCATTATACAGAGGTTTTCTGGGCCAAGGATCTCGAATCTGAGGTCACTTTTACCAGGCGACGCTATCTAATCGTGGTATGTAATTCACGTGATTTAGGTGTTAATAAATATTAAGCTCTTAATTTTTCATTTTTGAAATAATTATCGCGGGCGATCGCTTGATTTTGTAAGTCCATCCTGGACGATTCATTTGCTTAGAATATCAAGGCCCGCAGACGTATGAAATTTTCAACCTACACGGAAGAGGGATATTCAATATAGGCCTAAATATGGTCAAACATTGTTCGACTTGGACGAAACTCACTATGCAGGGGTTTTCTGGGCCAGGGAACTCTAAACTGAGGTCGCTTTTACCAGGCGACGCTATCTAATCGTGGTATGTAGTCCACGTGATTTAGGTGTTAATAAATATAATGATTTAGCTATTATGCCCTTAATTTTCAATTTTTGAAATAATTATCGTGTGCGAAGCCGCGGGCACACGCTAGTATATATATAAATGAGACTTGGGAGAACGTGAATCACACAAAGAAGAATGTGTGGATATGTGATGAACCACTCGACGACAACGATAATCCACTAAAAGTTCCGTTAGGTAAAGGGCAACGATTCATTGTTGTACATGCCGGTTATTTTAATGGTAGGCCTATCTTTCCCAATGCCCTTCTATGTTTCCAATCAAAATCTACTGGCGACTATCACGAGGATATGTGTGGTAAGGTTTTTAAAAAGTGGTTCACAGAGCAGTTGATTCCTAACATTCCACCAAATAGTTCTGTAGTTATGGACAACGCGTCATATCATTCGACAGAGTTGAATAAGCCACCTATATCGTCAACGCTGAAAGCATATATGCAAATATGGCTACAGCAAAATAATATTGCATATGATATAAGGGTAACCAAACCAGTGCTATATGAACTGATAAAAATGAAAAAAAAAATGGTCTTAGAACATACGAAATAGACACGATAGCTACTCTACACGGTCATGTAGTAAAACTCCCACCATATCACTGTGCCTTGAATGCTATACAACTCATATGGGCTCAAATAAAAATGGATGTTGCTATCCACAACATAACATTTAAAACGAGTGACGTTAAACTTTCATTTGAGAAAGCTGTGTCAAAGGTGACAGCGGAAAATTGGAAGCAAGCGTGTCATCAAGTGCAAAAAGAGGAACAATTTTACTGGGAGAAATATGGTTTAACAGAGGAGATAGTGGAAAGATTTTGTATTAATTTGGACGAATCTGACAGTGAAGGCGAAGAAGATACTGCGGAATGACAAGGGGAAGACTGCAACTCCACCACTGCTTAATGGTTTTGCAGAAATTCCTTGTGTCCGCCCTTTCCTACAACATCATAAACAAGTTTTGACGAACGTTGTGGCAGCACTGGTTCGAGAGAGAGTGAGTACTTTCATCCCTTTCTTAAATGTTTGTGACAGGATAGAGCAGACGTACTCTAGCGGTGAGGATTATCAGGCTAGAACTGTGAAAAGGGCTGAAAGGCTAGGTATAACTTAGCCTTGTGCGGCGAATGTTTTAGTTATGGCTAAATTGGAACTGAAAGAAAACGATCTAGTTGAATGGCCCAACTGCGTTTGGAAGGGGAAGGTGATCCCATCCTTGTTCAATTATAAGAATGGTAATGAATTCATGTTTGATAGGAAACTTCTTAAGTCTAGACTGTTCATCGAAGCATTCAAGCTTCGTACTAACACGGCGATGTGTAGGGTTATGGAAAAATGATTTAGGCCTAACATCGATCCGTTATGTCCGAAATGTGGCACTCTCCCGGATGCCCTGGAGCAAACGATTGGTCAATAGACTATATGGCAATTAAAGCACCTCTTATGAGCGCCACGACCAATTTGTGTCCAGGGTTTTCGAGAGGGTGTCTAGGGGGGCCGGACACGGAGATATTCAAAGAACATACTTTTCTATTTCGGATAGTGAATGGCTTAAACCTGATTTGGTCCTTAAAGGGAGAAATAAGGTGACCGTATTTGATGTCATTGTACGATATGAATACGGAGATAGCTTGTATAAGGGCGATATAAATATATATATATATATACACAGTTAAAATCTATTTTTAAATGCGAGGTGGCCGGAAGCGGCTTTTGAAGTCAAAAACCTCTAGTTTTCGGCTCCTGCGGTGAGCTCCTGAGGACACTACGACTACCCTGCTTGAAATGGGATTTAGTAGGAAGCAATTAGTTATTTATTTGTGTTGAGAATCTGAAGTCTTCAATACATATGACCAATATGGTTAAGGATAATCGTTAGTTTTAATTAATGCTTATATTACTTTAGTATGTTATTTTAGGATGTAGTATTGTTCGATAATTATAGATTTTCAAGTATTTAGTGAGGGGTTGGTGAAATTAGCATGCTTGGTCTCCTCCATCCTGGAACGGCTTTGAAGTGACTCAGTAAAAATAGCCAAATGCCTTGTCATATTAGTGGCGGGCATGAATGCAATGAAGCAAAATCGATAAAGTATGAGTGAATCAGGTCTATAATTGCTTGAGCTCAGACTCATTCTTATAATGTATTATTGGTCAAAATCGAAAAAAATATGAGCTGAATAGTTAATATAATTTACGTTTACATCATACGCCTACATTAAAAACATTGTGAAACAGGCTGTAAGCAGACTTTCTGAAACTATGATGCGGAGTTTTTAGAGACCGCTGGCAGATATATTGGTATTTCTGTTTGCTCTGGAATGGGATACGTGTGTAATGCCGAGAAAGGGTAGGCTGTAGCTCGTTGAAATAGAGAGACCGAGAACACTGCCGAGTTAAATGCGAAATTTTTTTGAATTCCATTTTAGAATACTGAATTAAATTTCTTGAAGAATATGAGCTACCACTCGCAACTAACATTCCACTGTGAACTACTAGTGGTTTACTAACGAGTCAGGGCCTTAAAGCACTTAGAGTTTGTAAGTCGCCTGTGGGTTGTATCTCATATTGAGAACCCTTGATGGTATACCAGGATATTTGAGTCAGTTGGAGAATTTAAAGTTGTACCGGGATGTTGCCATGGTAGCTCAATTGTAAGAGCAGCGGCACGGAAAGCCGAAGAACCTGGTTCAAATCCAGAATTTGGCATTGAATTTTTCAGTCTTACTTCACCTTTCCACCTTAGCCTACACACAGCCAGTGTGAAAGAATTATCATTCTACTCCTTAAGTATAGATCTATAATTCTGTCGATTCTCATTCTGATATGGATTAAAAGTCTGCATCGCTTGAGTTAGTGTTGAATTGTCTCAGCCTCACGAAAAGCCGTTTTTCTCAAAGAGGTAGGCTTAACGCCAAATTTTATGAAGATTTCTAACAACTATTCAAAATTGTGTTAGAAGTGAAGTTATTAGTAGGAAAGCCCTGTTATGTGTTTATGTTCAAAATTTCAAACACAATCGATGGAGGTATATTAGATAAAATAGAAAAGTATATAATCACTTCTCATATAAAGCGGTAGTGAGAGTTCAGAAAGTCGACATACTTGATTGTCAAACGACAAACTCGAATATAAAATTTTGATTTGTTTTCATTTTGAACATAAGATACAATAGTTTTCTTAAACAGTGTCATGCATTTAGAATCAGGATATGTACTTCAACATGACGTGTTTCTGATGAAGATTCAATAACATGGAATTTCAAGGCCACAGATATCATTAACTATATTCATTATAATAATTCGGTAGGTGTGCAAAAATGTAAAATAAGTATAACTTCAATATTTATGCAATAAATAACTAATGAAACTTCGGAGTACGATTTTGATCACGGATATTTTAATGTCTTAAAACAAATCAGTTCATCTCTACGTTATTAGGGCAGACGATTGTTTCAATTATATATGTTGCAGACAGGTAAAAATATGGTAGCCAGGCGTTGTAATCCCTTGGATTAATTCTTAAGAAACATTCATTATCTATTTTTGTTATTTATTTAAATATTATGTTATAAAGCATAGGAGAATTAAGACATGTATCCAGTGCTAAATGATAGATAGAAACATTATATTAAGTTCCTTCAGAAAGAGTATAACTTTCAGTTTTGAGGTATTTGGATTGAGTCATAAACCAATATTAATTCAATTGTGCTGAATAGGGAAATTCTATCTTGTGTTGCAGTAAAGTGGTGTTGAGTGTTCTAGAAACGTGTTCAGGTTAGGATACATTTTCGAAACAAGTAGGTCTATAGGTAAACAGCCTGGGGAAGTCGGCTTTAGTTGGAAGCATACTTGAACTTGGTTATTGCTTCTGTTATGCAATCAGATGGTTGAGACCCTGTCAGAAATAAATCAGTGACTCAATAGGTGGTGTAACAATTTCCATTCATACTACTAGAAATCTAGAAATTTACTAATAAATAAGGGAATTCAGTCCCGATGTTGTAGAAATACTGCATTTGAATGGAACCCTTTATTTGAAATTCTTTTACAAATTTTTCCGGAAAACTTACGACTTAAAATTAATAACCTCGGCATACACAATGAATGTACCGTAATTGTTTACATAAACGAGACCTATTTTTTTCAACTTCCGATGGAGGATAAAATGAAAACCACAGTGAAATTCAAAACTGTTTTATTTGGAACATTTAAGTACACACCTTCTAGCTACTTCTCTACATAGTCGCGCTCTGACTGAGACATTTTGTGGAAGCATGATGCAACTTTCAAATACCCTCTTCATAAAAGCTTGCCGCCGGCGTATTGAGAAGGGACTTCACGGCATTTTGAAGTGTTTTGAAATTCTTCGTTGTTATGGAAGCAAGATCTTGGGTTTGTTTGGGAAATTTGTGTGCATCCACTGTTTGGATTGTTCTTTGATTCTGGATTGTAACGAATCCACGTTTCATCCCCTGCCACAATGGATTTCAAAAACTCGTTCCCGTGCCGATTGACTTTCATCATTTTCGGCAGATGAAGAAAGCTCCGGGAGGACAGAGCTTCCACACCAACGAAGAATTTCAAAACACTTCAAAATATCGTCAAGACCCTTCTCAATACGCTGGCGACAAGCTTCTATGAAGTGGGTATTTGAAAGTTGCACCACGCCTCGATAAATGTCTCAATCGGAGCGCGACTATGTGAAGAAGTAGCAAGAAGGTGTGCCTAAATGTTCCAAATAAAACAGTTTTGATTTTCACTGTGGTTTTCATTTTATCTCCCACGCAGTTTGAAAAATAGAACAGCCCTCGTAAAATAACATGTGTTAATAACAATTTGCAATATACACACAATTTTCTAAAAGGACCATTCAAAATAGAAGAAAAGCTTTTAAATAATACGTACATAAACAAAACTGGCATTTAATTAAACCAACATCACAATGAATTATATGTGTCTCCCCCGCTGAGCAAACACACGTGTTTCGTAATATAATTTCTGTAATAACATGAAGAAGAGAGAGTAGTGTTAAAATAATTCTTGAAATAACTAAAAAAAAATTTCAATTCAAACAAATATGATTTGGTGATGGAAATATTTCAGAACAATTTTTATCTACAGGAGGATTAATAATTTACAGCATAAAATAGCAATGAAATTAGATACTAACTTTTCGTGATGTGAGGGTGAACATAACGTGAATTCAACGAGTTAATATTCCTATGTTAACTATACTAAACTATAAAAGGCTTATTACGTGTGACGTAACAATATCATAATGATACTCATTTCGAAATTGATCTTTATTATGATATCGGTATGGTATCGATTATTATCGAACACGAAACTATCTTGAGACCATGAGAGTAGCAACTGGAAACTGCGTAATAAATAGCTTTATTTACAATAAAATAAATTCTGTTCGTGTTAATTTTATTTGATATGATGCTGAAATGGGTTCATTTCATGTTGTCAAAATCCGTTGATTTCAAGAAAATTACCAAAAGGAAGCTTCGATTTGAATAACGCCATGAGCTTCCATCTCTCATAAAAGATAAGAAGGTCCTGGAGGAGCCGTTGCCATTTGTTTGAGTGAATCTAAAATCTCAACATTTAAATATTCAGACTAATTAAGGTCTCACAAAAAAAAAAAAACAGTTGTATCAGACTTGCCTATATAGGTAACTAAGATTCTTATATGGAAATTTCGAAACTCGCGTTGCTCGTTTCATAAACATACTTGTATTTTAATAAATGTAATTATAAGCTTGTTGCATAGTGTACAATTAGATCTCTCGAATTCGACTTTGAGTTTTCTGTATTAATATATTGTGAGAACCCATGAGACCGAAAACGTAATATTTTTCGAAAATACGTCCGAATAGCTATACTATTATGTTTTGGATCGTAACATGAAGTACAAGTTTTGACTTGATTATTTGTAGGCGCTATACATTATCAATTGCAATTACTGAACTGTTAATAAATTCTAGTCATGATAGTTATAACGGTAATAAAGTTAGGTAAAGTGTTCCCTATACAGGCCATGGAGGCTCAGAGAGTTCCAGGAGGTTGAGGCTCCCAGATTTTTGACATTCGGCACATTAAGGTGGTAAGGTTGTCAGCCTTACGCACCGGCCGCCTTTACCCCCAGGATTCGTCCTGGTATTCATTTCTGTTAGAGGCTGAGTCGATCCCAGGACCATAGTGCCACCAGAAGGATTAGGCCAATTGAATAATTCCAAAGACCTTATCGGGGATCAAACTCGCAACCTTCCGGTTTATAGCGCAGCGTCTCAACCACTACGCTACGGCAGTTATTACAGTAATAGTAATAATTTAAGGCACGCTTCCAATTAGTGTTAAAACACTGGGGGCTAACATAATACTCTTTTCTTTGCGTTTTAAAGTTAGGATTTTCACAACTGTTCATTTCACTTTTCCATTTGCATAGTTAACTATTCTACAAGCTCAAACTTTGGTAATGGCTTATGGCAGTTATGACATTATTATGATCTTTTCAGCTTCTCTCTGTGAGCAAACTAGCGCAAGCGTTGTTTGCTCAAATGTATAAAATATTTTCTGTAAAAATACAATTATTATGATTTGTGAACAAATGTAAGCGTAATTCACAAGAAATCTTTTACAATAACAAATAGCCTTTAATAGTGTTATTGTTGTAGCACTCAGCGATGCATAGGCCAATTGTAGGTAAGTTCTCTTTCTCGAAAGATAGGCAGCTACGAATAAATTGTATTTTATTCATGCTATGGTCAACCATCAGGTGAGGATGAGGGAGCTTCTTCCCTGGAAACCGGTTCTACATAAATAATGTAAGTGGAGCAAAAAGTGTTTTTAATGTTTGACTAATTTTAATTTTAATTGAACATGCTCTACTGTATAAAAGACTTCATACTGATTTTGACTTTAAAAGTATGTTTAGGCTATATAAAAATGATTAAACTGCAGACTTATCGAAACATTGGATTTAAAATCTAAACTGACCTTGTATTCTCTAAATCGTTATCGAAGACAAATTCCTGATTGCTGACAATGAGTATTCTTGTCCACAGATGCTTCCGATATTTGCTGAAAGTTTGTAAGTGATACAGCTGCAAAGTGGAGGCCGATATTTAAACTTTGGTGAGTCCGCGAACGTGTTCCTTGATTGTGCGGGCGTGACTTGACTTCGTCTCATTACGTGACGTACACCCACTGTGCACAGGCAGGGCTGTCAGGTGCGTTATACGTACTCGCAAACGGTCGCACACGCGTGAGTCTTTTTTTTTTATCATTACTTTGAACTTTTTTGCAGATTAATTGTATTTAAAAATATTAATGACAAAGAAATGATGCTTTATGACATGTATGCATGTATGTATATATGTACGTATGTATTTACGTATGTATGTATGTGTGTGTATGCGTATGCGTGTATGTATGTACGTATGTATATGTGTGTAAGTATGTAGTGTGTATGTGTAAGTCCTGTCCCTTCGCTGGGAGCATAGGGCCCTCCAAATAGAGGTCTCTGTACCTAGGACAAATTTAGTTACGCTTGAATTCCAAGAGAGGGCAGAGGGCAGGTGGTAAGCCCATCGCCTCAACAAATCCTCGAGAGAAAAGGTATTGCTTGGACAAAAAAGGGCCGAGGAATATTTTTCCAAGCATTCTATTTATGCTTGGAATTCTTTAACATAATATAAATACTATAAAACAAACTTAGGCCACCGAGCTTAAAGTAACTCCCGGAGGACTCCGTGCCCAGGACTTTTGTGTCCTGACAAATCCACCGACCCCGGGCGAGTTTGAACCCGCGACTTTTTTTTTTAACTGTGTTTCCTTGTGTTACTTTTTACTTTATCCTTTTTCCATATTTTCCTTATTACACACAAACACCCATGCCCGAGGCGGGACTCGAACCCACAGCATCCTTACCCACGGCTCCAAGGCAGCACGCCTTAGCTACCGCGGCTAAGGAGACCGGCGAACCTTCGGAACTAGAAAGGCACTCTATCACCACGGCCGGTGTGTTATTAATTGCAAATTCAGTTATCGGAACATCCTTTCTGATGGCTTCATCAGGCAGTACTTTATAATTACGGAAATATAAATTCCATAGGTCTAACGAAAATACTTTCAAGTAGGCCTAATGGAGTTCTAATATAAACTGTGGTGTCTAACTTTAGAAAATTTCATGATGGCAAAAGGAATAGTTTTATTTCATAAAAGTTCATAAAATCTTCTAACATAATTATACGTGTTAAGATTTGTATTTTCTTGGCTTTTGAATTGACAAAAGAAACAGGTATGTACTGTTCAAATATTATTAACACACAATATCCACGTTAAAGAGTTTTAGAGCTCTTACCGCATTACTGATATAAGATTATTCTTACAGCATCACACTCATTAAATGAATAAATAATTGCTCCGAATATCCGTTTAGATTTTCCAAGTAATTCTAGGAATTAAGATTTGTTAAAAATATATAATAATCTATATTTAAACATACTATTTTCTTCAATATTAATATGACTATTATAACTGCTATTAGTTTTCATTAATAATATGACTATTATAACTGTTATTAGTTTTACTAAGGTATTTAGCTTGTTTTGCATAGGCCTTATCTGTAGGTCATATTATGTGTTTTGGAACTTTGGGTTTACCGGAAGCCACTCGTAATAATTTGTATCTATTTCTATTGTTCTGTGACGTCTTCTTGACTGATATTCGTTTAAATGATTATGATAATGGGTGGAATAACGGTGATAAGTTATAAAAAATTAACAGTCTTCAAGTCCGGAAACCATGAAACCAAAAATCAAATCGGCCAGCAATAACATTTGAGTTTAGAACCTGGCAGTGGCTGCTCGTAGCTGAAATTAGTTGGGGTGCTGCTCCAGAAAATTTTTAGCCTTTGTTTTAAAATTGTGTAAAAGTAAATATATATAAAAAGAAAATTTATTTAGAAATAAAATCAAATTATTTGCTTACTTTAATATAAATTGTTACAGTTCAAGCTTGATCTATTCGCTTAAAAATTACATCCATTCATCTTGTTTTAATTTCCGCGAAAAGATCAATATTTTTCTCCTTGATCTGCCATGGTTAAAGTTTTCTGTTAAATCAACCGAAAAAATCAATCAAATAGAATAACTGGAAACAAGGTAATAATAGAATTATACAATTTAACACATTCAAGAATATGATAATATTGTAAGGAATTTTTAGCCTTAACCCTCAATAAAAAGATTAAACAACTAATGAAGCGAGAGACCACGTAGTATTAGATAAACTAAAATATTATATTAGGAAAATTGGAATGAAATATCAATCAGCGTATTACTATATAGCCAAGCAATAATTAAGAAAGTTAGGTTAGAAAAACCAAATGGCACATAATATTTAAAATATAAATTTTTTTTATTCCATTTAAACGTTAATAAGTTAGATTATACGTATGCAATATTATATATCAAATAGCCTAATAGTATAGATATAGAACACCTGTTTGATATATTGAAGAGGCCTAAGTCAATGATAGTAAAACAATTAATATTGAATACAAAATACTTAGAATAACGAAGACACTAAAAAGAAATTACTTCCACATTGCCTACAAAACGAATTATAACCTAAAGAACAAGCTTTACAATTTAAACAATAATAAAGAAGATATATATGATAACAACGGCGTATATAAATTAGAATGCTTAGAATGTAACAAAGTATATATAGCCTACGACAGACTGGTAGAAAATTCAAATCAAGGTATAAGGAACACATGCTCGACTGTAAGCACAGAAGATATAGATCAGCATAAGCTAAACATTTAATAACACCCAATCACAAACATGATAAAATAGAAAATACATTAACTGTTGTCCATAAGCATAAAATAGACAGAAAATTAAACACCTTGGAATCACTAGAAATATATAAAAACAAAAACAATATCCTTAACGAAAACACAATTGAACACAACCCGCTATTTGAACTTGCCTCATCAATCTAAGATCTATTATCAGAATACTTTACTCATTAGTAGCAATACAGCTCTCAACATGATAACTTCAAAGTGAAACTTCAATTGAAATACAAGGTTAGTTCTTCAGAGCGAAAAACATTGTTTATTCAATATTTATACTAAACTTTTTAACGTGCTTCATTAATTTTCTCTCTTATATTCTGTTAATTTAAAGGTTTCAATGACTGAAGATGGTATATCTTATACCGAAATGTACATCTCTATCTAATCAACATTACAACTCAGAAGCGACTGATTACTCCTGCCCATATATCTTCGTAGTGAACCTTACGGAAATTTCGCATGGTAATAATTGACATTACTCCTTCAGATAACAAGTGTAAAATAAACCAAAATAAAAAACCTCTGATATCAGTGAGCTACATACGCTTCAATTACGTACTCTTGTTGCAGGTTAGGTTAGAATTATCAAAAAGTAAAAGAACAAACATATTTGACATATATCATCCATTCAATGATATAAATATAATATTGGTATCTATTATCTACCACATGCTAATATTAGCTATTTTTAGCTTATAAGAATATAGGCATTAAGAGAGTAAGTATCTTGCTACTTTTATATATTATTGTATTACACATATATGTGATAAATTAACATGTGATATAAGACTTCTCAATAATGTACACTGTAAATATGTTTTAATGAGTCTTATATATGAATTTTTATAATATCTCATTAAGCTTAATCAGCTACTAATTGTGTAAATATTTTATAAATAATTGGTACTCTCCTGTGATTTTAATGAATTCATACTTTTTATTTATGTGACGAGTATTTGGAATAAACAAATCAATATTAATTGTTTTACTATCATTGACTTAGGCCTCTTCAATATATCAAACAGGTGTTCTATATCTATACTATACTATACGTATAATCTAACTTATTAACGTTTAAATGGAATCAAACATTTTTATATTTTAAATATTATGTGCCATTTGGTTTTTCTAACCTAACTTTCTTAATTATTGCTTGACTATATAGTAATACGCTGATTGATATTTCATTCCAATTTTCCTAATATAATATTTTAGTTTATCTAATACTACGTGGTCTCTCGCTTCATTAGTTGTTTAATCTTTCTATTGAGGATTAAGGCTAAAAATTCCTTACAATTTTCTCATTCAAAATTACCCTCATACACAAGATGAAATTTATTAATCAAGAATATGGGTTTTAAGCACAACACACGCGGAGCAAAAAACATTAAAAACAAACACTACCTTCTACGAATACGCCGCGGTCGGCACTTTGGAAGCGACAGTGCTCTCTCTCCCTCGTAGCTCCTTTCTATGTGGTCATGCGCACAACAGTCAAACACGCTACTGGCATTAAGCTTAGGGATTACATATTATGCATGTATAAAGAATGAATTAAAGAAAAAGAGGACTCATTATATTAAATGTTATCGATAATATCAAGTGGAAATAGGGTGTGCTGCAGTTCCACAGTGCCTATACACGAGCCGCCACTAGAACCCGGGATATCCTAAGTCTGTCATCTCGCTCGGTTTTGTTTTGAATGCTTTACGAAACAGGTATAATGCATTTCACAACAATATATCGTATTAATGATAGTTTTTTTGTTACTACGAGAAACTACAGAATAGCATTATTTATATTTTAATTAAGGTGCGTTTTGATATGTCCTGATGTCGTACCTTGAAGTCGTACTTATTCCGTTTCTACTTTGATACCTTTTCATTTTGATTTGCTGAATAAAATTTTCATTTTGATTGCCTTTACAGCGCTATATATTCATGTATAGGCTACCCTAACCAAGGCGATTGGAGTCCTGCATCGATGAACTCCACATGTACGCGTAACGGCAGCTCGCCCACTGTACAGTTCAATTCTCAAAAAGCGAATGATCAGAACGCACTAGCACTGTGAATATTTTAAGTGTAAACAAAACAGTACATCATTTCCTCACGTATGCGTTGGTCGTTTTGTTCTATCGCGTTAGTTCGCTTTCTCTCCACTCATATTGCAGGACTGCACTTGTCATGGCAATAGCCTAGAAAATCGAAAGTGCACACGAGTGGACTACCCGCTAAGTTCTTTATACAGAGAAACGAATGCAGCCATTATATTAATCTCAGATAGAAGTTTCGCAATTTACATTTTTATTAAATATGTTAAAGCCATTTATTTCAAAAATCTTAATTCGAAATTATAATCTGAAAGACTTCACTGTACCCTTTATACAGACAGACAGATGTCATTTCAGAAACTTTTTTTTAACTTTTAGGTATCGAGAAACAAGTTTTCTCGATATTATTTCGATTCCGATCAATCGCCACAAATACAATACCTTTTCTATTTGCAACGTTTGGCGAGTATAAAGAATATATAGATATATTTTACATCAACGTGTTTATACATCGTCCAACTAATGATTGAAGTAGATGTAAACAAAGCGAAATGAATCACTCCACCGATCACGTGGTATTTAACGCGGAGACGAAATAGCAAACATTTGAAAGGTGTAAAGATGTAAACAAAGACAAAAACATATTAGGTTAAAAGACCACACTAATTAATTAGGTACACAATATATGAAGTAATTAAATATATTCTTTCAAAAATTGCATAATTTTGCCTCTTTGTAATAAAAAATACAAAGCATACTCATATTAATAAGCAGTCAACACTTCGTATGCAAAATGATTAAACTATTTCCACTTCCCTGTTGAATTCTACAATCCTGTGCTTACCCACATAGAAAAGTATGAATCTCTGATTTTATAGTATGATCACTCCCTACTTCTAATGTTCTGTTTCCCGCATTAAATGAAGTTCCATCTAGATAGTGTATTTTCCTTCCCTCTCGTGTAAATTCTCTTATCAGGCGTAAATAATGCCTACGCCACTATGTATTATCTCGGCACTATCGCTCTCGCTCAAATTCAATACCGATTTCAATCATTAGTTTGCGGAGGGATGATCTATTGAAATTGGAAAGATCAGGATCACTATTTACTGTTGAATAGACCTTTCTTAATATAGGGAATGTATGCATCCACGCGCTGTAGAGTAGGATTACCTCCACAACGTCTCTGGGTTTTTACGTATATACCTCAGGAGCGAGTCTCACCGCTCGTAGAGTTCCTGGCTAGGGGAGGTAGCTGCACCCTGATTGGCTCAGCTCTCCTATCCCACTCCACGTGTTGTCTGTCTCTCTCTTATAGGAGAAAAATTCCCAGTGTCGGAGGAATTTTTCTCCTATAATATTATCATGTAATGTCCAACAGAGACAATAATCTGTGGCGCATGAAAGCTTATTTATCTCGAATGTCAACTGTACAATAACAGTGGGAGCCCGGTCACAAAAATCACTAATTAGTGTGCCTCACTTTACTGCATATGACATAACTTGTCTGTCTGTGAGGTAGACCATTAGGGCAATCAGTCATAGGAGAGAGGTTCCATCCGGCGCTGTGAATTGAACTCCGGCTTAGCTCAGTTGGTAGAGCATTGGCGCGAATAGCCAAAGGTCCTGGGTTCAAGTCCCAGTGTCGGAGGAATTTTTCTCCTATAATATTATCATGTCATGTCCAACAGAGACAATAATCTGTGGCTCATGAAAGCTTATATATCTCGAATGTCAACTGTACAATAACAGTGGGAGCCCGGTCACAAAAATCACTAATTAGTGTGCCTCACTTTACCATGTGAGGTAGACCATTAGGGCAATCAGTCATAGGAGAGAGGTTCCATCCGGCGCTGTGAATTGAACTCCGGCTTAGCTCAGTTGGTAGAGCATTGGCGTGAATAGCCAAAGGTCCTGGGTTCAAGTCCCAGTTTCGGAGGAATTTTTCTCCTATAATATTATCATATTATTGTATTTTCTACGACTGACGACAAGCTGCATGATGTTCACTCTCTGCCCAGCGGTAGCTTACTGATCTTACGCGCATCGAATTCGCGCATCTTGGTAACGAGACGTAACTAGAAGCTCGCTGGCTGGGTTTGTCTTCAAGGCCAGAGACTTTGTGGGAATAATCCAACTCTACACCTGCCCACGCCATAGGGAAGCAAGGCGCGAGCTGATACGCATCGCCACTGCGGAAGGAGTACAATGGGCGCCAGAGCTGAGCTACCGGACCGGTAGAACGACCCACGAGGCCTTCAAGACTTTTGCTCGACGTGTCATCGAAGAGAGAAGAAATTCAGAAGAAGACTAACTCTTGATTCCATAGTGAACATAAACATTTTTTCTTCTCTTAAATTCGCTCAAAATTTCACTCTTTTGTATATATTAACTCTGTAGAAGACTTTGACTTCCCGATTGCCATGTTACTGTGTTGTAAATATTCACCCTTCAGCAATTCATCATACACCTCATTATCCTCTAAGTATGTACAGACGGCTTCCGATTTTTGTCATTTTAGTGTGTTGTAAATATTCACCCTCCGCTAATTCATCACTCACCTCATCATCATCTTCTATATGTATACTGATTCTTCCCAATTGATGTAATTTTAGTGTGTTGTAATTATTCGCCCTACATCAACTCATCATTCACCTCATCGTCATCTTCTACATATGTACTGATTGTTTCTGATTTATTGCCATTGTACCATTTTGTAAATATTCACCCTTCGCTAATCCATCACTCACATCATCATCATCATCTACATTTATACCGAAGTCTTGAAACCAAGATAGCAAACTGTATAATAATATTAGTCTATGTATTATCTGTATTCTCCCCAGTAGTGTAGCTTCCGGCTGTGGGACTCTGGGTCAACTATGGTCAAATAAAAAATAAAATAAAATAAAATAAATGTACTCCATCACTTCCCTGATATGGGATGGCGATTGCTGACATTTCTCTACGCATACCATAGATGCTAGTTTTTGACATTTCTTTGAAGTCCGATGGTTAATTTTACGGATTGAAAGTTGAGCGAACTTTTCACAAAATCATTAAATATGTTCATTAACTAGGGCTATATATTTTTCTCCACTCTCCATTCTTGTCTTACATTTTACAACATGAAATGGTGAAGCATATTCTGCAGCAGTTCTATTCTTTACGCTTGAAACAAGTCTTCCAATGTTAAAATATTCAGTCTGTATTATTTACGGGTCATTATTTTGGTAGGCGAAGAACAGCAATGGAGCAAGCGGAAGTTGCGAAACGTTCAAGATCCAATCACAAGAAATGGAATTAAGAACAGAGATCCCACAATCACGTGGTTTTGTTTACATCTACTTAATTCTTTAGTTGTATGGTATATATATATATATATATATATATATATATATATATATATATATATATAGGCCACTATCATTTAATTCATCCCTTAACAATACCAAATAATATATAGGGCACTGAGCAGAATTAGAAAATGGATATACAACTGGTCATAAATATAGATTGCTTTGCCAGAATATATTGGTCAGTTTAAGATATACCAGTACAAGTGTACCACTCTACGCACTATGCTGCAGTATTCGTTCCCTAAATTTCTATACTGTATTTAACTTGAATATGTTCAATTAAAAGCTTTTGTTTGTTAGATGGACTGATATTCATGCAGAAATCCGTGTGGTGCTATCTTATACGAAAATTTCCTATTCTGTTTAATAAAACCAAGTTCCTAATCTTATTTCCCCATTTCCATTCAAACACAATCTCATTTAACATTTCCTTAGTACTTTATGGCAATACCATGTTGCAAACAATAGAGACAGACAGCTTTCCTTGTAGTACATGTAAAGGGTTGGTTTAGTAATGGTTGATAGGAATGGTTTCTGACATTGGATTGAATTCAGAATTTCGGCTGCTTGAACTTCAAAAGGAGACTATGGCAAGAAAACTGGCATCTTTACAGTTTGTCGTATTGATAACACTGTAATTGTAGTCCTTGACCCATCGCAAATCAGATGCCATGGATATAAAATGAGGTAATGAATTCGTGAGTATAAGAAACGGATATAGATCATGCTTCATAAGAAATAAGCTGGTCGTAGTAACACTTTTTCGTTGAACAAGAATTTTTCATTTCAATATTTACCATCCTCCCTATAATGGGCGCATGGAGTACATTAAACTGCATATATAAGAATCACGTTATCTTGATTAAATATATTCGTAATAATATCGTTATATATGAATGTTTTTCTAATAGGTTTAGTAATAAATATAGAAGACCTGGAGCGTGGCGAATTTTGTTTGCCGGTCCCGACAATGCTTTATGAAACCACACCAATGAAAGAATATCTATCTACCGGTTCAAGCAATTCGTTTACATCTTAAGCAATAATTAAATGTATGGTGTTTTAATGAGGTAAGCTTTATAACCTAGCTCTCATGCTAGAGGGTTAGTTCAAGCTACTAATACAAATTAGGCTTATTTGTGAATAATTATTGACCAATACTAGATATGGACTGAACTAGTTTATTTCGTGTGTGTAAAAGAAGAAACGATTTATACAATTTAACTCTTTTGGTTCAGTAGGTTCACTCTTATATAGTCTAAATCCTCTTATTTTCTACATAGCTCTACTCTTAGGGTGGCATGCACCAAACTCATGTCGTTTACTCTTTTAGTAAACCTTACTTATTTAGTTCTAACTACTTTAGTAAGCTACTCTTTTAGTGACGTACCCTTTTAGTAAGGATAACGTGCACCAACCAGGAGTAAACTAAACTAAAACCTGCAGTCTGTTAAAGCTGTAGAAAATCTGTGGATGAGAAGGAAATCTGCGACTTCCAACCTAGAGTAATGAACTAAAGTAGTAAACATTTTATTTACTCCCAGAGTAAATGAATTTACTCCAAAAGTGGTGGAGAGTATCAACACGGAGTACGTTACTAACGTAGTAAGTTGTAGAGTATATAAGGCCAAAATTTACTCCTAGAGTAAAGTTGTTTAGTAAGTGTGTTCTGTGTCATCTGCATGAGTTATGAGTTACATATCACATTAAATGGATTACATAGATCATACTGAGGATAACTTTTTGAGATGAAGAAGGTGGTATACCAAAAATGAAAGTAATTAAGGAGAGGAGAGACCCATTTACATTGTACAATCCCCACGAATACAGACAAAGCTTTGGGTTCCATAAGAAATATATAGAAATGCTGCTTGATATGGTGGGACTCGGCTCTATCCCCAAGACTACAATATCTTTGTGGACTGCGAATCTCCCGTACAGATTTTTTTTTTTTTTTTTTTTTTTTGTGGCAAGTGATTTAATAAATATTAATCGAACCACACCTAGTAGGGAATTTTATAACGTAAATAATTAAGCTCATAAATCCTTGCATGAACTACCATATTGTAGAACGCACATTATTTTGGCGTTTGGACGAAACGTCAGATTCTCACTACATCCATGAGATTTCAGCCAGCCAAATGTGGAAATATCATTGCGGAGAGCGGTCCAACTAGGAAGACGTCCACCAAAGGTCAGAGGGAGAGTGAGTGGAAGGCACGTTTGCATTGCACGGTACCAAGAGCTCTTGCGCGCTCAAATAGCCTCAAAACAACGATGTATTTCAAGCTAATTCTATGGAGGAAGATATCGGCGAGGTATAGTTTATTCCAATATAATATGAAAGACTCCGTTCTTGGAGCTACCCAGATAACACTTCCCCACTTCTACTTAACCGTAGAAGTTACTGAATAATAGGTGACCCTCATTGCTAACGATTTATTGCAATTATTATAATTTCATTATATTACACTTCAATAGCTTAACTTAAAGCACAATATTGCGAATGCCAGAATTATAATAGCTAAAAGTTGAATAGTTGTACCCGCAGTGTTAATGTATAATATGTCCTTTTTTTCTGACCTAGGTGTAAAAATGGCCAAACAAGGAAATTTGACTGACTCTGGGATTAGCGAACAATGAGAAGGGTACATATTGTAAAACCATTCCTTAGGCTCCCCAAGTCTCTAATGGTGGAGTGAGAAGAGACATTTATGTTTGGGAATAAACTATAGCAGATGCTGCAGGTCTAAAGTATACTGCTAACTATTTTAATTAACTCTGTGGACAGGAAAGTGGGAAGCATTATGAATTATATAGACGAAAAATGTGCAACAAAAGTGCCCAAAGTAAATTTTAAGGATGGGCACTGGAGTTTGAAGCTGACAGGATCTAGAAAAGTAGTCGCTAAAATTATTTTAAAACAAACAACCATCTAAATAGCTATTATTGGAGTACATAGCTTGCAAAATATTGTATCACCATTTTTTTAATATTACATTTCTCAGTTGTAATATTATTATTATTATTTTATAAGGTAATATTAATATTAGGTAATATTCTTATAAAGTAATATTTTTTAAGTAAATAATCTGTGTATTTGAAAAATTTCAAAAAGATAATGCCTTTTATTAGTTTTGTTGTTATCGTGTTTAGCTCCCTCGTTTCCATGATTTTCTGTAATACTTCTTATTAATATTGTTAAAAAGTCAATAAGTATTAATAATTCAATAATTGAGATTTTTGATAAACAACTGTAGAATAATTGATTTAACTTTTGGGGGGAAAATATGTAACTTTAGGCAATATAAATATTAGGTATTTTAGAACTTTATTATTCTTATGAGAGAAATAATTGTAACAATGATAGTGAGTCAATGAAGAAAATTAACTGGAAATTCCAATTGTTGGAATTATAATACAGAAATAGTTTGCACAAAAATTGTAATCACAGTACCCTGACATACTAAACTGAAAATATTCAACTGAAGGAATTGAAATAGTAACGCATAAAACACTACTAATGGGCCTGTTTTAAAATATGATGATAGTCAGTAGTAACTCGTACAACCCAAATTCATCTTCATTGTTTCAGCGAACCTTTCCGTTTCATTCTCTGGAACATTTAATACTGGCAATTGAAATGCACATGTTCTGCTGCTCTGCACTATAGTTTCTGCCTCCGTTCTGCGCAGAATTCGTTTTTCTTAAGGAATGATCGTTTACTACTTTAGTTAAAACTAAAGATGTAACTATAAATTGAGCTCTCCAATACTTACTAAAAGACTAAGTTACTAAAAGAGTAGCTAGGAAGACGCCGATTGGCTCATCTACAGATTTACTATTTTAGTTTGGTTTACTAGTGGTTGGTGCTCACCACCCTAAGTCTTAATTTAAACCCCTACAGACCAATTACAGATGTAGCATCTACAATGTAGCATTAATGTAACTATAAGGTTAATTTTATTTTTAGGGAGTTCTGATTAAAAAAAAAAAAAGCTTAATAATAATTAGTAATACGTGTTGAATAATATCTCAATAATAATTCTATGGCATGTGTTGGAATCGTATTCGAGATATCAGCTTATACTCTGACGCCAAGAAAACTCGGCACCCCGGAACATAACCAGTCGCCTTCCAAATATTTTTCCAAGGCTTTGCTCTACATACCTTTTTAGTGATTGCTGATTACGTGCGTACTGTCTTGGTGGCAGTAGAACGCTCAGTTCCGTTGTGCAATACAACTGAAGATAAGCTCGAATATTTCAATGATAACCCATAGCCATATGTTAATCAATAAAAGTGTACGTATTTAAAAAAAATGCACGCTTTTGAAAAATAACGAAATTACAGAACTGAAGTAGAACGATTTGTATCTAGGCATATTCATTTCTCTATTGGCTGCATTGAGGGAAATTATGTTAATTCATTTCGTATTTGCCTATTTCATTGTATATCCTATGTCTCCCTCATAATAAGGCAAGGGAAAATGTTTTACGGAATTATCAGAAAAGCAGAAAATGTGGTTGGTGCATTGTTATTCATTTCACCACATCATGTGAAGTTCGGTTTGGGTGGAACTGTCGGTAAGCCACTGACTTTCTGTTCGAAGTTGATGGGTAGGCCTATTATCCATGTCCAGATCAATGGCATTTATGTGAGCGTGAATGAAACAATTCCGTGTCTGTAGATTTTAATTTTCCAAATATCGACATCCAGTGATGAAATCGTAAATTTCATATGAACTCAATTTTTATCGGGCCACGAAAAATCTGGTTCATTTTTTAAAATATTTGAGATAAACAAAGAAAATGAAAATTATCTGTGATGAACCAACCAGTAATGCCTCTACTATTTCAATACATTTTATTTTTATTTTTTTATGGTTAGTTAACGTCTGGGGTTTACTGCAACTTAGGCCTATGACAATCGCTGGTGTGCCAGAATTTTGTCCTGCAGGAGTTCTTTAACATGCCTGTAAATTTACAGACATCGGCCTGACACATTTATGCGCACATAAATGCCACCGACCTGGGTTGGGATCTAACCCGCGAACTTGAGCATAGTAATCCGGCGTCTACCTCACTGCGCTAACCAGGCCAACCATTTCATTTTGAAAATAGAAGATTTCAAATGGTCACAAACCATTATTCAACGTATTTATCAAACCATGCTTTTAGCCTACTAAAAATTTGACAATTCTTTCAGTTATAGGGTATATTTAATAGGTTGTGATTGTATGATTGTTGGTATATGAGTTTAAGAACAGTATAAGACATTTTAGTGATTTATTCTAAGCAGCATATACTGGATAATCTATGTTACTGTGTTGTAGAAACTAAACCTACCATTTATAGGCTACATAAAACCCAAAGTAGGCTACTTTCGAGTGAAATAAGAGTTTTAGAAATTGCAGAAATAATCTCCAGATAACTTCTGCTTTAAATTATATATTTCAGTAGAATGGAATTAAACTCCCTAGTCATTGAATTCGACGTGGCCTGTGACGTGACATTTAAGTTAATTTAAACAAGAGAAGAGGGATGTAATTTGCATGAAATTTCCATTCCCATCCATTATCAACAAACAATATTAACACCACGGCTTGGGTAAGCCCGTTAAATTTATATTCTGATAAAGACATAATCCGCTCATTAGTTCACACCTAATTACATAAATCCAAGTATCGATAGTACCGTCAGGCAGAAGTATTGATGGTGAAACACATTGCCTTCATAAGCTTCCACCTTTCGTATGATAAGTTGCATATACCAATGTAGGGGGAAATGTTAGTAAGGCAATGGCGTTCTGTTTCCATGTTGTTCTTTTAGATCTCGATCCAAGTCGATAACGTTTATGTGTGCGTAAATGCGGTTATCCCATATAAAATAATGTACAGTGACGTAAAGAACTCCTTCAGGAATGGATTCTCACTCACGGGAGACGTTTATTTGCCTAAGCCGCAGTGCAGTAAGTACACAACCGTAGTCAACCAACCAACCAACCTTTTATTGACAAAATGCAAAATGATTCTAAGACCCAGGAGATGGATAGAGGAAACGACTGAAGAAAACTGAGTAAAATTCTTTCCTCGCTTATAAAGACGAATATCACATTTTAATTTTCAAAACCCTGACTTAAAAATAGGTATGCACAATAAGCATAATCATAAATATGGCCTATTCTTCTTGAGCAATCTCTAATGGTTAACAAAAGAAAAATAGATTTTGCAGTAATACAAGGGAGAAATTTTGTTCAGCCAGTATTTTGTTACCTCCATGCCCTCCCATTATTTGATGTCCAGTTCATAAGTATTATGAAAACCAGATAATGATTTTAAATATCCTTCTTATAATTTCTTTGCTACGAATATTAATGGATAGAATGGACATAGGCTTACGTTATAATGCAACTGATGGTGTGTATTTCCTACAACTGTGGACAGAATATAAATACGAGAGGGAATAGCTGGAGTACCCTAATGAAAGTAATGACAAATGGGCAAAATGAAAAGAATGGTTGAAGATGGGAAGATGTCATATTCTGCAAAAAAGAAAGCTGCGGATTTATACTCACGAAGCACGTATTATGTCTGTTGATTTTCAGTCAAATAATCATTCAAATGGTATAACTTGTATTTTATCCATTATTTATTAGATGATACCACCAAGTTCATATTAAGGTATCCTGAATATACTTGGAAGTGACAAAACCGTATTCACTACTTTCCTAACTATTTATAAAATGAATTGGGTTTATGGTTATCTATAATATAGGAATAATGTATAATATATTACAGGCCTATATAATGCATAACGTAATGTCCCGTCCAAATCGACCCTATTAGCCCTATTTCATTATACCCCTTCCCGTCTATGTTGAAAATTTCAGATGTCTGCGGGCCTTGACATAAACAAATGAATTAACCAGAGTGGGCGTAAAAAATTGAAGAGACCGATAATTCCATGCGATATGTTGGAAAAATCGCGATCGTCTTATTTTCAAGCTATGACAAAAAATAAGCAACTGATTTGACAAACTACAATAAATAGGAAATGTTTTCTTTCTGTCTGTCTGTCTGGCTGTGCGCGATGCCCAGCGAAATCTACTGAACGCAGAGATCTGAAAATTTAAACGTAGATGGACTGAAGTGTAGGCGAATGTAGGCCTACCTCGAAGCCGAATTTTTTATTTTAGCTTTCGTTCGCGAGTTATATGTAAAAATCTGTCAGAAAACGTGATTTTTTTCGCTATCCAAGCATGACTTTTCAGTAATACATTTCATTTGTCAAATCAATTTTCCCTTTTTTGTCATGATTTGGAAATAAAAGAATCGCTTCGTTTTATAAGCCCACACAGGTCGATTCATTTGTTTATAATGCCAAGGCCCGCAGACATCTGAAACTTTCAACATAGTCGGTAAAGGGATAATGAATATAGACTTAAGTGGACCAACATTGCTCAATTTGGACGGAACTCACTATGCAAAGGTTTTCTGGGCCAGAACTCGAATATGAGGCCGTTTTTCCCCGGCGGTGCTTTTCAAATGTGGAATGCATTCTAAAAGCCTAATTTTTGGCTGTTTGTTTATAATTATTAACCGTTGTAAATAGGCCTATAATGTTTTAATTATAGGCCTATTGCTCTTATTTTTTTTAATTAACCCCATTACTCGAATATCAGTTTTAAAAATTGTAAACATGATTGTAGCTAATTATCTATTAGTGGAACTTAGCATTTGCCCTCTTCGATTCATTTGTTTATAACGCCATGGCCCGCAGGCATCTGAAATGTTCAACTTAGTCGGAAAAGGGATAATGAATGTAGGCCCAAATGGACAAACATTGATCGATTTGGACGGAACTCACTATGCAGCGATTTTCTGGGCCACAGAACTCGAATCTGATGTAGTTTTTCCCAGGCGGTGCTTTCTAATCGTGGAATTCACTTCAAAACCGGATTTTTAGCTGTTTCATTATCGTTTAGTTTAAGCCTAAGAATGCTTCTCGTGCAAGTGTTAATAAATACAATGTTTTAATTACTTTGCTCATAATTTTTAATCTTCCAATTAGTTATCGTGGGTGAATCCACGGAGAGCTGCTAGTGACTTATGCTTCGATAGTGCTAAAAATAACGTTTTCTTCCAGTTTTTTACTCGTAACTGGAGGACGAAAGCGAATATTAAAAAATCGGCTTCGAGGTGCATTCGAGCACCCTTCAGTCCATCTGTGTTTAAAATTTCAGACCTTTGCGTGCAGTAGATTTTGCTAGGCATCGCGCACAGACAGACAAACACTTCCTCTTATTGTCATAGATTTCGCCGCAAGTTAAATGGAAATGTCACTTAAGCTGGTGTTGCACAGGGATTGGTATCGGATTTCTATCCTGTACGGTGCAGTACCTTTATTAATCTCCCAGTCGTGAGTAGCCAAGCTTGTTAAATACCTCACACAGAGAATCGACTTTGTTTTTTTGTTCCTCATCCTTTCTTCTTCTACCATTTCTTTAACATTATACCCGTTATGTATTTCGGGTATACTCCTAGTTATTTTCTTCATCCTAATAATTTTCCCTATCCATTTCTCTTGAATATTACTGTTCCCTGATTACGATTGTTAACATTATTGTTAACTTATTTAATTTCATTCTCTGCAACCAGTCTACGTTTCTCAACTATTTGTTATCTTACCACTAGGCTACGGCTGTGAACTTTTCAGTGAGTTTGAATACTTTTGCTGAGTATTTATGGAATGAATCGAGCGGATCTCCCCCAAATTGCTAATTGCTTGAAACGTAATCACGTTGGAACTATTTACATGACATTGTCAAATTTTTCATGATGATAGAGGCCAAAGAAAACTTTGTAAACGTATAAAAAATATCGAAAGTGGATTTACAATTAAAGAACAATCCTTTTAAAACTGCTAAATAGCAGTACCGGTAGGCCTTATGTGACATTCCATAGCAGGATAATACGCCTAGTAACTAATATGTCAATAAATATTTTCACTGTCAGTTTATGTAATTATTGAAAAACAAAGCGAATTTAAGAGTTACGAATTACTTGAAGAAATCTGGAACAGCAAATCCCAATAAATCAATGATTCTGTGATAGGAGTTCAGACCGGGTATGGGTAAACACTTGCCCTAACCAAGCAAAGTTTGGTTTACACTTTTAAAGACAGGGCAGATAGAAAACTAATTTTTTTTTCTATAGCACATGGAAGGACTGTTTAATCAGGTACATAAGATTACGTTTTGAGAATACTGAGTTTCACCTTTAATATGGTGTAAGCATTGTACAAAAATGCTGGTAACCCTTGTGTGTTTGTAAACATATGGATACTTGGTCCTTCTTTATCTTCTCACTACCTACAAGATTCTCTTAGTATGAATGTAGCCTATATATTTCACGTTTTTTGTTAAGTTCAAATAATAACTTATGCAAGTATACAATACATCTTAGTTTTTTTTTCAAAAGGTGTACATTTACCGCAATAGTAATTTCTAGCACAATATTGCATCAATATATTTTAGGTTATATAATTTAATGCTTTTTGTGTAATTTACTGCATTTGTATCATTCAATGTAGCCTATTGTTATTTGTTATTCTCTGGTGAACTGGAAAAAAGTACCTTATGGTCTTAACTTTCACGAGGTTAAATACAACTTTTATTATAATTATTATTTTTAGCATTATTATCGGCGTTATTACATATTAGAACCACGCACACGTCTCAATGTAATGGAAATGTATGGAATTAAAAAAAAAAATATTTTCCAATAAATTCCCTCTTTGCTCCAAGTTTGACTGATGTAATTTTACGGAGAACCCACCTAGTTATAGTTTATATAATGTAGATGAGTGCATAAAATAGAGTGAGAAATTCGACCTCTAAATGTTTTGTGGTGTACATCAGCTACAAGTAAATTTTTTATAGTATTCGTAATGAAAAGGAACAGGTCAGTTATAACTTAAAATAATAAACATCATGGTTGTATACTAAGGGTGCTAAGTTACTTTATTCAAACTTCAAACAGATAAAATTTACTAACATATTGATCCTATACATTTGTTTCTCTTCCCGGTAGCTTTCGAGATATCAACCAGCGAAAATTTTTATAGGCAATAAATTTAGTTTAAATTGAGTAGTCATTTGTTATTTCGCCTTCAAATCATCAAAATTTGTAGCAATTTTAAATTTCGAGTTCGTGAAAAAACTATCTCTTTATTTAGGAGTTATATCTTTGTATGTAGGCTGTATATTGTGTGATTACACTGTAAAACATGCGGAGAAGGCAATTATATATTACACACCATTCATTAAAGTTGTACTTATTAAAAATCCGATCACGGTACAATTCGAGTACATGTAATGGAAAATGCATTATAGTCCAGGCAACAAAAGAAAACTGGGGGGGGGGATCATGTAGTTTTGAAATTTGTCCTAGATGTGGGAGGAGTGCCCTAAACAACACAATAAGAATTCCCACAGATGGGGGAAAGCGGGGGTGGGAGAACCTTTAAATACCCTCTGTCTTAGTTTCCCCAAACACCTAAAAAGCATGTGTTCTAGAAAAACTATTTGTGGACAAAATTAAGCTACATTAAATTTCCAAAAAAAAAATGGTATGAATCATATTTCTGTAGGACTTTTTTTATAAAGAGAGATCACATCGTTATTAAAAAGGTACGGTGCCAAACAAACTAGTTCGAAGAATCACATGCTATTAGCGCATGCTGTAAGAAACAAACTATTTAGTCGTCATATTTTCCGTTACAGTGAAATATTTACAAAATAGTAAATAGTTGGATATATTTAGAAATTATAAGGTATACCAAGCTTACCTATTACTTTAAATAAATGTTTATTCTCTATTTTTTTAAATCTCCTATATTGGAGCCCATAGTACATCGTATAAGTTAGGCTTATATTTTCCAATCTACCTTACATTCAGTATATACACATATATCACACTGATAAAGAGTACCTAAACGGCATCTTCTGCTTAGACGTCATCAGTTCATCATCTTCTTCAAATGGTATACTGTTGGTGTATGTACTATGGCAGGTTCCACAAACGGATGAGCATTAAATGCCGGATTTTCAATATCCTCCACACCCAATTGCACAACAGCAAAATATGGAGTTCAGACTTATCTCAGGAGTCCCATAGACAAGTAAAAAATGTATTTAAAGTAATAGTAGGACTACTATGTCTTAGGATTTAAAAACAATTTACCATTTACCCAAAAATATAATAGTTTGTAGTTCATGTTTCTTATAATATTATGCACTCTTACCACGTGAATTTTATAATATTAGGAATAATAATAATAACAATAATAACGAGTTTTATGAGTAAAGATTAAATTTAGTACCCCTATGTAGGCCTATATTTCTCCAAGAGCTAGTTTGCTAGGCATCGTGCCATTTTAATTAATAACTGCTCTCTTTTCTGTTATAAGAATTAGACTACATATAAACCAGGAATTTTCAGAACTATGTCATATTTCATTGCCCATTATTCCTGGGATGTTAATCCCAGAGAAATATGATCCAGACCAATTTTGTAGGAAATTTTATGTAGTCTGATTTCGTACCTATTTGTTTTTCCTAGGGCCCACAGTTCGATATTCAAACGTGACCCCATACCCCGTTAACCCCCCTCCATGGGGACATTTGGCATTTTGTTTTAAGTCACTCTCCCTCACTCTGCCAAATTTCAAAATTACAGTTAAATTAAGGGACCGCCATTTTACTCCTATGGTCGCTATAGCCGATAGTAGCACCAACCGGATATTATTCCAAATATTTCAAATCCGTAAGTTCTCTGTTTCGAAATTTTGTATGTGCTATAATAGTCATGAATCAAATATTCTTGTTCCTGTTAACGTAATAAAGAAATTTATCAAGTGCATAATCTATGCATAAATTACTTACGTATAACTCGATCGGTAAAACTTGAGCCAAACAAACGGATGCGCAGTAGTCTACGATGACGTAATCTAGACCTGACTGACCTTCATAGCACGTGATGTTCCCTGCCAGTTCATACTGTGCGGACCATGTAAAAACAACTTAGTTAGCCTCACAGCATTCAATAGTGAAGTGTGATACGTTAATACGAGCAATGGAAGGCGAATGTAGTTATTCTAGGAAAGAGGTTGGTGGTAGTAAAGTAATTCACAGTCAGAGGAGGGGAATATTGTGAAATGTATATAAGTATTCAAACAGGAGCCCCAAGATGTCCCTAAATATGCAATTTAGCAGTGTGTTTCGGATGCTACAGGAATTTCATTCAGCAGCATTAAGAGAATTTTAAAAGAAGGTGAGAAATGTGTTCAACATGGAGTGAGATTTAGTACTCCACACAAAAAACGTTCAAGAAAAAGTGAAAACAGACTTAGATGATTTTGATAAGTGTGTAAGTAGAAGGACGGTGAATGAGTTTCACAAAACAAATGAGGAAAGTCCAACTTTAAAAACACTATTACCTGTCCTAAAGAACAAAATGTATTTTTCTGAAGGTAAGTGGGCTTTAAGGCAAGTGTTGAAAGATTTACATTTCAGGTGGAGGAATACAGTGAATAACCTAAAGATATTGAGAAAATGGACATCCGAAACTTCCGTCTGAAGTATTTACGATGTCTTACATCGTATAGGGAAGAAGGGCGACCATTCAACTACATGAACGAGACCTATATTCATTCATCGCAAACCAAAAGACACGCATGGAGTGACAACAGTAACACGGGACTGCCAGCTCCGGTTTCGAAGGGACAACGGGCTGAAATTGTGCATGCAGATGGTGGAGACGGTTTTGTGACCAATGCACTTCTAATGTTTAAGTCGGGTACAAAGTCAGAAGATTACCACGATGAGATGAATTTTGCTTACGACTAAATTAATACCCAACTTCCCCAAAACTCTGTTTCGGTAATCGATTATGCACCGTACCACAACGTTGAACTTAAAACCCCACTCCAAATTCCTCATGCAGGAAAGCAGTCATGATGGATTGACTTACACTGCATGGTGTTCCATTTCACTCGAAAATGCTGAAATTTGAGTTATATTCATTAATTTAACTCAGAAAGCCCGCTTTGAAAATATTCAAAATTGACGCCCTTTCTACTCAACATGAACGACTTCCACCTTACCACCCCGACCTAAACCCCATAGAATTAGTTTGGAAGTCACTCAAAGACCACGTGGAAAAGAAAAATGTACATTTTACTGTGGACTCTGCAATGCAATTGGTACAAGAGAAATGTCAGTCCATGACATCCGAAGACTGGATTTCAAAATGCTGACATGTTCGAGACATTGAAGAAACGTACATTGTCCAAGAACCGGCCATTGATGTAGCAACAGAACAACTGGTAATTCAAGTGGGAGATGATAGTGATGCAGATGACGACGATGGTGACGATGACGACCCGGTACTATGTCTGGCGTTGAAGCTTCGTAGACCCAACAGTGATATTCTGTGAGTTAATGATGGTTTCACGGGCTGTAAGCCGAGTAAAAGGATATATTGTATCCAAGCTTTCGGTCGCTGACATCTCTGCGGCCTTCCTCAGGGAAATGAGTGTAGAAACCAGACCAGACCAAATAAGCTAACTGAGATCAGAGCATTGCGGGCTTTTGCGGGCGAAGCCCGCAATGCGATGATCTCGACTCCGATTCCATACCTGCATACGAAATGCATTGCTGGAAATGAAAACGGGTTCCTATCCTATAACTTAAATTTGCTTACGCTAACGGTGTTTTGCATAGGACTTGAACCTATGCAGGGCAACTGCAATGACTTAGGGGTTTGGGGTTCGGGCCGTGGCCCTTTTTTGTGTAAGTTCCGGTATTCACCTTACAACCAGGGAAAACCACGGAAAACCCTGGTCGGAACTAGCAAAGGGGATTTGGTAATGGTCCTCCATTCTGTAATGCCTGGTAGGGGTTGAACCAACCAGTCGGGATACGTGTCAGCTGAAGGCTTATACGTATTGGGAAAGGGTATTGTTAGGCTGAAGGCCTCAAAAATTCTGACGACTTTAATCGTCCCCTGGGAAGCGCAGTCGCTTTCCCAGTTGCCGCAATAAAGGGTTCTCAGCATCTTCAAGCTTGGAGTCGAAACTCGGTGCAAGGCTTCTGATGTGTGTGGCAAGTAGTGGAACCTTTAGGTCTTCATGGATCTGCCTGTTACTGACGTACCAAGGTGCGTCCGTAGCGAGGCGAAGACATTTCGACTGCACGGCTTGTAGTCTTGCGACATGCGTGCGTGCTGCGGCCCTCCAAGCTGGACTTGCATAGTCTAGCAGAGGTCGGATGAGTTGCTTATAGAGCAGCGCTCCATTCGCAGGTAAAAGTCCTCCTCTGCCGTTAAGCAGAGGGGATAAGATTGCAAGCCGTTGCATGGCTGTTCGTCTAACCTGGGTAACGTGGGATTTCCAGGTCAGCCTTTTGTCCAGGGTTACCCCCAAATATCTGGCTGTTTCGACCCATTCGATTGGCTCTCCGAAAAATTCTACAGGCCTAGGCGGCGCCGTTCTTTGTCCTGTCCAGCCTTCTGCACCGAGCCACAAGCATATCTGATTCTGACAACTTGCAAAGAGAAATTGATCATTTATTTACTACTCTACAGCAGAACAACTATAGCCGCCAAGAAATCAGCAAGGTCCTTCATCACATCACTGCGAAGAAAACCAGCACCCAACCTGACTCCACCAGCACCCCAAGGAAAGCATTCATCCCACACTGCTGCAACCTGTCCAACAAGATTAGCAGAATCCTAAAAAAGAAGAACTTAAAGACTATACAAATGCCTCCCACTAAAATTCAACAATTTCTACGGCCAGTGAAAGACCATCGAGGCCTACGAACTTCAGGAGTCTATAAGATCCCCTGCGAATGTGGCAGCGTCTACATTGGGCAAACTGGAAGGACGGTCCAGGAGAGATTGCAGGAACACCAACGCAACATGAGGCTATTCTACCCAGATAAATCCGCTGTGGCACAACACGCCATAGAAAATGACCACAGAATCATGTTCGACGAAACCACAATCATGCACAACTCTACAGCTTATTGGGACCGTGTCATAAAAGAAGCAATAGAAATAAGGTCTCATCCCAACAATTTCAAAAGAGAAGGTGGACTCTTCCTCAGCAACGCCTGGGCTCCATCCCTGAAGCTGTATCGAGATTCAACACAAGAAACCTCCAACAGTAGCAAGACTCCAAACTCCCGGACCCCCATGTCTTCTTCTTTTTAATCATTGGCCCTGACTTGGACCGATTATTTCTATTCACATTTTACAACGATTATCCCCCTAAACCACTCTGCTCTGACTCACATTATTAATCCTTATTTTTCTCTCATTGGTCCTGATATGGACCGATTGCTTCTTCAATGTTTTTACTATAAAGAAAATTCCCGCATTCTGATTGGCCGATACACGCCAACCCTATTCCTCCAATCACAGAATTTCTTTTTTTCACTCCAAACATATATAAGCTCTCTCCACCCACTTTTCTACACTCATTTCCCTGAGGAAGGCCGCAGAGATGTCAGCGACCGAAAGCTTGGATACAATATATCCTTTTACTCGGCTTATAGCCCGTGAAACCATCATTAGTAATCAACGCCGAGAAAGCCTCAAGTCTTACGTATTCTGTGAGTTACATACCATTACTTACATAATATTTAATAACAAAAAGAATACTTTATTCACTTTATTTTTGTTTTCAGTAGGTACGGGCTATTATGAACCGCATAGTTTGGGATGAATAGTTCAGTATATGCATTTTCTTCTGCTCCTACTCCATTGCTACCGGCGGACGATAAGCTATCGGCGCGTGTTTGGTTCAGGTCCTAGCGTCCCAGTTATACTTTCCTATAGTAAATGCAATACTGTAAATTACGAAGGTCTATGCTTTCTTCCGTTTCTCTCTTCACTGTACCTTACACATCGTTTTATCCAAGAGGAAGAAAAAATTATTGAAGTTGGTTTGCTCAACAGACGAGCAAATTCATTGGCTATCGGTTGCGGAATAAGCCCACTGATCGACACGTTTATTTTTAGAGGATTTTATTCGAAAGGGGGCTCTAGTTTCTATCTGTCCCACCATATTGCAGAAATCGTTGAGTGTGATACACCCAATTCCTTCGCGAAGCTGACATTTGTTTCCCGGTTTTGTAGTAACCATACTGTGTGAATTCTCTTCAATACTACGCTTTCCTTTTCTTTCTTACGATCTCGATAGCGATGTTTTCCTTAAGAGAAATACTGTTTTGAAATCCACAATCTACTGAAAACAAGCGTTTGAAAAGAAGTGTTAGGCCTACATTGTTTTCGGAAATTTTAAAAACGTAAAAAATATTAACATTGAACGTTATAGCCAATACATTTCCCCGAAAATGTTATCGAAATACGTCGTATTTTGCGATATGTCGTAATAAGCGAAGTCGTCAAAGCGATTTTTTAATTACAGAGTTTATTTGATTTAGACGGGACCTTTATATTTCGCCGTTATATCCAATACGTCTTTACAAGCGATGTCTTTATAAACGGGTTCGACTGTACATGATTATCTCCCTGATTTTCTTTTGTTGCCTGGACTATAACGTATTCCCATTACTGGAACTGTACTGCACTGTACTGTTTAATATGTAATTTCCCTCTCAGCATGTTTAACGATGTAAATAAATATTCGAGTCTCACTCAACAAAAGAATACCATGAAGAGATGACTGGCGACGCTTTTCATGAATGGATCCAAAAAAATACTACCTCATCTTGAATCTAACTCTGTGATTGTTATGGATAATGCGTCGTAGGCCTATCACAGAGTTAAGAAATAGAAATTGCCCACAACGTCCTGGAACAAACAGCATATTTCGGACTGGTTAGCATCAAAGGAAATTCCCGTAGAACACATGTCAAAACAAGAAGTGCTCAGTCTAGTAAATCAGTTTAAATCTATTTACGATAGGAATGTTGTAGATGAAATGACTAAAGACCAAGTAAAACATGTTCTTCGTCTCCCGCCATATAATTGCGAGATAAACGCGATAGAATTAATATGGGCGCAAATGAAAGGTTACATAGCAAGGAAGAATAAAACATTTAATATTAGGGATGTAAAGTGCCTTCTCGTTGAAGCAGTGCAAAGCATAACGAGCAAACTGGGGCAGGATTGTGAAAATCATGTTATTCAAAAAGAAGAACCAAGATTCTGCGATGTCGACAACAGAATGGACAGATTGCTGAAATTATAATTAATCTTGGATCAGAAGATTCATCTGAAAATTATTAGAAGTATGTTTGAGAACATATGTTTGTCGCCATGATAGATTTAGGATTAATCCCCTTATATAAAATTTCACTTGGCAGAGTTGAAAATCAAACCCGGTACCCTTGGCGGTGTATCTAGCAATACTAACCACTAAAAAAAAAGCCTTAAACTTAAAAAAAAAGTTTGGCACAAATTGACTATACTGTATGTAATCAACTATTCAGTCTCAAAAACAAACTCTTGTGAACTGTGCTTTGTACTTTCACATTCAGTTGTTTGCTTTTGCTCCCTACTCATCTTGGATCAAGTATAGAACAAAGTGGTCGATCCGTTCCACCCATAACTTACTTACATAATTAGAACGAATGGTCTGTCGGTACCACCCATATTTAGGCTAGGTAAATAATTAGGGCGATCAGGTCTATCGGTTCCACCCGTACTTACATAGCCGACACCCCTAGACTACTGGTGTCAAGGACAGAAGTAGGTATTATGTAAATCGTTCATTTTTGTATAATATTGTATAACCAATATTCTGCATAATGGACTTGGCTGAACCCATAATTGATACAATATTATGTGAAATAGGACCATAATTACTGTTGGCTAGACAACTTATAATATAACACAACTATAATATTATGTGAAATAGGATAATCGTTATTGTCAGTTAGATATGTCTTAAAGTCGAACAAAACATTGTGTGATTTCATCAACGGATCATTACTCAAGCTCCATTCTCTTATTTCATACCGTCTTCCCATGTGGAAGCTAAATAGTTTAGCTAATAAGACCCTTCTGCATAAAATTAGCTAATATACACCAACAAGCGTCTTTCTCTGAAGGTCTTAGAATAGTGATGGACAAACTTCTATGGATGGGCTAAGTGACAGAAAAATTTTGCAAAGTGGGCTGAAATGGAGAAATTTACAGAACTATTTTTCTGTTATTTATAGTGAAGTAGGCAAACAAGGTGAATAGAATTGTGACTGTATTTCCCATAGGTTTTGATAGTCCGGTTGCAACTGGGACACAACTAACACAATTGTTTCTTTTGTTTCTAACACAATTTTTTCGAAGCTTTAAGAAAGAAAACTTTTCTTACGCGCATATGAAAATGTAAATATGGTGGTAACTTTCTGGGCAAGAGAAATGAAAATTTTGAAACTTGATTTCGGAAAGTACGTACTAGAATTCAGGTTTTGGACATTAAAAACAACATTTCAGTGTCACTTTTCAACTCATCTAATTTGTGCTGAATGTCCGTTTTTACCGTTTGAAGACCGCAATAAATGAAAAAAATCCAAGGCTTGCTTAATGCTAAAAGTATTGAAGCTTTGTTAAAACCCACAATGGACTCATGCAATACAAGGAAAAGCAATCGAGTGAGAAATATGTTTTCTCCGCGGGCCACATTGAACCTGTACGAGGGCCACATCTGGGAATATTTTGCCAATCACTGTCTTAGAGGCTATAATAATAGGTGTATCAGATTTAGGGGAACATTTTTCACATATAGGGGATGAAAATATAAAATATGAACGTTAATCCATAAACACATTTCCTTGTTAGTGGTAATTATGTACTAAAAAGTCGTAGACTTCATGCCTATTGCATGACAAGAAATCTACTATGATCCATGTCAGATTTTATAGGTGGAGATGGATAAATTCCTTGGCCTCCTTACTCGTTGACGTAACTGCACTAGGCATTTAGTTATGGAGGCAATGTGAATTTCCTTGTATCTTTGAAAGTCGTATACTTCTTGCCTATTGTGGAGTCCTGCAAAACAATATACGATTCTCTAGGTGTATCAGTGCATCCGTGTTTCAGTACCTCAGCCCATGATGGATGTTTCCATGCTACTGGAGGAATTATGAGTATATCTTATAAGATGTTAGTGTACATTTCATAATATACTGATATCTGTTTCTGGTTTCTTTCTCATAGTTTGGTATTTGGTTTTGGAGAATGGGGAGAAATACACTACAATAGCTATGATGGCCTTCAACAGAAGAACAAATTAACTGGGCACCAAAAATGCAAGTAGAGTTGTTGAAAATTAACTCTAACGAAGAACAAACAACTATGTGCATTACAACATGTCTCATCCGAAACACGTGAAGCAATACAATGTATCTGACATCACGGTAGCCTACTTTTTTCTTACACCCCGTATTATGAAACTTGTCATGAGTTTTTAATAAATTACGATTATTCTATTTTCTTCTCTGTCATAAGTGCCCTCCACCTGTAATGTTAAGCATAGGTAGACATTAGCAATATGGGTTCAAAGAAATTGCTTTTCTGTTTGTTTGGTATATATCTCTTTTATGTGGCTGCATAGAATTCAGTACAATTTCAGTTGTACTGAAATATGTTAGAATTTGGAGAAAATTCCGAACTTTTCAACACGTTGATGAGTTATGTAGAAGGAAAACCTTAAATATCAAATATAACATATACTGTTAAATGTAAATCAGTTTTTTGTGAAAGGAATTTTATTCACTTTCCCGGGTATCTTCATCGCAGGAACGATTTGTATACTTTGATTAGACCTGGGATTTTAAGGGAAATGCCCATTTTGTTCCTTTTGAAATAACATGAAAATTTTAAACATGTTGACGTTTCATGGAAAGTCACTTACATTAAAAGAGTTTTATAGTGCCCTAAAATGCCCACTTGGAACTTTAGAGTCTATTTTACTATCTTAGTGCCTGAAATGCCTATTTTGTACATTTAAAATAAAATTCCACTTCTGCAATTTTGGACATCTCTGAATGAAGAGCAGAACAGCATAGGGTGGGTTTTTCACATAAACATATTTTCCCACCAAAGGAACGCTGACTGACGGGGAGGATTAGCTAAAGAAAACAAGGAAAGGTAGGAAGAAGTGACAAACTGTATCAAGTCGCCAGTGAAAGAACATCTGTTTAAGTGGACGGAGTTCGTGATGCCTAAAACGAAATCATCTAAGAGTGCGCTTATACAGCAATGCCTTATACAATTTCCAGGGATGACTTCTCATGGCAAGACTAAGGTTTTGACACTGATTTTAAAGGCCTCGTCCAAGCAGCATGGTTTCGATTTCCAGTACCGGCAGTAAATTAGAAAGCTATAAGGCCTTGGACGGCTTTGACTCAGCGTCATGAGGACAATTGGGAATTTACAGTGAGCAGTGGTCATAGAGGCAACGCAATACGGCTGAGGGATGTATAGTGCTGAGCACATGACCACCCAATATCTGCAGGCCATAAGCTGAGCAGCAGCCGTTATTGAAAGCGAAGGGCCTTCAAAGCCTGTAGTGTTCTTGTTCTTAATTAACTTTAGAGTAATAGTGGCTTAAACAAAATAATTCAAAATTACAAATTTTATTCAATACCTATTCATCTTTTCTATTCCTAATCTTAGTCTCTAATTTTCACAATAGAAAATATGCCACCTTCAGCAGTATGCAGATTATGCCAGTCACAAAGCGAAAGCAGCCATTAAACGTAACAATAGACAGACTCTGCTGACACAAACTGTATCTCCCAAAACCCATAATGGTTTCTATGCCGATATGTGTAGAGCCCTAGTTGCATCAAATATCCCCTGAAATGTTGTGCAAAATCCGGTTTTCAGATTTTTTTTACAGAAATACACCACGCAGCACATACAATCAGCATCTACATTAATATAATTTGTCATTACAGTAATTATATTAGTTACAATGAGGTCATTTTGTCAATTAGGGAGGATATTGTGGAGTCTTGCATATGGCTGTGTGTGGACGAAACTACTGACTCTGTGGGCAGATACATTGCTAATCCTATAATAGGAAAACTGAAACCCAATCAGGCATCTACTGCTCACTTTCTTTGCTCTATGAAGATTCAACAACAAGAGGTTGCAATTTTTGTATCCTGGGAGTGTCGGTGATTCTAAAGTCCTTTTCCTTGTCTCCGATGCTACTTTATTGCTATTGCAACTTTCCTCAAACCTTTCTCACTTTTTAAAATTCATGTTACTTGCATGGCCCATGCCTTGATAGACTCACTGAAACAGTTAGAGTCTTGCAGTTTCTTGCAGTAAATACTCTCATTTCAAGAATTAAAGAAAGTGTTGTGTAAGGCTCCATCAAGAACAGCCATCTTTCGATAGAAACTCCCCTCTATTCCCCTTGGGGTTTCTAGACGGAAGCTGCCCTGTATTATGCGGAACATGTTGAAGAAATTATGACTGCGATAGACAACTTTGCATGTGTGTCGTCTCTTAAAGAGCTGCTAAAGGATTATTCCAGTGTTCAGGGAGACATTGCGTATATTTAGACAATTTTTTCATTTCTTCCAGTCACCATTACAAAAATGGAGGAAAAAGGAAACAGTCTCAAACAGCAATTTTCTCTAATTGAGAATGCTGAGAACAATAAGGAAAGTGCTAGGGACAAGGTAGGGGATAAAATAAGAGAAAGTGGGCTAGTATACTGCAGATGAATCCATGTTATTCGGAGCTGAAAGGGCACATCAGGTAATGGATGCGGAAAAGGCAGAGTTACCTAGTGAAATTGAACTGAAAAATGTAGGTAAATTTTCCAGTGCCCCTCTAACATCTGTAAGTGTGGAGTAGGCCTACTCTTTTACTGCTTTCAAAATGATTTTAACAGACAAAAGAAACGCCTGACTGTGAAAAATTTATAGAAGATTATCGTTATGTACTGCAAAGCAAACTACGAATAAAAGTGCTGTAGGAATGTTCCTCACAAAAATAAACACATATTCCGTTCACGTTTACATCGTTATGGGATGCCTAAAGTGCTATAATTGTGTTAAGTGATTTTAGTATTAAGATTTTAGTTCAGTACTGATTATGATTTTCCATATAATCCATAACTGTTTTTGATAAATGTCTTTTTAATTCTGTCTTGATTTTGCAGTTATTTCTGTTAAGAATAGGTATATGACATTCTTACTGTAAAAAAAATATCACGTTACAGTTTAAGTGTATATTGTACTATTTTAAAGTCTATTTTCTATTTACACATCCTAAAGCATATTTGAAGTGCATATTTTCTCTTTTAAAAGCCTATTTACTTGTTTTAAAAGCTTATTTTATGTGCATAAAACTAATTTTTAGAGCCTAAAATCCCAGGTCTAACTATGATCTAATAACTAGGTGAACATTTAAATAACTTATAGAATTTATGTATTTATTTATCTAGCTTAAGTTCAGTTCAGTGTGATATATTCCATTCTTGTAATGAAATGTGTATTATTGCGAATTCTGCCTCAAGAGGGTAGCACTAGCACTGGTTGGGTAAAAGCAATAGCTTGTACCGCTCCTCTTATACCCCAACCCTTTCAGTTTTTAATTAATTATTACGGTTGTAAGATTACTCCGTCTGATTCCTCCTGGATTCTTCGCGACAATCAGTTTAAAATTATATTCCCAGAGGGCAGTGCGGCCACATATTGGTGAAGTTTTAAAATACTTCTCCTATCTTTTGTTTCACGAAGATTAAAAACTTTAGGTGCTCAGTACATTTATTATGATTTCTAATTGCGTTCTTTGTATTTTATTATTTTAGTTTACTGCTGCTATTGCATTTGTACTTTACTTTTAGTATGGTATAAAATTAATAAATTGTTACTGCTGCTTGTACCTAAGTTTGTTAATAAAAGCTTTATCTCTCACTGCAGTATATCATACGAAAGAAATTTACTTTTATAGCTGAATAAGATTTAAGATTACACAGTAAAAAACAATAGTATATACAGATAAGTGCAATTTTGTTATTAAAATTACAGGGTTCAGAAGAATAATTTCAAGGAATTTAAAACAATCTCACAACAAAAGAAGTTCACACACACACACACTAGCGAGCGCTCTACGAGCACACAGACGCACACATATATAATAATAATTTATAATGGTACATATGTATTATATGTATTATGGGAGGGATGGGCATAAGCCATGGAAACTATTTTTTATTTTGAAGAAGTGGGACCATTTTAAAATTTTGAAATGTACAAATGAAGTGGCAGGGTATGGAATGTATGTAGGCTATAATGCAGATTATGGATACTAGAAGTAGGATAGTGAAGGAAACAGACACCCATTAACATCCATACGCGGCTGCATCGTGCCACTCTAATTATTACGTTATTCGGAAGCAAAAAAGCACACGTATCTACTCCATGATCTCTTAAAGTTCGGTACAGATGGGCATTATTCCCCAAAGTTTCCATCAAATCCTAGTGGTATTCTCTGGTATTGCTCCCTTAGTTCCTTCATGCGCAGATATTAAATGATATTCGAAACATACTTTGTGTCAAGAACAGAATAAGTACTGTTTTCTTCAATATGATAGAATATAATCTTATCCACATTATCTACAGAGGGTCATCTTCCAAAAATCTTAAAGAAAATTTTGCCTTTTAACATAAAAATCAGAAGCAAGAAGGATCAGTAGAGATGGTACTTTTGTATAGGTGATTTGATAGCAGGCTAATGACTACAAATCACTATGACGCATGCGCAGTAGACCAAAATGGTCAATGGCAAAAATTTTGTCAGTGGCCTTCGATCCTTGACCTCGGTCCAGTTTGTCCTATGACGCAGGAATCTGGAGACCTCCTGCCGTGACGGCAAGTGACGTGTTTATAATTATAGACTCATTCTGATACGTAAGTATCGAAGGACATCGGCACAGGCAGACATCGGTATCTTGAACATTATGATATGAACCATGGATCAACGAATCTCATTTTACCACAACTAACTCTCTTGAGAATAAGTTTTTTTTAAGACTTTATACTTCGAGGAAATTCATTTTACTTAAAGAACATTGAAGTGAACTCTTAAAATCGGTAGCAGCCATTCTTTCGAAGTCTTACGTACTGCTAGAATACTGAATGTAAAATTTTATTTAGTTTTTAATTCAAACTATGCCTATAGTTCTACTATGGAAAGAAATCGAAAATCTGACAAACACGGTTTCCCAGTTGCTTAAATATGAAAACTTGAACAACAAAACGAAAAAACTTAGCTAATTGTGGGCTGAATTTCCGTATTAGTGTACGTAATCTTCAAGTGAAATCATCGGTGGACCTGAAGTTTGAAAATAAATTAGGAAAACTTAATTAGAATGTAGATAAAAGGTCCTCACAATCTGAAATAAAAGATACATTATCAATCTTGTATCTCTGCTTTTAAACAATCTTAAAATGGCGAATTTATACGACAGTAGCAGCAAAAAGGCTAAAACATCCCAAGAAACTGCGAATGACTCCCGTTTATGGCACGCGTAGAACCAAGTAACCGTGATTTTGATGGTTAGAAAAGTAGATTTTCTTCACTTCTTTAGGTTCATTAAACAATTATTGATCTAGTGTTGGTTATGGAACTTCATTTCTTACATTATTTCTCTAAGAAACTTGAAATAGCCTATGTTATTTTAAAATATATTTTTAAATCATCTGATTTCCTAGCGATAATCAACCTTTGCTTCATAGGACTTTCATGTCTAAAGAGAAGCATTCTAACACAATAATTAAAATATAATCATATTATCTATTTCTACATAAAATTTTATGAATTGAAAATTTTCATCCATTGTGCTTGCATTCTGTTTCACTGTTTATTTTTTATGATGCAGATATCACTCCTGTGTTTTTTTGTTATGTTGCAAATAATACCTAACAATGAGATAAACTGAGATTATTTTATCGTTTTAAGTCATCCTAATTTCACAAGTAAAATAACACAGTCGAATATTTTAAATGGTTAAAGAATTAACTTTACGAGTTCCCCATGCCTAGGTTCTTCTTTATGGCTAAATACCCGTAGTAGCAAAAATTTCCGTTTATTCTAGCATATGTAATGGTTGCTTTATTATAAAGTTAGCCAATGGTTTTATACCTTTCACACAACTTCATTCCTCTACTGCGACATCAGACTACCTGTTCTTGACGTAATGCAGTCTTTGTTTTAACCCACCATTAATGGGAACGGAATTAAAGAGCGCACCTAGAGGCAAGAGTTTCAAGTAATGAAAGCAGTTCGTTAAAGACTGCTTTCAACAAGAAGTGTATTTTGATTTGTTGACTACAAACTCCGTTCCCACTGTCACTTTTTACTTTGTGTCTTCTCTTTTGAAAAACTTTCTAACTTCAAACTTTCACAGTTGAAAATGCGGCTTTGTTAAGAAGGAAAAAAAAAAGAAGAGGAGAGCAGCGGGTTAGATCAAAGTGCAGGAGATGTAATTATTACGAAAGAGGAATAGAGTGGGATGGAAAGAGAGAGGACTTAACGGGGGTGTGTTTTGTAAAAGAAAGTTTCTGCCATGAGAATTACTGGAAATTCTGTTGAGTTGCAAAAACTTTGACACAAGTTTTGTGGAACTCCCGTATTTTGCACTCCGAATGATGTATGCGGATAGGGTGATACAACTGTTGAAGATCAATGCACAGATCTAGAAATTTAAATATTTCATGTGATATAAATGACAATTAGCACCAAAGAAATACCACTTCGAAAATACATTTTTTCACACCCTAATCATTAGATGCAGTTAGGTAAAAACAGCAAGCCTAAGTAAATTTGCTGACCTAAAGAAGGTATAAAATGCAATAAAATGGACATAATCGGCAGGTTACCAAAAAATGTTAGATGTTAAGTTATTAAGTGGCATAAGTAGATTCATTAACCAAGAATGAGATCATTTGCAATGTTTCCTATAAGGTTACCCTGAGTAAAGTTATTTTGTTCGTGCTTCTCGTTATTCTACAATAGTTAGTGCCCGGAAAAATCATAATTTTTATTAATGCACTCTATTATATAATGCTAGTGTTAAAATTGTACGAGACCTGAAATAAATAACAGAAAATGTATAGTTTCATGTTGCATGTTGTTGCATATTTTGTTTGTTTTGCGAGAATGAGCCGTATTTGCTTTATATTAAATTATTTGTGCATATTTTATTATTTTTCACTTTTTAAATATCCATTTCTGACAGATGTTAAATACTTTCATATCTCTGTGAATTCAACAATTTTTAGCACACTCGTAAATGTTTTGAGAGCCGACTGTAGAATAATTGACAGTACATAGCCTAATGTCCATGCTTCGTATATAAGTATGCGTGTTTATAATATTTATAATACAAGATGATATATAAGGGTCTCCGTCACCACATCATGGAGCGTCGTCAAGTTGCCGATAGAGGATATGGCCTCCAGATGTGGAAGGTAGCTGCGAAAATATTGAATAGCCAGTCGCGGAAAGATGGCATGAGGAGGTCCTCCAGCTGGGTGGTTTGAGGTGAGGTTAAGAAACGTTTACTTGATTTATGGATCCTGCCAGTGTAAAATTCTCCGGAGGTAAGATAGTCTCTCGTTCGGATCTCCGGATAGGGACTCCACTGAGGGGGGTTCAAAAATCGTAGGATACTATACATTTGGAATGTGGAATGTTAGGAACTTGTATAGGTCTGATGCGCTTAAATCGGTAACTACAGAATTAGATACCTATAGGTTAGGTGTAATAGCAGTACAGGAAGATTGGTGGGAGGGTGAAGGTTCAATACAGACAGATGTGTTTACCTTTTCATATGGGAAAGAGAATATTAGTCATGAATTAGGGACTGGGTTCTTCATACATAGGAGAATCGCTTCAGAGATTAAGAAATTCAAGTTTATTAATGATAGGCTTCCTTACATTATTCTAAGAGAACTGTGGTGTGATATCACAGTTATGGACGTCCAGGACCAACAGAGGATAGTTTACACGTATGAGGAAATAGAACAAACATTTGAACAATAATTACCTTGGATATCCGGATGGCGCCGCGTCATTAAGTTAAAAACCGACGTTTCGGCCCTCATGTTGTGGCCTTCTTCTGGGTAGACTGAGCTGTAGTGTTGTGTTTCCTCGTTTTATATGCTGATGGTGTGATTAATCAGTCGGCAGCTAGGTCACGCATGAGGTCTGCAGACTCATTTTTGGTTGTCAGAGGTTGAACGGTCGTCAATGAAGGGCCTGTCTATACCCTAGTAAACAGAGCACTCCAGACCGAATTTATTTGTAATCCAGTATCACCATTTATATTGTTGGGGTGCCTGGCGATTTCCCAGGCTTCTTTTGTTCTTCTAGGCCACCACTAGGCCACCAGGTGTATTCTTTGTGTATAATGGTGGTCTGGTGAAACAATGTCGCGTGTCTCGTTTCAGTGGCGTAGAGTGCTACAGCGGACTTTTGACAGTTATTTTTGCAATGTCTTATGTGTTCGTTCAGCCTTCATTTTATCGTACGGCCTGTCTCCCCTATATAAATCTCTCCACAATCACACGGAATTTTATATACTCCTGCTACCTGGAGGGGTGACCTTATCTTTCACATGAACTAGTTCGTTTGGAAGCTTCGAAGGTGCATTGTAGATTCTTTTTATATTTAGATTATTTTTTAATTTGATGACAGCCAAGGTTATTATTGTTCATCCAGCCGTGGAAGCCTACGAGAACAAACATATCACATGAAAATTTTACTAAGAGATTTCAGTTCGAATGTAGGGAGAGATGAAATTTTCAGGCCCAATATTTAACCGAAAGTCTCCGCTTGCAGAGCAACGACAATGGGGTTAGATTAATGAATTTTGCCACCGATAATAATTTAATCGTAAATCACGATAATCGTGATATTCATAAATACACATGGACTTCTCTAGATGGAATGACTCATAATCAAATTGACCTTATGCTAATAGATGCAAGGAGGCAGTCTAGTATAACTGATGTTCGAAATTTTAAGAATGATAACTGTGATTCGGATCATTATCTGGTAGTTGCGGTTGTTCGGGGAAAACATTCATTAAACAAAAGAACTAGGCTAAATTTCGATATAGAGAGATTGAATTTGGAAGAGTTAGATAAAGTCCAAATTAAGAACGCTTACCAAGTCGAGATTTCAAATAGATTTGAAATTCTAGAAAACATTGCAGAACTCGTAGCTAGGGGTGAAATGAATATCCATAAAACCTGGGAAAGCATTAAAGACAATATTAAAGTATCCGCAAAATAAGAAAAATTAGGTCAGCTTGAACTGAAATCAAATAAACCGTGGTTCGACGATGAATGCCTGAAATTAGTAAATGCGAGAAAGCAGGCGAAACTACAGTGATTATAGAATCCGAATGAAACTACTGTCGAAAATCTCAACAATGCTAAACGAGAAACCTTTAGACCATTAAAACCAAAAGAAACTATCTCATAAAAAAAAAAAAAATGCATTAGAGGAAAATAGTGAAGAGAAAAATGTTAGGGACCTCTACAAGGGAATAAGCAAGTTCAATAATGATTTTCAACCTAGAACAAACGTAATTAAGGAAAATACACTATACTTACGGTTCTAAATTATATTTTGAATATACAGAAAATATTTTATGGACCTCTACAAGGAATAAACGAGTTCACGAAAGATTTTATACCTAGAACAATGATGACACTGTACTCGCGGCTCCGAATATGATTTTCAATAGAGGGAAAAATTTCTTTAGTAAATTACTAATGTATAAACAATGTACAAAGAGGAGAAAACGACAGAGCCGTTGTTGAACCGACCCAAGCAAAAGTGTAAACAGCTATAGGTACACCGAAGCAATATTCTCCAGGCGCTGACCTAATTCCAGTAGAATTAAATCAGGTGGGGATAAATTAAACTCAGAGATCTATAAACATTATTATGGTTTGAAGAAAGGAAGAATTGCCAAAGGAATGTGTAGAATCTATTATTATACCTATTCACAGAAAGGGAGATAGGGCAGAATGTAAAAACTATCGAGGATATTCTCTCTTATCATCATCATTATACTTCTGTCAAGATTAACCCCATATGCGGACGAAATCATTAGAGAAATAGATCAACCATTTATAAAATATTTTGTATTTTCCAAGTCTTGGAGAAAAAGTGGGAATGTAATAAATCTGTTCACCAGCTATAGGCCTACATAGATTTTGAAGACGCAAATTACTCAATTAGGCGAGACAAATTGTACAATATCCTCATTCGATTTGGGATATTAAAGAAATTAGTTAGGCTGATCAAATTGTGTCTATATGAAACCTACAGCTAGGTCATGGTAGGGTTAACATATATAAGATACGTTTGCCTTTAAGAGTGGCTTGTAGCAAGGAAGTACACTATCGCCTTCACTTTTAATTTCGTTTCAGAATATGCCAATAGGAAAGTTCAGGAAAACAAGGTAGGCGCAGAATAAAATGGCAATCACCCGATGTTAGCTTATGCGAAGACATCAACTCAATTAGGAGAGTTGCAGAAAGTCTTTTCGATGCCTGCAGGAATGTCGGATTGGAAATTAATACAGATATAGCTAAATATATGGTCATGAAACGTCAAAATAATGCACCACATATTAGAATAGCCGGTAAATCCTTCGAACAAGTGGAGCAATTTAAATATATTGGAAAAATAATTACAGATACGTTACAAATAATATTAAGGTAGAAGTTAGGTATCGGCTGAAACCAGGATATGCTTGTTTTTATGCAGTTCGGAAACTTTAATTTAATCTTCTGTTCGAAAATATAAAAATATAAATGTATAAAACAATAATATTCTTTTGGTTGTATTATATGGGTGTGAGACATGGTCGCTTACCCTTTGGGAAGAACATAATCTGTGTGTGTCCGAAAATAGGGTGCTTAGGACAATATTTGGGCCTAAGGGAGATGAAAATGGGAACTGGACAAAGCTCTATAATGACTAGCTACATGACCTGTACTCTTCACAGAATATAATAAAGGAAATTAAATCAGATAGGATGAAGTGGGGTGGACATGTTGCGCGCATGGGGGAGGAAAGACATATCTCAAACATATTGACTGGGAGACAGAAGGGAAGAGGCCACTTGGAAGATCTAGACGTAGGTGGGAGGGCAACATACGGATGAATTTAAGGGAAGTATTTGCGTGGGTGGATGGAATTAGCACAGAGTAGGGTTGAATGGCGGGCATTCAATGAACACAGCAATGAACCTCCGGGTTCTATAATACAGGTAACATTCCTTTCACTTGTTTAGGCATCGTCTATTGCCACTGAGTAAGTAAGTAGGTGAGTATATAGCCTAATGTTTTCGGAACTGATTCAAGCGACATTTCACTTCATTGGGTTTCAATTTACCGAAATGTGTTTTGCATTGGAAACGTTTTTTAAACTTTTAAGTTTTTTAATGTATTAATAAAACTTCTACTATTTTTGTAATTTATAATGTAATTCAGCCAACAAGAGAACATGAAACATTACAATTAATTAAATAATAGGGCATATCTAATTGGTTTGGAATCATATTTTACAATTATTTTACAGCATATTTTCATGCATAATTGTCCTTCTGATAGAGCGTTAACTGCAGGACCTTACATATTACAGTGCAAGCTACTTATTGTCATCACTTCCGGATGCAGCTAATCTGATAATATTAACTGATTGATACCAGTAGCCAATAGAACTAATTCGAGGTTATTTATTCATACATGAGTTTATATAGTGCAAAATCGGAATTAAAAGCTATTTAGTCAAAAGATAATACTTAACTGTGAACCATTAACCCATTCATAATAAAGTAATAGACTGCAAGCAACTATTTTTCAACCAGTAACAAAGTTGTTATTTGTTTTCATTTTCCTTTAGGAGTGAGTCCATTAACCAATATTCCATACTCAGTTTGAGTTATGAATATCTTTGGAAGTCTATTGATCTCAGGTGAACACCGCGCAGCAAAACATCTAACGCCTGTCCGTTCAAGTCTTTTCATTTTACACTAGCCATCACTGGATGTCAACGCTTTGATCTTCATAAATAAAAAGCTGCCGCATAACTGAGGGTTCAAAGATGTTTTATTGCTTAAAAAAAGAAAGGTAGTTAATGCCACCCCCTCCAACTGGTCATTCTGTTCTCTGGGAACATTACCGCGACTTCCAATACAACAGAATACAGTTGAGTTAGAAATAAAGCCCTTAAAAACGAAATTTTGAATGTTGTACAATACTTTGAAATAAAACCATAAAAAGGAAAATGTGATAACATTTTGATCAATGTAGCAGTATTAATCCATACGGGAATTCATTAAAATGGTAACATTATCCGCGATTACATTAAGCGGCGTTCACTGTAGGGTCATTCCATAATAAATCAACAAATTTTAAGAAAATTGCCATCAATGTAGCTTAAAAAGAAGTCAGATGTGAAAATTTGCTAGAAAAATTACAAAAAATCAGAAATTTGTATAACTGAGGAAAATTCTCATTTGTAAATAAATGTTTTGTATTTTATGTAAATTTAAATTAAATTTTGTGGTAATTATCCTATCTGCTTAGCCTATTTTCAGTAGCGGTCAAGTGCTGTTTTCTTGATATTTCAAAGGCTTGTAGCTCCTCTATCCCTTCGAGTCACAGAGTGATTTTGTTTTTATTTTAAAGTACACTATAAGGGCTTCTCATCCTGGCATTTTCAGATTTTTATCACCTATCCCACATTACTTTTTGGGACCGAGAAAAAGCACGATTTACATTTCTTTCGAAGTTTAAGCAAATTTTTCAGGGTGAAGGACCATCAGTAACAGCTCAGTTGTTTTCCTACACATACTCCTCATACATAAGTGTATCAGGAAAAAAAATTGGCCTGTTACTCCAAGTCCTTCGTTGTTTTTTTAATGCCTAAAATTACGCAAAACGACAGTTCACGAACGAAGATTAGAGAACAAAAAACGTCTGTTTAGACTTAACTTAAATCTAATTTAGTATGCACAAATGAAAGTCCATTCTTTAAGCTTTCCAATGAGCCCTATCTGATCATCCTACTTATTCAAATAGAAATTCTACGGCTTTCAAAAAACAGGTCTGAAATTACATTTTTTGCTTGTTTGTGTTCCAAACAAATCCCTATATCAAAGGAGTAAAATTTTTTAGAGGTATAACAAGATTTGTTTTGGGGTTCAGAAGACTGGTACAAATCACCTACCAAATTCCATCAAAATAAAAAATGGTGCGGCAACGCCCATTTGTTGAATTAATATGGAATGACCCTGTACATACCAATATATGATTGGAATATATTACCGCCTAAATTAGAACTTATACTGCTGTTTCATCTTATATCCACTGAAAGATTTGACCTGTGTAACAGGCGACAAGCTTGGTATCGGTCCTCTTGTTGAAGACACCACCACACTAACTCTTCAAAACAGTTTAAAAGCAGAGTTCCGAACAAGGTCTAGAAAAAGCACAGTACGATAATTTTTTTTCGTGTACTCCGTTAAATCCCCTGTCATGTATCTAGAGGACTACATAATTCTGTGCCTTTACACATTTAATTGATGTATGATCATTATTAATATGGGATGTACAACGAGAGCTTGCAAGGGTTCCGAGTTTCCGGAAAAAAATATTACCAATATTATCTCACCAGGTATGTAGTGTAATGGCTAGGTGAAAAAGTATCGTCTTATGAAAAGAATGACAGTAATATATTTAAAAAATATTTATGTCGTGAGGTTATTAAACTTACCAATCGGATGTAAATATATTGAAATTAGCGGGTTTATTTGAATACCGTATAAATGTATTTGTATAAGTAATAATCTCATCTACCAGTCCAAAATATTATTCCATTCACAAAGCGCAAATTTGTTCCCTTCATTTAATGAGTATGAAGATACAACACACTTTAACCATGAATAAAAATATTCTACCTGCACTTTTCTCTATAAAAAATACATGACATCATTTTCACTACGTAAAAAATTAACTTGGGGAGTGGAATACACATTTTACTTTTATGCTTCGCTCAACCATTGGTGAAGATTTTTCATTGATAAAACCCAATTTTCCCATCTCTCTTACAACCTTAAGTGCCGTTAAAAATGGTGGCATCAAATATTAAGGCAGGCTAAGCACTAAAGGTTTTATGAAAAATTAGTTTTCTTAAAATATTACTTTTCTGGTATCGATGGTAACAATATTCAACTGGCAAGGCAGATTTTCCGTTAACTTCTATTATTATTATTGATTCCCAATTCTGTAAGTATCAAATTGATTCTTGTGGTTTTTTCATCGTCCAACTTACATTAATTTAATCAAATAGCTCCCAAATAGTTCATAATATAATGGTACATGGTTCAATGATTATTGTCTTATAATACAATTGTGAATTTCATTTTACATTCAAGCAAACAGCTATTACTTCTATACATGGGTCCCTCGACACTTTTCCACTTTAAAATCTTCCTGAATTACAATATTTAGGAGAAAAATTCCTCGGACACCAGGAGTCGAACCCCGGACCTTCGGATATCCGTTCCAACGCTCTATCAACTGGCTAGCTTAGTCAGTTGATATACAATAAAACGAAGGAACTATACGTTTTAGGCCAATAACACTGTTCTACAAGGGTCATTTTTCTTATATGAAAATATGTGTTTCTAAAGGATTTCCACATGGTACATTCAAATCTGGAAACAGAAATTCGCTATCAGGCACAGTTTTTAAGTTATACGAGAATATACGTCTCATTTAACTGACATTTTAAGTTTGTAATAAAGTTGGTGAACTTTGCTTAACAACAGTTGGCAACAGTTAATTTTGTCCTTCATTTATTTTCATTTTCAGATTGTGGCATTCCTGTTGCTAGTAAAATGTTATGTTAATTAGGAAGTCATTGTTACAGGATTTAAAATTGGGGTACACACTCAGAAACTCTTCCAGTACCTAGAAGACCAACAAATGAAGACAGTGAAACAGATAGTGCAGAAAGTGTGAGTGAAGCATTGACATCATCTCCTGAAAAAAAAGGCCCATCTTATCAGTCCACAAGCACTTCAACTCCACGTTTCTTGACCACAAGCATATCTTAACGACCTAGTTCGTGATTTAGGCCTAAGTAAACAAAAAGCAGAACTGTTGGGTTTGAGATTGCAAGAATGCTATTTATTGCAACCAGATACGAAAATTACTGAGTTTAGACATAGGGAACGCATTTTTCTTCCCTATTTTGCAAATGACAACTTGATGACATTTTGCAATGATGTTTGTGGACTAATGAATACTTTGAACTTCAAATACGAGCCACAGGAGTGGAGACTTTTTATAGATGCCTCAAAATACAGTCTAAAGGGAGTTCTCCTCCACAATGGGAACATAATGCCTTCTGTCCCAGTTGCCTATGCAAGTATGACTAAAGAATCATATGATATTTTGAAAAATATGCTGAGATTAATAAAATATAATGAGCACAAGTGGAAAATATGTGGTGATTTGAAAATAGTTGCCATGATATTAGGTATGCAACAAGGCTACACCAAATATGGATGTTTTCTGTGCGAGTGGGATAGTCGCGATAGAAATTCCCATTATAAAATAAAGATTTGGCCTGAACGTAAGTGGAAAGTTGGAGAAAAAAATTTACTGAATGAGAAATTGGTAGCCAGTGAAGATGTTCTGCTGCCCCCTCTTCACATCAAGCTAGGCCTTATTAAACAATTTGTTAAGGCCATGGACACATCTGGAAGAGGATTTATGTGCCTTTCAAAAAAGTTTCCTCGTCTTTCTGCAGCAAAAATAAAAGAGGGCGTGTTTGTGGGTCCCCAAATTAGAGAACTTCAAAAGGACTCAGATTTTGAACAATGCCCTGCTCCAAAAGAAAGAAGAGCATGGTCTTGTTTCAAGAATGTAACGCACAATTTTCTGGGAAGAAAAAGAGCTAACAACTTCGAACAACTGGTTCAACAAATGGTAAATGCATATAGGGATCTAGGATGTCACATGTCTTTAAAAGTGCATTTCCTAGATTCACATCTACATTATTTTCCTGAGAGCTGCAGTGATGTCTCCGACGAACATGGTGAAAGATTTCATAAAGATATAATGTCCATGGAAAAGCGGTATGAAGGGAAATGGATACCTGTGATGCTTGCTGACTACTGCTGGAACATTATCAGAGACTGCAAAATTGAACACGAGAAAAAAATAAGACTTTTAAATTCTTAGAGAAAAGTGTATTTTTTCATATTTTCTAAACTTAAATAAGTCTTTCCACATAATATAATTATTATATTAAGGCTTGTGTATATTTCTTTTGTTTTATAGTGCATAACATGTTTGTAAATAATTTTGCAAGTGACTAAAATATTTATAGTTACATGTTTTGCCTGCATAAATACGTAGCGTGGAAACGAAAATTATTTAAAACATGAAATTACATATAACTTGAAAACTATGCGTGACACAGAGAAACTAATTACAGATTTGAATTCAGGAGGTGAATTTCCATATTAATCAAGAATGTTATACCCAGAAAAATGAATTTCATTTTTATTTGTAGAACAGTGTAATTATTAGAACTAGACATGAAAAAATTATAAGACAGAATAGAACAATCGTTAAATAACCCAACATATGATTTCAGTAACTAGTTACCTCATGTATCAGTGACCATTCCGGTACAAGAATAAGTGGAATTTCAACCAGTCGCAGGTGTCTGTTATAATTTAATCGTTTCTTTTTATCACACCTACAAGCAATGTTTAATATAAATTAATAAATAGGTTTACAGAATTCTGAAACATCTTAATTCCTTTAGCTTTTTTTTTTGACGAAAAACAATAATTCACAATTAAACACAGCGATTGGGTGTAGGCTACATAAGCCCCATGTTAACAACATGCATGTTACTAAAAGAAGATAAACTAATTTACTAAAACAATACACTTTCTGGGACATTTTAGTATTTTAACAACTTTTAGATAGGTGCATTATTATTATTATTATTATTATTATTATTACTATTATTATTATTATTATTATTATTATTATTATTATTATTATTATTATTATACGAATACTTCATATGTGTTAGTTGTAGTAAATCGATGTTTCTATTCTCCTGAAAGCTAAGACCACATTTTATGGTTCTAGGCAATGTGGATCTGTGTGCTTTGCTCATATGTAAGCGTAATTTAATAGGCCTATTTAAGGCACTCAGAATACAAACTCCTTAGAAACTGGTTCCGAGATATTTGGCCTCAAAGAAATCTATCCCCTTATTTATGTTTGTACATGAATATTATCAATCCTAATGGTAGTGAAATAGTTGAAGTTGAATTTATTGCATTCGTTCTCTGAAGAGAAAAAAACCGTTAAACTTTCGTTGAACAATTTTGCAATTACACCACTTGTATTCTGAGTGCCTCATTTAATGAATTATAAAATTATAAAACGAAAACACAAAAAATACCAATCTCCACTGCCACTGAATTATGATTTTCGACCAGTTCAAAACGAATCTAAAAATATAAAGTAGATTTCGGGTGAAGTAAGCTATAGCGAAAAATAAAAGAGAACTGAAATAACACAAACATAAAAACTTACTAAAATAGGCTACACACAATAGGGGCAAACTTAGAATCAAAGCACGGAGTGGAGCAAAATATCAAATGGTTTGCTGGTTTGTTATTAAAAAGTTGTGAAATATTGAATCCTACGGTAACTACTTCTATGACAAAACGAAATTTCTCACTTTGTTAGTTGCAGGTATCACAGAACACAATTTTGTCGGAAAGTACAGAATTATATTTAACAAAGGTCATGTTATATTAATGAATGTGATAAAGAATAATAAACATCTTCAACATTTTCTTAACTCAATTATTTTTAGTTACGGCAAATTGTAATCTTTTCCTATTTTAAGTTAAAAGGTAAAGGTAAAGTGGTCCCTGTAGAGGCCAAGAAGACCCCTAGAGAGGTTGAGGCTCACAGATTTTTTAGACTTTCGGCACGTGAAGTTGGTGAAGTTGTCATCCTTACGCACATGCCACCTTTACCCCCAGGATTGCTATTCATTTTCATTTCTGTTAGAGGCTGAAACGACCTCAGGGCCATATTGGCACCAAAAGGATTAGGCCAATGGAAAAGCCCCAACGACCACATCGATGATCGAACCCGCGATCATCCGGTTTTTAGGGATGCTTATTTCAGTTAATATCCGATATATCATGGAAAATGTTAATTCGAAATTATATGAAAACTGAATCACTCACATTGAAGGAGAAAGTAATTCCATAATTAATTGTTGCACGTGATTTTAAGTCGTAATCGCTTAATTCACTGCTGTGGCTACTGTTGCATCCTACGTATAATACTACTTTAATTAATATTACGCAAGAAATAAGTGTTACCAAACACAAGATAAAACGTGTATCGAAAACAAAATACTGTATGCTTAGTGATTTCATAAATGAAAAAGCACAAAGTGTTACAATTTTATTGCAACGTCAATTGGAAGCTATTAATGGACAGAAATGGTAAAAAAATGTGATGACAATTTAAACAATTTATTTTAAACAATTATCCAATCACGATATTATAAATTATAGGGTTTTAATAAATAATTAGTCACTGTTTATTTTCCCTTCGTACTACACAGTTAAATATTCCAAAGTATGCATCTCTTTGAATCAACAGAGAACGATGTAGAAACAAACTGTAAACCAACGTTTACAAAACATCAGAAAATGTTTAGTAAACTTCAGAAATATAAATTTCATGTCAGTGTTAACACAAACAATAGTTGCTTTAAACAAAATACTTATCAGCTTTAACTGCAACCATAAATTATTCTGAACGTGGAAAAAATGACAAAGAGATGGAAACATCATCTTGAACAATCATAATATCACTTACGTATAAGAAAGAACCTTGAAGAATATGCAAGTTATAATGTAGGACATATACAAATGCCGCTTTTCGAAGAGCGCTTCTGTCGATGTTTACGTCCGGAGTGAGAGGAGGAAAGGAGAAGAAGGTACCATCTGTGACAGAATGTCATTATCAGTGGTGTGTCGAGTTAGAAATACTTGTAGATGCCAACTTTTTAATCCTGAAATGGAGTTACTAATCTCATGAGTTACGTACACTAACACTTAATGAGGATGTCCGCAGCACGACACAATGACTACTCATCAGGTTATGGGCAACGATATTTCGTGCAGAGTGTATTGTACAGTGCGATGACGTCACTGTAGAGGAAGATAGTTCGTAAACACGACACCGGCAGAGATATTTGTCCTGAGTTTTACTAAATATCCAATACGGCAAGTAACAGTTGTATTTTTTTAACGTCTGATGATAGTCTTGCCTTCCTGGAATACTATCATTCAGGAAGAACAATTAAACATAAAGTAACTTATGTATGAGTAAAAGGCCAAACGAAGTCTCTCAAGCAACTAGCCTACATAAGGGACAGAACGGGAGAGGTTTAAACTTTCTTTTTCATTAAAAAAAAGGAAGATGAAAAATGGAGTAAATTGCTAAAAGGAAAAATAAACATGATAAAATTATATATAAACAACTAGTGAAATACAGAAGATGGCATAAATGTAAAAAATCACAGAGAAAGAGCAAAAGCAACTGGGTTGATGGAAGAAATAAGAATCACGCTGTAAGCTCTACGATGTGTGAAAAAGTAAGAAAGGAGCTCTTAAGGTAGAAAGCTGGAGAGTGGCAATGCATTAATTTCCCATTAGCCAGTCACTAGGCGGATTAAATCCTGATCCTGGCTACTCTAAGAGGGAAATGTAATCTTACCAACATTACGGAACTTCTCTTGTGTTCTCTTATTAGACTTACACTGCGCCTACTTTGTAGGCTATGTTTGTTGTCTTAACGCTCGGCCAACTCTCGCGAACATTTTAACGCATCGATTTCACTACTTTACTTTGTGGTTTATATAAGGAATGTATTAATAAAATGTCAGTATATCAATAATTCTAATGAGAACAAGTAATCGAATTGCTTGCATAATTATTTTGATTCAGCTGTATTTATGCTCCTTTCAGCATCGAGGCCATATCATGAGTTCAGGTTCGGTGTGTATACAAATAGACCATATAACTATTGATTCTCAGCTATTTTTAATTGTTGGTGTGTTTTTATGGCGCCAAGAATTTCAAATGATGTTAATTCCAGTGAATATGATAAAGGAAGAAATATAGCGAGGATAAGTCATGGTAAGTAAATATCCAATTCTGTATTTGCCTTTACAACTGGGGAAACCATTAAAAACTCATGTCATATACGTGATTTCAACCTGGGCCTCCCGAATGCGAGTCCAAAACGTTACCACCTTGACCACCTCGCTCGATACACATAATTATTATATCTTTGCAAGACTATCTGTACTACATTTTCTTATTTATTTCACGATTTTACACCATTTACAAAATACAGTTTTTACATACCGTATTCAGGAAACTTCTTCATGTTAGTCTATTCACGCAGGGCATTTTGCACGTATTGTCACTGGTTTAAGTCACACTACTTTGAAGAAAACTTAGGTCATAATTAAACAAGAAGTTCACATAAATATAAGCATTTCCGGAAAATCTCTGCAGAAATTTAAACATCAGCCTACGTATAACATTGAAAATTATTTCTGTTTTCATTTAATAGGCTATATACTATACTTATAAAACGGTTAAGCATTACAAGAAAACTAAATGGAAAATTGATACCATCAGCTCAACAACTTTTTATTATTTTATTGCCTAGCCTTTCGATGCGTTCTCATAATCTCCAGGGCACCTCTGTAATGTGACGTAGATGCATTAACAAGTTCTCAAGACGCATCGAAAAGTTGATGACTGATCGTGTCCATTTTTTTATATTGATCGAGCTCGACAGTACCATACATCATAAATTTATCGCTTTAAAATAAAAAGTTGAACATGGTTTGGATTAAATTCTTATATTACGTATGTTCTGTATAACTTTTCTATTAATTAATTAATTCGACATAATTGTGAATAAGTCAAATTGACAAACTTTATGGACGATGGAATTTATTTATTTGTGTAGTTACTGAGTGCAGTTTATATTCCTTATTCTTTTATCTGCTGGTGTGAAAAAAAAAATGATGCTGACAATAATCAAGTAAAGCAAGTTAATTTTTACAGACATATAAGTTATATATTTTCTGAGATATATGTTCACTTGGAAGAAAAGTATTTGAATGTTTTGCTTGTTCCTACCGATTAAATAAGCTGTTAAAATCCGTATCCCTTCCTTCTTGTATAGCCTACAAGCATAATTCTTATAAGAATTACGAACTATAGTAGTTTATAGTACCTTAATTACATGAATATTGTTTATATCGTTAATTAAGTAAATACATTTTATACAGAGTTATTCACGAAGAATGGATAATATTCAGGGAATTAATTTGTCACGTTACGTTGATTAAAATGTTCATATGAACATGGGTCCGATTTTTCATTTTAAAGAAGTTATGATATCCATAAAGTTGAGATTAATTTGGGAGAAGTTAAATGATATTAACTTGAATGTCGACTGAAAGTCTATTCAAATGTTTGCTTAATGGCTTATGAATGATTTAAATAACATTTTCAAACCATAAAATGAGTATCGCAGCAGATTTTATAAGATGTTGTGTTGTGGTTACAACGTATTTTCCTTTGAAATGAACAGTTATTAGCATTATTAACAATCATATCGTATGTTCTCAGTACACGCACTTTTTGTTTCACTGTTGTCATTCTGTAAATACCAGGCAAAACTAATCTTGTTAAATAAGAATTACTCTTGATACGCTAGTGCTGCCATCTATTCCTTTGTCAACTCATATTGCGACGAATTTTGCCTGGCTCCTAGAGTTCACGTGGGCGCTTAACGCTACTTGGCTGGATCTATTCTTCTTCTATCCTTCGTCGGCGATTGACCTAGTTTCTTCTGCGTGAATGGATCATCTTGTGTGGGCATTGTCTTCATGATGTTTGGTTGTCAGGTGAGCGAAGTATATTTTTCATTCATTACGTAAATTCATTTCACTATTCATTTGTAGGTCTATTTAAAGTATTTGTAATTTTGTATATTTCCATTTATAGTTAATTCAGTTTTAAAGTAATGTCTATTTTGTAAAGTTAAAGTTTTTTTGTTCGCTCACCTGACATTTCTATAATTTTCTATTTCGGCTTTTCTATTTTAAATTTATTTTTATCATGAAGACAATGGGTGTGTCTGTGACGTATGTTTGACGATGGATGAATGTTTCGCCGACTTCTTTCTTCTCTTGTCTTTTTCTTCTAGTATTTTCGTTTTTCTATTTCTTTCTTCCGTTCGGGCCATGACCTATATTTATATAAATTAAATATACATACATACAAATATAATTACGGATTACTACAGTTCTCGTAATTCTGGCCGTATCATACAAATTAATATTTTTTGGATATTCAATTCTTTACTTGTTGAATAGTCAATCACTTTTGTCTGTTGTAATATCAAATAGTACTGGATTAATGTAAAATAAGGTTTATTCAAATTTTCTCTGTATAAAATCTGATCTACTATTTCACTCTGCAGAGGTTGTTCTAATATAGTATTTATTGTTTTTCTGTCATTTCTGAATCTATTGTAATAAACATATATATGGAAACTTTTATTTTTTTTCTTACGTAAATTTAAAATTTTTGGGCTAACTATTCCATTACCTGCCACTTTTAATCCTAATACCTTGTGTGTGTTCTGCCATCCCTATTTATCCTTGGATATATATTTAATTATCTTTACATAGTCATTTTCCCAAGGGGGATTGGCTTGGTAGGGTTTGGGCTGCGCTATGTTCTTCAAACCTAACTAAATATTCAACTTATTACCAGCGCCAGCATTATTCCCCCTACCACTACCTAAATTACAACACAGCAGTTGCCACCGGCAGCAATGCATTCAGTCGCACGGTTGTGAACTGCTCGTGTAGCATTACCAATTTCCTCCCGTTCTTGTCCGATTAGCTCGGTGGCGGCATGAATTCGTTGAATTCCACTCTTGGGTTCATTCTTATACTGTAAACAATATCCTCTATCCATTCCCAGAAACAATAGTCAAGTGGATTTAAATCGGGAGATCTAGCTGGCCAAGAAATTGGTGAACCACGTCCAATCTACTGCATTCCAAATCTTCCCTTTAATCCCTACGTTTCGTGAAGAATATGCAGGTGCTCCTTCATGTTGGAAGTGCATTCTCTGTCGTGAGTGCAATGGGACTTCTTCCAACAACGCAGGTAATTCTTCTTGTAAAAATTCCAAATACATTTGCACGGTACAGTGGTATCAGAGGATTTTGTAACAAACCGCACCACACAGTACAACTAAAACGTCGCTGAAATTAGCAACATTAATCGTATTACCACCACAATATCCGTACACGTAAACGATACCTGCATCTTCCACATGTCTATACAGGAATGGCATTTTACTCGTAATACTGAACATCAATTCACACTAGACCTGAAATGCTTACTGGAAGGACTACCAGGCAATTAGTAGTTTAGGGATTCCTCTCAGCGGGCTGCCAGACTTTCTCTTTTCGAGTAGTTATGAATGAGGGTCAAGGTTCAGTATTGGTCAACATAAGGAGTTGAATGTAGTGCGGTGATTTAGTCCCCTAACCGCCTCGTAAGCGCTGTCAAGACGAGCGATGTTCACAAGATTGCGCGCCATCAATAATTAATACTATTTGAATAATTTTCTACAACTATCGAAAATCGGAAAAATCCTGGGCACGGAGTCCTCCGAGAGGGACTTTAAGCTGGGGGTCCCGTGTCGTAGATTTACGGCACGTAAAAGAACTCCAAGCCTAAATTAGAGCCTCTGGACAAAATTTCTCGGCCCTTTCACGTCCAAGAAATACTTAGTTTCCAGAGGGGGGTTGCGAGGCGATAGGCTTACCACCTGTCCCTCTACCTCTCTCGGAAAATAAGCATATCAAAATTAGTATAGGTAAAGAAACCTCCACTTGGAGGCCCCTTCGCCCCACCTGGGTATCATAGGGTACCAGATACCAGATACAGATCGAAAATCGGACATATGTTGACATGAACATTTTGATCAGCAAAATGTGACAAATTAATTCCCTGAATACTATCCACTCTTCGTAAATCACCTTGTAGATGAAGATTTGAGCTACAATATCTGTTTAGTTTTACTTTTGACTAGAATTTTCACAATACGATTTCCATATTAATGGATCAGTAAAATTATTTTAATTCACAAGGCAGCTAAAAGTGAATGTAATGGTAAACATGTAATCAAATAAATAACACGCCTCATTAATAAAATTGCAGAAAAATCTTCATGGGACTCCGGTAAGTATATATTTCCTTTTGTTTAGGAAAACATTAGGTACTTCACTAAAAACCGTAACAAAATATAAAAAATATATTACGGAATAAGAACAAGTACAAATGCTAAAACTCACTTATTCCCTCTCTCTCGTTCTATCTCTCTCTCTCCCTATCCTCTCTCCTCCTTTACGTTCAGTATAGTCATGTGCAAACACACTTACATACAAAAATTAGATCACCCCAGCACATCTAAAAATTTAAATTTTTAATGAGCGATGACAAAAGAGGGAAGCGGAGCGAAAGACCTGCGCACGCAGTTCACATTAGCTTTTGTTTTATGCAGACACGTGATTAAATTTCCCTTCCATTACCAGCTTCCCTTCACTTCATTTGTTTACTAGTGTTTGCTTTTTATGAATGCCAGAGAGAGCTGTAACTCATGTTTCCGTATAAATAAAACAAGATGCAAAGAGCGGTTGCCTATCAGTCAGGGACTCAACCAATTGAAATATCTCGGATTATATTTGTATTTCACGAATTTAAAAGCAGTCGATTAACGCGACTGAAAGAACTCGAAGCATTCGAACTTATGTTAGGGGCAGAGGGGGGGAGAGAGGGAGAGCTACAACATTCCTGAAAAGTAGGCTACATGAGAGGTTAAGAATCCATCCAACATAACAGAAGTTACTTTGGCAACCATCAGAGGACCCGTTGCTATACTGAGGAACCATACACATAAAGCATGGTATATATTATGAACTTATTATTAAAGTTTTCAAGTTTTGAGAAATTAATTTCTTATATTTTAGTCCTACTTCGAAGAATGTTCAATTAGTTTTTGTATTGTTTTATACTCTTTGTCTCTGTAGGCAACCCATAGTTATGGGAAGATATTTGGAAGATATGTTAATAAAACAATGATTTGGGAGGGATGACTGGATGGAGTTAGTACAGAATAGGATTGAATGGGTTCATGTAAGTTCCAATGAAATAAGCTGTAAAATATGCATGGTTACACTACTTCCACCCTGAATACCGGAAACAGAAATTATTTTATTCTCTTTATGCAACTAAATTTCAACATGCCCTGAAGCTAATTCAGCATTCTTTAGCTTGAGGTCATACCTGCATTAGCCGCACATGTAAACATATTTTTCTTTATGAGGTAATATTTAATTACGCTATAATTATGTCAGAAAGTGGCTATATTTAAAATTCCAGACGTCAGTAAAGAAGTTATTAACTTTGAAAATCTAGGTCATTGAGTTGTTTTACGTAATATCTGACAGATAAATTGTGCAGAAGTCAATATTGAAAACGGCAGCTATTCATTGTAATGACTCTATAAATCGTTAGGTTAGGCTTATGTTAAATTTACGAATGAGATTTTCAAGTGGTTTTACTCTTACTCCTCCTCTAGAACATTTAAAATTCACACATCCTCTTTTTTTCACAAAGCAATGAATACTGGATCAATCATGTAATTAGCATATATACTATTGTGATAATAAGTTCACATCTCTCCTCCCTTGACAAATAATTTAATAATGGTTCAATTATGTGGTATTCTATTACATTCTCAGGTATATAAAATATTTAAAAAAAGTATTCTTCAGGAACGTTTTTTCTCTTTCAGGATTATCAAGTCACAAGGGGGTATATAAGCCTATATATGACCTTTCCTCTAAAATTTAATGTAATTCAGAATGCTCTGCAACTATTTTATATCTGTCAAATCAGCTGTTATTTAAATATCTTCGAAGTGGGCGTAGCTCCATTATGTGGATAAAACTGTTTATTGCAGATTATTATAAATAGTATAAGCAAATTGTTGGATCACCTAAACTGACGGTTGAACAAAAGGAAATAACAGAAGGAAGGTAAAACATACAGTGCTGGAGCGTTTTAGAACACCGAGTGTTAGCATCAAAACTGCAAGGTATAAAAAGAATACGTATCTTTGAAGAAATAAACCCCTAAAACGCTGTCTTATATTTTCTAGACAAAGAAAATTTATTGATTTATGAAACTCACTTTTGAATAACTCCAAACCTATTTATTTAAACCTATAATTGAGCAGCGTTTAAAAATTCAGAGTTCAATTAAGAATAGCAAAAATTGTCCTAGGAACAAAAAATGCACAAAAATGCAGACCAGGGCATGTGTTTCATTCACACCAAAATCCAGGCGTCTACAATTAATATGATCAGAATTATTAAAAATTAAATATATCATAATATTATTTGCTTGGAACAATATTTATTATTAACCACAACTTTTAGCGTATTGTGGGTATTGATTCAAAATTAAGTGCAAGTTGTGAAATGCTTAGAATTCTCATTGAACAATGTACAAATTAGCATATTATAACCCTCAGTGTCATTTAACCAGAAACAAGAAAAAACCGCGAAATAGCCTAAGTAGAGCTGCACAGAGTATTCCAGAATTTTATACGGCGTTGTCAGATATGCTCAGAAAAGAGGGAACAGCACTTTCAACATATACTTTAAGGTGGGTGGTTAAATAATGAAATTCATTTTTTCACTTTGGTGTTTTTTTACTCGAATATTTTGAGCGAGATTGAAATATGGGAGGTAGCTAAACTTGGTGCGGTAATCGGCCGCCCAATTCCCGGTGATGACCACGCGCTATGCACGGTAGAAGTCTGAAGGCTCATGTTTGAGCCGCACTGTATAAAAGTGGTGTGTTTGTTTGATATAGTGAGGAGTCCATTAACAAACCCGGCAATCTTCATTTTGATAAAAGATAGAGATGTCAACTTCTAATGAAAGTTTAACGCATCTTCTGCTATGTATGGACTATGAGCTACCAATATGAAACCCTCCCCCCGTGGGAATTTCCGAAACATATATTTTGTTGTTGGTTTCACCATCTAGTTTCAGTTTTTGGTTGTTTGCCCCTTATCAATTACAGCATTTACCCTGAAAACCCGGAAAACCAAGGAAACCCAGAGAAAGTTAATTTGTTTCAATTTTCCTTTGTTTTTGCTCCTAATATTCCCAGGGAATTTCTGACTCACACATTTTTGTTCGTATTGCCATCTAGTTTAAGTTTTCAGTTGTTTTCCCCTTACAAATTACAGCATATCCCCGGAAAACCCAGAAAACCACGTATATACGGAGAAAATTACTATGTTTTATTTTTTAAACCTTTGTTTTTGCTCCTAATATTCAAAGGGAATTTCTGACTCACACGTTTTTAGTTAGTATTGACATCTACATTAAGGTTTCAGTTGTTTTCCCCTTATGAATTATAACATATTCACGTAAAACCCTGAAAACCAAGGAAATCCGGAGAAAATTACTTTGTTTCAATTTTTTTAAATTCTTAGTTCTTTGCTCCTAATATTCAAAGAGATTATGTGACTCATATGTTTTTGTGTTGGTATTGCCATCTAGATTAAGGAGTCAGTTATTTTCCTCTTATCAGTTACACCATATTTCCGGAAAACTCCCAAAACCATTAAAATCCGGAGAAAATGAGTTTGTTGTGATTTAAAAAAAAATGCTCTTTGATACTAGTATTCCAAGGGAATTACTGACTCACATAATTTTCGGTTGACGTTGCCATATAGTTTAAGGTTTCAGTTGTTTTCCCCTTACTATGGCAAAGAATACTGGAAAAACTCCTGATTCTGCAGGGATGATAGCGATTGAAAACCTGGCAGAACACCCTTCATATTCTAATTTGACATCTGTGATCGATAATTTATCTTGCCAAACCTTCCACAGTCACTTACAAACTTTCTTGTCTGAAGTTAGGTTGGGTAAAACAGCACAATTTTGGATTGGTAACATGGACAAAGTGTCATTGAGTTTGAGATTTCAGCGAGCAACTAAAGAAAACAATTGACTTACACTTGACATGTTTAGAAGATATGATTCCCCTTTACTTTGCATGTGACCATCACAGATATCTTGTAGTCCACATCTCACCCTTTTGAACCTGCAAAGGACACACCCTGGAGCAGAAGAATTACTCGCAATAACGGTTTCAGTTACTGTAGATCACAAGTTCCGAGTTATAGAAATTCTGTGGACATCACAATAGAACAATCAATCGATATGACAAAATAACTGGCGGAATAGTGAGTTACAGCATAAATTTCTGGGCATATGCACGATGGTGTATTACAAGACATGAACGTGCTAAATATGTAGAGTTGTCATTTGAAAAAGCAAGTATGTTACGTACCACAGATGCCTCTCGCCGTGAATGGGAGAATATATAATTAATTATTTCAATGAAAACTAGGAGAAGAACTTCTTCACAAAATATTTGATATAAATAAATCTTTTTAACTAAAAATTTGATTGAAATAGGAATGAATTTGAAACAAGTATTTTCCTCCGGATTTCCGTGGTTTACCTGGTTTTACGGGGATATGCTGTAATTGATAAAGGGCAAACAACTGAAACCTTAATCTAGATGGCAATACAAACAGAAAAACAGAAAAACAGAAAAACATATGAGTCACCAATTTCCTTTAACACTAGGAGCAAAGAACAAAGATAAAAAAAAAAAAATACATTTTCTCCGTATTTCCGTGGTTCTCGGAGTTTTCCAGGGATATGCTGTAATTGATAAGGGGAAAACAACTGAATCCTTAATCTAGATGGCAATACCAACAAAAAACATGAGTCAGAAATTCAATTTGAATATTAGGAGCAAAGAACAAAGATTTAAAAAATAATACATAGTCATTTTCTCCGTATATACGTGGTTTTCCGGGGATATGTTGTAATTGGTAAAGGGTAAAGAACTGAAACCTTAAACTAGATGGCAATACCAACAAAAAATATGTGAGTAAAAAATTCCCTGGGCATATTAGGAGCAAAGAACAAAGACAAATTGAAACAAACTCATTTCTCCGGAATCCGTGGTTTTCCGGGGATATGCTGTTACTGATAAGGGGCAGACAACTAAAAACTTAAACTAGATGGCAATACCAACAAAAAAATATGCGAGTCAGAAATTCCGTGGGCATATTAGAACAAAGAAAAATTAAAACAAACTCACTTCCTCCAGATTTCCGTTGTTTTCCGGGGTTTCCTGGTAAATGCTGTAATTGATAAGGGGAAGACAACTAAAACCTGAAACTAGATGGCAATTCCAACAACAAAATATATGAGTGGGAAATTCCCACGGGGGGGGGGATGGGGGTATGGAGTAGCCGATTCTCTAATTATTAGTGTATGAGTTTCAAATATGAGTTTCTGTCTTACGTGGAATTCGGATTTGTAACAAATACGTTAAAGAGTAGCAAGAGTACAATATTTTAATAAGTATATGAATTCACAATGAAGCATCAGAAATACATTAGTCACGTCCACCGCCATCAGTCTGGGTGGAATACTAAATAAATCTCTGGCTTTCTGTTCCTCGAAGTTGCCGGTTCGATACTGACTCAGGTCGACTATAAATTTCTTCTGCGTGCGTAAATGCCACAAAATTCCGAAACACCAATGACGGTTGCAGGCATCAGGAACAGTAGAAAATCTTCATTAAATAACCATAACAAACAAACATTGAAAGTATGTAATTAAATTACTCACTGGTGCTGTAGATACTGAAATATAGGTTACTGGGAATGTTCTACAGTTCAATGATTTAAGCGATAACTTTAGAATGTAAATTCGAATTCATGAATTTCTAACTGATCCCCATTTCTTAGCCAGTTAAGTGGGTATTGCTATTTGGAGTTGGGAGTAACTTCTTATAATTTACTATAAGCGTATTTCGTTGATAGGCATATTTAAGAGTCCATATTTGTAGTGGGGTACCGTAATGGTTACGTCAGATTTACGAATAAGTATCTCAAGCCTGTTTTAGAACATCTGAAAACATGGACTATATAAACAGGAGAAACACTATTCACTTGCACCTCTGAAGTGGGATGGAGGTTTGTGCACCCTTCAACTTGTACAGAATTTCTAAGCAAGTGAAGAAGATCTCTTTGTTGCTCGCCGTCGCGTCGCTATGTTTGAAGTAGGACTTTATTAATATTTAGATCGCTTAATTGGAAGCAAGGTGGAAATAAAGGGTGCGCTTAAAGTGGCTCACAAGGAGTACACAGTTGTGTCACTACGCGGATGAAGGACTCAAGCCAATGCAAAATTCAAAGCTAGTCTATATAGCTGTTTCCGTTACTGAGGAAGGATTATGAATATCTACGCAAAAAGAAACGTTCGCACATTTCAAAGATTCTTGACCTCAATATGTCTTTAGATGACTTACATGTACCCACAGTTAAAGTTCCTAATATTTATTCAATTGGTGACAAAGCGTAGGCCTATTTTTATTCTTTTTAAATAACTGACATGTATGAAAAATAGAAGTTCAAACACTTCAGATATCAGTGTAACGTTCTATGACACAGAAAGCATTTGAACTAACTCTGTAACTTATAATTATGGAGGTATTATCTCTGCTTCTATGATCGATGCACTTCTACCATTAAAAATATAAATATTTTATAAATTGATTTCCTTGACTTCTCTAAGTTCTATTATTATGAAGTTTTGTAAACATCATGTCTAAAACGTTCTCTTCAATCTATAAAAAGATACCATTGTAAATTGTTAACTTTTGAATTTTCCTATTTCCTGAGTTTTCATTGTGAGATTAACATTAAATTGTTTTTTTAAGGATATGTACTCCGAGATTTCAATAAATTTTAGTAATAAATTCTTCTCATAAACACAACACTCAGCTAGGCCTATATTAAAATTGTTAAAATATTTGCACTGTAAGAGTAAAATTTATTTCAAGATTTTTAAGAAATCCGAACTTTCTAAAATATATTTCTTTTAGAGAGACGAAAAAATGGAAATACAATATGGTCATCACACAATCAAGAAACACCATACAAAAATTCATATATGTTGTCGAAATTATAACTTAAGCAGTATTGAGAAAGTAAAATTATAAACTTAATGAAGAGTTAAAAAATATTTTATTCCATAAGTGGGTCTAAAAATTCGCAGGTGAATAGCTAAATGTTCATTCAAAATTTACACACAGAAAATAAAAAAAACTCGAATTAAAGAAGAACATCAATGTGTTTTAATGCGAAGTAGTTAGTCCATTATTATTAACAATCAGATCAGTATATAAAAATCTGTAGGCCTGCTTATTTACATTAGGGGAACAAAATAATACATGCTGTATACTGCAAATCAGTAAGTTTGTATGAAACACAAGAAGATGAATGAATCATAAGATTATTAATAAAAAATTGTTGTAATACGCCCCCAACGAAGATATCTGAAAAGTTTTTTTATTCTATTTTTACACATTCTTAAAAACAAAAAAGAAAAGTAGTCCGGTAGGCTGCATCAGGGACGCAACGACCGCAGTGGGCTTCGATTGCGTCAACCAGTGCATATAACAACATAACTAAAGCGCCAACGTAAAATAACAAAGCGACAAATGTGAAAGTACCCGAAAGAGATATTTGGCAGCACCTCTTACTCTCAGAATATTAGCAGTTCTCTATTTGATCCAAGATGTGTACGGAGCAAAAGTAAACAATTGACTTGCCTCGACTGAAGGTGTCCTGTCGTTTCATTGGTTAATCGCACCAGCGCATACTTCTCGATCGTGCGACGAGCTCAGTCAGATGTTTACATCCATTCTTAAAATGTCATATAATTATTCATATCTTACGTAATTATGAAAACATAAGTTCTGTTAAGTGAGTTGCTTGCTTTCGTATTTATATCATAGGCTTGCATGTTTTACAACATATATCTAGCAAACAAGGTTTCATTTGTTTTTATCGTTGCCTTGGAAAACTTGTTGTTTCTGAAGAAAAACAAGTGACGTAAGTTACTAAATACAAGACGTATTTTCTAACATAATGAATTAATTCGTTTTACTTTTCATTTACATAATGTGTGATGTAGTACACCACATATTCTAAGTAAAAAGAATAGGCATAACCTCTAATAATTTATATCACAGAAGAGAATTGAGAGCCCGGGCTTCAGAACTTAAAGTCACCAACAAAGAAACGTGCGAGGAAAAAGTCCAGTGGCGTGAAGATACAGTGTGTAAATATATGCAAAACATTGGGAATAGAACCCGGGACCCTTGGCGCTTAATCTAAAATAGAAAGTTCAATTGACTTTACTGTATGTAATCGACTAAACAGTCTAAAAAACGAACTGTTGTGAACTGTGCTATGTACTTTCACATTAGGTTGTTTACTTTTGCTCCGTACACATCTTGGATCCAGTATAATTAAAATACTCATTCACAGCACGTCTTCAGGCATCCCTGGAAACTGTTATCATTAGTATATCAGTCTCGATCAATTGCTTTTCAAATGGAGCACAGTATTACGATTACAAAAAAGGGTGTGCCGTGCATAGTGCGTGAAGGTTACAAGTATGGAAAATTACATGTAATGAGTGATGGTGAAATATTATGGAGGTGTACTTTTAAAGCTTTTCAAGTAGAATTGTAAGAAACGACAAAATTACAGACATTTTAAGCGTGTCTGGCAATAATGCAGATGAAGCATTGGACCTCAATGTACTGGAGAGACATATTTTACAAAATAGTTGTAAGCGTAAAGCAGAGGATCAATTAATCGAGAAACCCAGATAGTAGGAGTTCAGTGTGATAGCAAATACTTCGTTTATTTGACAAATATTTTCAATCATCGAATGGCAATGTACAGGAAAAGAATGAAAACGCTTCCCGCTGCTCCCAGAAATTTGAAAGAAGCTATATTACAATTGGAAAGTAGAGAACTTATGACTATGAAACGCAGCTATGTTGCCAAATATGCATTCGTATATTATTTTCCCATTCTCGTTGTTTAACACAATGACGCTTTAAGCAAACTAACGTTGACGCTTTTGTAATTTTGTCATTGGCGCTTAAGTAATTTTTTGTCTCTAAATGGGCGCTTATAATCCACAGCCCGTAGCTACAGGGTACTAGTAAGAACTTGTGCGTTATGCCTAAATCTAGCGCGCTCTCTATGGAGACGGATACGTTTCGCCGAGGTGAAAGGCGGTGGGCGATGATTGGCAGCCCTCGGTCTTGCTGCCTCTTCATCTTATTTCCGGATCCTACGCGTCATCCATGCGGTTTTAGCAATTGACTCCGTACAAACAAATTTTAAAGACGTAGGCCTAACGTTTTCGTTATATGGATGTGGTTTTAATCAGCCCCATGTAACTTACGGTTTTAGTAAGTGATCCTCTACAGACCGATTTTAGGAAGTTTACATGTCAAAAATACATTAGAGAGGTCTGTTAGCAAACCCAGCAATCTCTATTTAGAAAAAAAGACAGAAATGCTAACTTCTAATGAAAGTTCCATATTTACTCAAAGCAGAAATTCAATACGATATCACCTATTTCAGTTAGCTTATAGGTTCTGAGGCCATTATAGACAACTTTCAACTCAAATGAAGCTATGTTAATTACAGATGTGTTTGCTAGTTGCTTGAGAGATCTCACAAAAAGAAATTGCCTTTAAATTAGCTGTAGCAAATCCTATCTTTTCACATTTACATGCAGTTTTTCATTTATAAGGTTGCTAACACTTTGTAATAACAAGGTGTTGTTAAATATGCACGAAACAAAACGAATTGACCCCCACCGCCCACGACATGCGATTTTCCCGTTAATCTTCTGTTAAGTAGGCCTATATGAACGGATCGATATAAAAGAGCCTTATGTTAGCATGAGTTAATCTCTTGGCGAAAGACAACAGATTTGAGACAATCCACCATGCGAAATCAGTTCTGAGGGTACTTTAAAATATGGTTACCTAATTTCAATAAGACACTTGTTACTCATCTATGGCAAGTCATTTTTAGGCAATATTCTCTAACAATCATTCCTTACTAAGACCAACATGTTGGTCAAATACAGTATATTGTTATTCGGGTGTCCACAAGCAAAACAAGCAAACAAACAAAACCAGCAAAACAAAATACCAAATAAAAGGCAAAATCTACAAAATTTAGAACAATGTCGTATGACCGAGAAAATAAGGCTGATCAAGACCGGCAACACAGATCAGAATTAGATGTTGCAAGAAAATTGTTGCCCGGCGAACTAGCGAGATACCAGAAGAGCCTTAGGCACGCATGAAGTTGGATGCAGACGGGAGATTGTGTATGAAACACCTGTATACCTGTATTCAGTACTTTATTCGGTAATTTATTTTAGTACAACAGTTTCCTTATGAATCCCTTAATTGATCTATTAGGTAACAAACAGAACAAGAGACAATGTTTTATTCAGTAATATGTCGTAATAAATTTCGTATCAAATTAAATTACAGTGCCCGTCTCGTTTACAGCAGACCTATTACTTTAGATTTTTTTTTAAACTGACCAAAGTGAAATTATCCAGGGTCCCTGAGACGTAGGTTATACCCCTTGACAACCTACAAGTTTTACATTTACTATTTGTGTGTACAATTAGTAGTGAACTGTTTTTTTTCACTTGGCTGTGAAGTGTTTCTTTCGTCCTTTGTTACAAACACAATTACAGTCCTGAATATACAAAAGCAAGTGAGGAAACAAAAATGATAAAGTTCTTCGACTACACTTATTCACCATTATTATTCCGTCTTCAGTCTTCCTGGTCGTACTCTCACCTGTCATCAATAACTTTCTGTGTAAAAGTTTTAAATATCTCGAATTAGTTGTTCTTCCTTGTCCAGAAGGTTAAGTCCCGGGCCCAGGGTTCGTCTTCAGTGATCGCCGCCGCACTGAGCATGTTCCTGGCCTCCTCATGTCTGGCATATATATATAGGCCTACTTATACTTATATACATAAGTAATACATGGTACATGGAATCATCTTCGCAGTTCTCACAGCAACATAATGAATCTCCTGCTAAATTAAATCTGGCTAGATATACTAAGAATGATCCGTGCCCCGCTAGAAACTGTGATGTGGCAAAGTCCGGAGTTATCCAGGGTTGTTCAGTCCTTGATGACACTCGGAAAGAAGTCCTTAGTGATGAGCCCAGTTACAGCCTGGTACCACCTCGTCTGCCAGTTCTGGACGGTCTGTAATCGGATTTGTTTCCGGATTGCCTTATTTCCATACGTCCTGTACGTGTCCTCAGTCACGTTGAACTGTCGGCAGATCCCTTCTGATGTTTCGCAGTGCTACCCTTTCCTCCAACAGCAGGTCCGCTGGGAGTACCCCTGCTGGCCACATATAGTTGTTTATCTTCTATGTGTATCCTCGGTGGAGTTCCTGGATCTAGGTATCCCTTCAGGATACTACTCCATATCCCTTCATATCCCTTCAGGATATTACTTTAGTTCGTCATATAGAAGAAATAATTAGTAAACTAATAAGTCCATAGCTTAATTATTAATGTGGTCATCGCCATATTAAACAGATTGTTACGCCATCGACTCTTCTTATATTATAACATTCAATGAAGTCTCTTACAATGACACAAATAGTGATCTTTTATTAAATTTTAAAAAAATTATATCGCATTACTAGGGCCCGGATTTGAAGGGTTTAACCTATTTTTCTCCAGCTTCCTAATTAGAACATTTTAACGTATTTTTCCGTTTCATGCCTCTTGCTTCCGAACATATGAAGCTTATAGAACCTAAAAAGGGCTAAATCGGACAGAAAGGCCTAAAAGGGCTATAGAGGACTTTTTCTGAAAAACTAGGGGCTAAAGATGACTTTTGCTGGCAAAACGCGATTTTAAACTGATTTTCCAATTAATGTAAAGGAAAATAAATACGTGAATTAGTGCATTTTAGAGGAACATATTGAGTCAACTTATTTTTGCAGAAAGGAAGTGAACTGAGTGGTGTATTGAATAATAATTATTGTATCATTAAAGGGTAAATATCTCAATTGTTTATGCTATTTTTCGAGTGCCGATATAAGGAATAATTACTTTTTTTGTAAAAAACTAGAATAACTGTGTCAAAATTATAATATAATTTTCGGTGTTATTATTAGTGTTCATTATTATGTTGGGAAATTGGTATATTGCGCCTCACCCGAGTCCCCTACTCCTACTCTCAATCCCTCCCCTAGCGGTGGCATTTGAACTACTAGGAGTGACGGTAGCGCCATCTCTTAATGAACCGGTTAAACAGAAAAAATAATTTGTTTCTTCTTTATTCTCTTCTTTTCCCGTCTCCTTCCTCCCTTCCTCTCACCCTACCTACCTATTTGAAACCTATTCCTAATAGTAAATTTTGGATCGACCGGGATTGGAACCAGGGACCCCTAGCATTATAGCTAGTAGGAGTCTTGACCACTATGCTACGAGTGAATGTTCAGCACTGAAGGAAGCTTTCGTATATTAGAGTTATGTTAGGGGGATTTCATGAGTTTTAACGCAAGAATCTGTTTTTATAAGTAGTGTTGGTACAAGGAAATTTTCCTGCATGAATTAAGCCACATTTTATGTTATAATTCGGCGTGTTTTATAATTATGAAATATTATGTATGGTAGAAGGGTATTTTATGTATTGTGAAGTAGCCTATTTTGTTGGAAGGGTCGTTTTTATAATTGTGGAATATTATGTGGAGGTGCAAGTGGCTTTCTTTATTGTGAAGTATTAGGTGACATATCAATTGCAATTATGCATTACCGGCGTTGAGCAACGGCTACAGGCATGAAGGTATGCGTTGCGGGGAAGCGGAGCAGGCGGCACGCGCGAAGCAGCCAGGCGGGGAAGCGGCCAGGCGGGGAAGCGGCCAGGCGAGTGGCGAGTGGAAAGGGGAGCAGGGTGAGTCGCAAAGTACTAACTTGCCATTATGTTTTATTAAGACGGCTAAAATCGTTTGTTTAAAAAGCCTAAAAAGGGCTATTTTACGAAAATAAGTCTAAAATACTTTTATAAAAGCCTAAAATTCCGGAACCTACTCATCACATGCGTAATTAACTAATTGTTAGCAAAATAATTACAACAAAAGATCTGAATAGGGATTCTTGTTCTTTTATTGAGTTTTACCTCGCTCTTGTAGGTACATATACTCGGCCCACGCCGCCTGGGCCCTACAGGAATGCGACCCGTCGGAATAGGGAGTTACATGGATCACACACACATACATTTTTGACCAGACAAGGACATGGACGGCCTCCCCGGAAGAATGAGCAGCTTAATAGAGGGGGCTATCTTCGAGACTACACGAGCACATAGGACGATACACACCAGTCACACTCATTCCGGACGAAGCGCGGGTAATATGAAGGTGAAAATGGGGGCCATATGATATCCCGGGACCAGGAAGGCCTAAAGATTCTCGACATTCACCTCACAGATGAGAAAAAAAACCGGAAAAAATCCCACCTATTAAACTTATCCCGACCAGGAATTGAACACGAGCCCGCTGTGTAAGGAGGGCGAAGGCATACTCTACGACATACCGGTGGACTAAATCCTATTTTCTCAAGGAAAATAATGTTTAGTCAGATACTATACAACCTCAGTAGTGACCGTGCATGGCCACCAAGACACCACAAGTAGGTCCACACACAATTCCACATCCACACACACACAATTCCTCATCCCCACTAAACTCTTTTGAGTTGGACGACTCCAGAGAGTCCAACTGCAAATCGAGGGACCAACTTGTGATTTGAGGTAAACATGGAGCTAAACGACTTTCCCATGAGTATCACATTCAATATTGGTCAACTACTACATTGACAAAAGAGGATAATTATAGTAAGGATTACAAAACTAAAATGATAATATTATATTCAGAATGACTCGGAAGTTTTTCAATATAATTTTTTTAACAATGCTATTGCTTTTCATGCTATTGTTAAAATATCTACATGAAATGAAAATAAGAACAGGATTATTGCTGATTTTATTTTGTATGCTGAATATTTTGTTAATTTTGTCATAATGCATTATACATGCTAGATATTAGCATACTTTCATAATGTATTAATCTGTTTGCCTTCTGTCGACATGTTTGAGAGATTTTGAATATTATTAATGGGCATAGTTGCCGGGTCGGGGATTTTTCAGTAGTGAAAAATCCCTTTCCCGGGTTCAGGACTGGGTGTTTGTCAGTAGGTTAAGTCTTAGGTTAAGATAATGCACATTGTGCGCGATTCCTTAATTATTATTATAGTTGTTAATTAAAACAATTTTCAGCTTTTTTGGCCTTGTGTATGTTTTCAGAGTTTACAGTATTATATTATAAAAGGTGGTTTTCTCGGTACAAACAACAAAAGAGTAGCCCACACATAAAAACTACGGATGCCATTTGTAACCTGCTGCAATTAAATTTAATTAAGGCAATTATTCAGTAATTAGATTTGATAAAATATTTTCTACTACATACCCTACATTATTTCTTAATGCATTTTATCAGTTGCTGTGATAAGTACTTTTCAGTTGACTAAAACCTTTGCAAAGTAGGCAAAATGTTAAAGCACACTTTCGTTCTGGGTATATTTTACAAAATTATCTTACAGCACGTTAGCATTCGTATTTCTTCTTCTTGTAGATCATTAACTTGCGGGTCCTGATCACAACTTTAAGATCTCCTTTCAATCAATTTTACCTATCCCGTTGTAGGAACTGTTTATGCAGTCCACGCCATCCTATACAAAAACGACCACGATCCGTCGCGAGAGGATTTAATCATTGTGCCACATAGGCCTATATACTTTTATGAACAGACATGCTGATGGAGGGTCTCCCCGAAAGAGTGATCAGCCCAATTCAGAGGCCATCTGCTAGACTACACGAACACAGAGAATAAGACACACCAGGCACTCACACACCCACTCTGAACAAAGCGGATCTGATGAAATCAATGATATACGCGGGCCGTCCATAAAGTAAGATTCCCAGGGTCCGTTTACCAAAAAAAAAAATCATGGAAATGTTTATTTCAAAAGATAGAGCAAGTGTTCAGCTATTTTCAACATATTCGCCACCGGAATTGAGACATTTTTCATTCCGTGGGACCAACCTTTGAATACCTGTGTCGGAAAAATCTGCCGAATGGTATTTGAACCATTGTGTGGCAACCATGTCCGCCTCTTTCTCATTCTCTGTCATTTCTTAAGGCATAGGGAAAAATGGAAATCAATGGGATCGAGATCCGGGCTGTAGGGTGGATATTTAAACACCTCCCAGCAAGTCTCCTGCAGAAGTTTGAGCCCGGACTCAGCTCCCAGTGATTTCCATCTTTTCATACACCTCAAGAAATGACAGAGAATGACAGATAGGTGGAGATGGTTTTCACAAAGTGGCTCAAATCCCAGGCGGCAGAGTTCTACAACACAGGTATTCAAAAGTTGGTCCCACGGTAGGAAAAATGTCTCAATTCCGTTAGCTGGACATTTGCAGTATCTGTTGCAATAAACATTTCCATGATATTGTGTTTTGTTTCTGTATTTGGCCCCAGAGAAACATACTTTATGGATGAGCCTCGTACTATTACGTCAACAATTATATTAACTTAACGTTGTAACTGCAGGATAGTTGTATCTGAAGAGCGATAGTAAATTGACCACTGTTATAGAAATCTAGAGTGCATGTTTACACGGTATTAAGATAAATCCTATATTACAGGTAAAATGTATAAATGAATATGTCATGGCGCCAAGAATATAGCGAAAGGAACTCATGAATACTTATTCGTCAACTTCTTTTAATCAAGACGAAAAGCTAGGGGAGAAAATGGCAATGAAATGGGTATACCCCATGATATGCGGCCTGAAAATTCACTTGTGATATAAAAAGTAAAGTGGGGTTGATGAAATTTCACGAAAGAAGGCGCTTCTTGATGATTATACTTGCCAGCATCACACATAAAAGTTGACGACATTGACATTGAAGATAAAATGACTGTATTAGTAGCTCAATTCTCCCCCCCCACATCCCCCAGAAGGCGTCACGGTAACGGAAGTTGCTTTCCACACTTTTCTCTCATCGCATTTTATTTAATTAACACTCCGCGAAGAAGCTGTATGCACTTGAGTTAATGCAACGATAAACTCTATTTTAAACGCTTGAAGGGTTAAGTCCGCCTGACAGGATTGCTTTACATGATAGGCCTACCTGTTAAATTACATCACTATCATTTCGATTATCTAGGCAACAACCATTTTCATTTTAAATAATTGTTTTCGTTTCACCCATTAGGCCTATATATAACATGTCTTCGAAGAAAAAGTAAATTGAGTTTTACTGCATGTTTAAAGTAAATGTGTATGTCCTATGCACAACGAATAAGGAGAAATCCAGCTCTCAGAAGAAAAATAAGTTTGTTTTAAGAGATTAAATTGAATCTCAAATGACGGGATTGTGGTTATTTAAACATACTTATTTATTGATAGTAAAACCAATAACCATCGACTATTTACCAGTCATTTAATCTGCAGCCATGAAACTATCGCGTTTAAGAAGATTTAAATGTCATGATCCTAATCCGGGATGACATCCGCGAACTTAAAAAAAATAGTCAGTAACTTACTGTTCCATCCACCCCGACGGAAAGGAGAGAAGTGGTAGCATATTATATAGATATTATTTTCTGGATCTTCATATTTTGTCATATCAAAAATTAAAATAAGTATGACGAATATAATAGAATATTCCATGCAGTTTACAACACTGTACACAATCCATAAATAAACATTTTCCGTTTGAAATTCACTTTTCTTGAGAAGTCGATAGATTTTTAATAAGAAAGCATTTTTTCTGTAAGGTGGACGGATAAAATGTATAATAGCTCACGTCATGGAATTAATGAAATGTGACACATAATTAATTTACCGTAATTAAAAATTATAAATACATTAGGAATGCATCGTAATGTAGAAGTACAAACATTCGTGAAAAATTGTAATTAACATTATGATATTGACCGCGATCTTAATTTTCTCATGTCAAGAAAGGAAACAAAACTGGAATAACAGTATTACTGTAACAATTACAGCGGTTCAGTGTTGAAGGATGGTTGCCTGGTGTTTTATCTGGGCGCCACAGTATAGTGCATATACTGAATATTTCTGTCTCTGATTGTTGAACCCGCCTCCGGTAGTCAGTCGATCGTCGAACACTTCCCTCTAGCTTCAGGGTAGGAAGCGAAGAACACCTTAATATTATTACTTGAATAATAAAGCAGTTTCTTTGAACACTGAAGGAATTTGCAGTTTATTTTGCACGTTGAAAGTACAAGCACAGTCGTTAACAATAATTACAAGATTTGTTACAGAACAATTAATATTGTTAAAAGGTTCCCGGTAGATCGTTGCTGGTGATACAATCGCTGCCGTATATAGTTTTAGCTACTCGCGATTGAAAGTAAAAATTCTTCTAAGTCGATTAATTCCCCAGCGAAAATTTTATAAGTCCAATTAATACTGTGATATATTCCAGTGGACACAATGCCACGGAGTAGAAGTGAATTTAATTACTGTGGGCACGGTGGCCACGGAGTAGAGAGAATTGACTGCTATAGGCACTGGGCCTCGAAGTAGAGTGATTTTACACTGTGGGCACGAGGCCACAAAGATGAGTGATTTTACACTGTGGGCACGAGGCCACAAAGATGAGTGATTTTACACCGCCACCGTAGGCATAAGGAAGACTTTCTTGGACAAACATTTACCCCACTCTTCTTAATTATTATTCGTGAATCCCGGCACGTGGTACTATGGATCTATTCTTATTGGCGATTCTCCCGACCAATAATAATATGTTAGCCGCCCACGGAAATCAACTGGATTTTCCTTATTATAAAAACCCACATTTCAGCATCTCGGATTTCTTAGAAGGTTCAAGTGGGAAACCCGGACAGCGTGTTGTATCACTAGTCAAATCAGAAGTTTCGACCTGCACATAATAGCCGACTTCTTAAAATAATTAAGTGTATCAATACCCTTTTGTTTGGATCTTGGAAGTTGCCGCTGCAGCGTATCTGGCTACCTGCATTGCCTTATCTCGCACCCGTTAGGTATGCTAAGGGAAATTCCTGACTCCCTTGTCTATTCCTCTCTTACCATTACAATCTCATTTTAATAAACATTTAAAATGATATTGTTAAACTTTTTTCCTTTGCCTTATTTCTAGTTAATAATATTTATATTGAATGTTCCGTCTGTTCACGGTCATTTTAAGACCAAACACGGGCTATGAGATTTTATGATTTTAGTTTGAATGAATTTGGGCAATTAATCTGTCATTTATTATATTTAATTTGGTTATCTTATTTATTTCTTTTTGCCGAAGCATCTGAACTGCAATACAATCACAAATTCATCCAATATTAATCAACAGACGAAACTGTCTATTGACGACATAATTATTTCATGACTCTGAATGCAGTTATCGACAAAGTAGATCTATAGTAAGAGACTTGATTTTTTAATGGCGTAGGTTACTTATGATGGTATCTCGGGATTCCAACCGGGTGAAAATGTTTGTGATGTGCGAGCTATTCAGCCATCTTCTGGGAGAGAAGAGGTACCTGACCAAGTACCTGACTTAACTGCTTCATCCGCAGCTTGGGACATGTGAACACCACGTCAAGAACTCTGCAGACTTCGTAAACACCATCAACAATATCAAGATAGACGCTCAGGACATACTAGTCAGTTTTGACCTGGTGTCCTCGTTCACTGACGGACGTCCTACAACTTCTTGAAGCCCCCTTCACTCCTGACATAATAGCACTCTTCAAACATGCTCTGATGTTCACATATTTCCTGTAAGATGGCTAGTATTAATTTCATTTATTTATTTATTTATTTATTTTTATTTCATATTTTTATTTAATACATTAATACTTACTGGCCACTGCCCTGGATTCCTATCAGAGGCCTCTATACGTACTATACCATTTGTATTTATTAATTTATAATTACATAGGTTATCTAAATTATTTATGACTTAATCTAAAGAATATACGTATGTAAAGAAAAAAGAGAATAATTACATAGGTTATCTAAATTATTTATGACTTAATCTAAAGAATATACGTATGTAAAGAAAAATGAAAAAAAAACTATTTAAAGAGAAAGAAAAGACCATTAATAACTTAATAATAAACTAACTACATTAACTACGGTAAGTGTCGAATCCGGGATTTTTGTGGATTTGTGATGATGAATGGGAGGTCGTGCCTATACATACCAATCTACACAGATGCGGTACACTCCCGCGTCCTCACTACCATCTAATCACCAACCAGGTGAGCACCAGTCGTTACCGGAATCCTTACTTCAGGCATCGGCAGCGACCAGTAGGTCATCCTGGCACCACGAAGTCATATCCGGGTGTTTGTTATCCTTTATTTGTCATTTGTCTTACGTCCTGTGTCAGACGTCTTATTGCCTTTGTCCGTGTCTGATATTTACATAATCTTCTTTTGCTTTCTGGGGAACTCTATTTGCTGTTTCAACCAACAACTTCCACGAGTAGGGGTCTCTTATGATGTTCGCTATTTTCCAACCTTGAAGTAGTGTCTAAAAGGGCTCCCTGAACTGAGCAATGTTTTGGCATTCCCATAATTTTCTTAAGAGTATGAACTTTGGAATTTTGTAAATACAAACAATCATAAGTAGGTTACAACTTGTAATTAGGATATTGCAATACAGGATAGAATTTAGAAAATACAAAAGAATACACACAAGAAAAACACAAAATAGGAAGAAGGAAATAATGTAAAGTAATATAATTTAAATAAAGTAAGATATAATGTAAAGAAATAATGTAAAGTAATATAATGTAAAGTAAGATAGAATTAATGTATGTATAGTAACCTGTGAATTGTGAATAATTCATAAATATCCTAAGCAAGTAGTATAACAGATAGATAAATATTGTATAATATATAGTAGATTAGTTAACTGTAAATATTTCACATATCTTTAGGAATAGAACAATCAGGTAGAGAAAATTGTACATAGTAAGTTAGTGAATTGTAAAGCAAGGGCATGCAATGCATGTAATATTACAGATGTAATGGGGCATGCTGATTGTACTGAAATAAAAAAAATAATGCTCAGGGGTGCCTATTCCCTCACAAGAGCAAGCGTTAGAATCCGCAATACTCTTTTCCTTTAAGTAAACCATATAGGGTCTATGGCCCGTCAGATAGTGCATCAAACATTGGGACGACTGTAGATGTCTCAGTGTAGTCATTCGTGTACGTTCATGAAAATATCATAAGTCCTACTTTCTGTGTTGCTTTCTTCCCATCTCAGAGCTCATCTCAGTCAACTCAAGCCTCAATAAGTGGCTTGTGTTTTGCATGGTGGTCACTTCATTTGTTTTTTCAGTTTTGTTTATTTTTTACCCTCAGGGGCTTCTGTTGTGAAGACAGAAGTATGGGAATTGGCGTTCGCAGGGCTCTGAGCCATATGGTATTTTTTGAGGTCTGTAAGGGAGTTTTGTTTTGGGCAGTTTCAAATTTTAAAATTGAAGTTCCAAAAAAATATGATTAATGTCTCAAAAGGTCTAGAAAAGATTATTTGCAATACCCTCCCTTTTGTTTAAATCATAAAATTCCAAAATAAAATAGAATTTATTCAGTGTTATTAAAATTACACATGTTCAGATAGACCTAAATTTGTTGTCTTACCCCTACAGTTGTTCTGGCTTCTACACGCGATGGTTATATTTTGTTTCAAAATTTGATGTTATTGAGATATTTTGGCTCATAGCTTTATTAAGTAGTATGTTTTGTTCTTTGTATTATGGGCAACCAAGCGCGTTTTCATGCCCGTTCGACCATTGTTTGTTTAGGTCCTTGCTTCTTATTTTGCTTTCTCTCTGTCTGCTGGTTTTGTTTTTATTGTCTCATGTTTCTGGTTCTTTCTTTTGTTTTTCTTTTTTATTCTCTTTGATTTTGTTTAGTTTTGTTTTTGGTTTCTATTATCAAAGATATTTTATTCCATAGTTCCACCATTTCAGATCTTCCTTTCGGGTAAAGTCATATGTAAATTCGGGCAAATTAACAATTTTTTTTATGAATTATTAAAATTTAATTTTGGCTGGTCTCTCTTGTTATAAAACGATATATTATGGTTTCTTAATTGCTATTTTCCATAATAATTGTGTTAATAATTGTGAATTATGCTCGATGTTATTTTTTTAATTTAATGGCCATTGTTGTTACTAATCTGTATATAAATACTTATTAATTTATTTATTATCTAAAATCTAAATTGTTTAATTTATTTATTTGAATATAATTATTCAGCCAAAACCAAACGAGAGAATAATGTTACATTGAATCATTGCCCATTGTGATATCAAATTTCAAGTAATTATTTCGAAAAATAAATCAAGAGGGAATCAATTATAAAAATATATATGTAGGAATATATATAAGCCTATATATATATATATATATATATATATATATATATATGAATAGTCAAATTCCTTGCTTCACTGAGAGGCAATTCTGTGCAGCTGCGATCACATTTACACAACAAATAAATAAAAGGATTAGGAAAAGGAAGGAGTGATTATAGGAAACACATTGCTTGCATTATAAAATATATTTGCAAAAATTATAATTATAATTATGTCAACTGTTTTAGGCAAATTACTTAGTTAAATTTTATAATTTCAAAACTACATTAATATATAAGCCTACATACTAAATTGTTTCATTGTAATTTTGTAAGGTTTAGTTGGCGGTATTTCCTGAATTTCTATGAATTACATTTATATCTCTCATTTATCTCAAGGTTAATCTGTTAACAATAAATTGGGCTATTCTTGATGATAATTGTTGCCGTCTCTTACCCTTTTTTCGGAGTGCGTTCTCATTTCAGTTCGCGGTGCAGTACTGTCCCATTTATTAGATTTCGCCACAGAGGAAACATTTAACCCAAAAATTAAGAAAATATTTCCAAAAATGTTCAATAACAATCTCTAGAAAATTTATTGTCTTTAACATACAATTCTGAAGATGATAACAAGCAACTGTAGAGCAGATTAAGTACGAAAAGATTTTGTAACCAGCAGTCGTATGGCTGAAGGCCAGAAATTATGAACAGAGCAACAGGGGCGGTCTTTCCAACATAATACTTCATAACCAAAACGTAATTAATTAATTGAACATAAGCGAAAATTAATTATTACTGAACTAAAAGCTGCTGGGCCAGAAAGATAAAGGAACATAACATAACTCAACCTATAATTTAATATAACAATAGAAACTCACCAGGAAAAGAATGGCTAACGCAAATTAACATAACATACTTACACAATTAGGTTATGTGCCCATTGGTTTCACCACACTGCAGTGCACTGGATCGACAACACAAGGCAACTTCTCGGTAGATTCTCACACACGGGAAATGCCCACCGTTATCACTCGGTAAAGCCAGATGGCGCTCCGCAAATTAACTTATGGCAAAATAAAGAAGTGTAACGCACCATATCATGCAGAGATTGGAATCACTGGTATCAAAGTTCACTAGACGTCTAATGCGTTTCCGCTGTGGCGAAAACCGCTGACTATGAGGTTTCAAGCCATTTGAAAGGCGTGGGGAGAGAGAGGCAAGTTAATCTTGTCTGGAGAACCTGAATCATTACACCAATCGTGGCTTTACTTGCATAGATATTTCACCCGATCGCTCGGGAGTTGGAGCTGTGCCCGCCGCGACGCAGAAACCAGCGTCATTGGCCAACTCTTGCGTGGGACTCGCTGTAGAAGTAAATATTGAGGAGAGATTAAGTTACCAAAACGAACAAGGGCAAAACAAAACGTAGGCTACTATATCACAAAAAAGAACAAAAAAGAAGTGATAGCAGACATGTATAACTAGGACGCAAGGACCTGAAAGAAAGCCGCGCAGATAGCTTATCGTCCGCCGGTAGCAATGGACAAGGGGCTGAAGAGAATGCATGTACTGTACTATACATTCCAAACTATGAGGTTCATAATATTGCACGTAGGCTACCTATTGAAAACAAAAATAAATTGAATAAAGTATTTGTTTTTTCTTTCTTTAGTTATGAAATGTTATGTAAGTAAAGATATGTGTAAAATCTTGTGATTTTAGACTATTATTTGCTTGACTTTAATTTCTGAACATACCCTGCCATGGTATATTTAACCTAGATTTGTATTCAGATACTCTGATATTTCGATAAGTATCGATATATTATATTACATTTACCAGGGTGAAACAAATATTTTACCACGCTTTACCAATGTTCGATACATCGAAAAAATATTAAACACTATGTAAAACTCATTATTTGTTAAAGAATACGTATTCACAATGTGTATTCTAGCATTACAGGTAAATGTGTGCCTATATGAACCTAAGAAAACTTTGGTATTGCAATGGAACAAAGTAGAAGTTTCCAGAAAATTCTTAGTAATACAACTCCAGAATTTCTGAATATGTTTTCATGTAATTTGTAGTGGGAATGCGTTCATTTTGTACGGACTGGTTCAGTTCTTCTCAGTCAGTCCTACACAGTCAGTCTCCGCTGCGAGTTTAGTACACATACAGTTTCCGCTGCGAGATAATTACTCAGTCACTCTCCATAGCGAGAACATTGCTCACGCCGTCTCTGCAGCGAGAACATCATTCACCGAAGCCTACAGAAACAGGCCGCCGAGAAGACAGTAAGGGCCGCCTACTCGAAGCCTACCAGTCATGCACGATTGGAGGTAGCATTCCGCTGCCACAGTGTTAACAGCTAATCCAGGATTTCCCTGGAGTTATGCAGGAAAGAGCATAACCAGCATTCACCAAGGCCTACTGCATCATCTCAGACGCATATATACCCTACAGTTTATCGCATGAGACGATATCTGAGACATTTCAGACTCACTCCAAAATGAGAACGCAGCCGCCACTCAAAAGTTAAGTAACAGTTTTCAGTCAGGTTAAGGCCAGGATTTTTTCTAGCCGAAAGAATGAGCTCACTCATAGTGAAATTCACTTTCGTAATTTCTGTGCTAGTCACTTCTGAGGATTTTGGGCAATCTGCCGGTCCTCCTTGTTTTAATTACTGAAGCATGTAAAGCTTAGTAATTGGTAAAGATTTATTAAGTTACAAAGCATTATTTGTATTTTGCTATTAAGTCATTCTGCATTTCATTTATTTGAGAAATTTCGGCTACTTGCCATTTCTCCTAGATTTGAATTTTGGTAATACAAGAAATAAGAAACACCAATTCTCTTAAAGAATAAGCTTTATAATTTATTACACAATACAACATATCTTCAATAACATTAATGAATTGGCTGTTTGATACTAAGAATAAATTTGTTATTCATTTGTTGTTAAACATTTGTATGTATCTTGGTAACTTTAGAAAGTGCAAACCCTCGATTACAGTATCTACTCAATCCAGAATCTCCTTGGTCCTCCATATTATATGGCTCAAAATATTCATATGTAGCCGGATCCCATATTTCCAGGTCCACCGGGCCTGGATTCCTACATATTTCATGGTCCTTATCCGGGCCGGATCCATATTTCATGGTCATCCGTGGACCGGATCCTATGCAACATTTGCATTCCAGTTACCAAGACCCTTTCAAACCTAACGTACTTGTCAATTATATGTGCATTGTATTAATACTATTGTTCAATTCAACAGCTTATGTGATAACCTGTGTACCAGTGAGGGACGTAACATGTCCTAGGAGCTTTAGTATACAGTTGGAATTGCTAACTTCAGACTGGAGCAGGAATCTTAACTGGATACAGCATATGAGGTAAGTGGCAGCCTTTCATTACACACTGCCACTTCCCAGGCAGCTCAAGCTAAGTGCTACAAAGTGAAACGTGCAACAGTTAAGAGCAAGTTGGAACGTCTCCGTAAGTATGTGAAAGACTTGAATGTGAACGAAGACAGTGTAGATGAGGCTAAGTGTCGCATAGCCCGTGATGAAAATATTATATAGGACTTTGAAGAGTACCAAGCCATCTTAGAGTCTCTGGAAGCAGACCCTGACTGTGAGGTCGAGAGAGAAACATTTGAAAATACCTATTATTCAGCCATGGGAACAGCTCTCAAGAAAATCAGAGATTAGGAAGCTTCACTTAAACTAGAACAGCCTGGATAGCCTATACAACAAGCAGCAGTTCAGCCAGTGACAACTGCCCTTATAAGCCTGCCCAAAATTGACCTACCACATTTCGATGGCAAGCATGAAGACTGGTTACCCTTTAAGGAAATGTTTCAGTCCCTGGTGCATCAAAATGATAATATTGATGCAGTGCAGAAGCTTTAAATGGCTCATCTGCCAAGTTAATAGACACTCTGTCACTGACAGCCCAAAGCTACGACACAGCATGGGATCTGCTCAACGAAAGATATCAAAATACCAAGGTGATATTGCAGCATCTTCTACAGTCCTTAGTAGATTTTGATAGAGCAACCAAAGAATCTTCTAAGCAGCTTCGAGATCTACTTGAACATATTCAGCGACAGGTTAGATCCATAGAAACAATCACGGAACCTAACCTAAGATGGGATTACATCTTAACTCATATCATGGTATCTAAGCTAGACCCAATTACATTGAAAGCATGGAATCTAGATAGCTCTACCAACCAACCAGATTCTTACAACGATCTCTGCAATTTTCTACAAAAGAGAAGCCAGGCACTAGAGGCGCAAGATAACTCAGCTAGAATTAAGCCTAGTGTTCACAAGCCTCAGTATAAGCCTATCAACAGCCCACGTACCTTTGTGGCCAATGCTGTACATTCTTGTGCTATGTGTGGTGCGGAACATGGAATATATAGATGTCAAAGATTTCATAACCTAAACAGCCATCAAAAATGGAATTTGGTTACTGATAAGGTTATGCACTAACTGTCTCAGTGCCAAGCATCCATTAAGTAAGTGTCGCAAATGCAACAAAAGGCACCATACGCTATTACACTCAGATGATCAGACTGTGAGTTATAGCAGGACTCAGAGGTCACCGAACCTCAACGGCAGGCCACAGTAGAACAGACAGGCCACTCAGAGGCCACCAGTTTCAGATAAGAGAGAAGTTGCTACTCAAAGTACATCTGCCACAGCACTTGCTAACAACGCACAAGTCAACCACAACTCTCATACCTTTCTAGCCACAGGAGAAGTGTTAGTGAAGAGCCACAGTAGTGAATACATCAGAGCACGAGCGCTTCTTGATTCGGGTGCTACCCACACATTTATAACCCAAAATCTTTGTAGTTATCTGCAATTGCCTACAAAGAAAACTTCAGTATATGTTACTGGAGTGAACCTACACAAATCTAATATTCTCATGACTAGTAACATTCAGATAAGAGATGCTTATGACATTTAGGGCATATTGTTCGTCTGATTTCCCGTCCGCTATATCCATTATTTACCAACGTATTTTCCAAGTGTTCCATTTCTTCGTTCAAATGTGTTGGCCCTGAAATGGCCCGAGCGCGGTTAACCAATGTTTTTGTCATCTCTCGTTTTTGCCTGGGGTGATAGTTCGACATTTTATTCAAGTACCGGTCTGTAAGAGTCGGCTTTCTGTACACTTTGTGGTCAATGGTGTTGTCAGATCTCATTACGAGCACTTCCAGGAAAGCAAGCTGTTGGTTTTTTCCATTTCCATGATGAACTGGATACTGGTGTTGATGTTGTTTATGTGCGTTAAGAATTTTTGGAGCTCCTCATCTCTACGATCCCAGATCACAAACGTATCATCCACAGCCCGGAAACTGTACACCATAATGACTCCAGCCATGAAAGCTTACGTATGTTGATTTCTCAAGCTTCTTTTATCAAAATGGCGTCACTGAGCACAGTTGCACCACAATGAAACAGAATTGTACCGGTATATAGGGAAAAATGAAAAAATCAAAAGTAGGTTTTATTTCACGAATTATGGTGTTTGAATTTTTATTTGCGAAGTTTGCGTTAGTTCGGAGCTTACATTTGTCCAGAATTGTACCTAATGTATTAATATATCAATTATTATCAATATTAATATATAAATATATCTTGACATCGGAATATATCATTTTGTAATTTTTCGGGGCCTTTTTTTATGCTTCAATTATCGTCTTATATGCGGAAATATACGGTACTTCAAACATGGTAATAAAGTCCAATACTGAGGAACGTATAGTTTACGAGTTATAAGCCATCAACTGAAAAAGTCCCTAAACTTTGCAGTTTTTCACGTATTATGCAACGAGCAAAGGTTTTTCGAAGCTGCAAACGTGGGTTTACACTACCCTAACTGGTCGTAACCACACATCAACAAAATCAGAACTACTACCCGCGCGCCACTTCTTGAGCGCTGGATTTACGGGGAAGTGAGGGTCGGGGGGAACAAAACATAGCTATTCTGCCAGTCTTTCTGCAGTGTTGTCAACCAAAGAAATAATGTTTCAGCAGAATCGCGCGTATGGTATTTTATGTAGTGACTTTAATGTACAACGATTTTAATGCAGTCCAATAATATAACGTGGTGACGGTATTGCGCAACAATTAATTACACGTCATAAGCCTTTGGTTATCAAATAAGTCATCAAATAAGAATATTATGCATAATATAGGCTCAATATTTTTACACTTGATGACTAATTTTAAGCATAAAGATAAGTCTTAGCAGAACATGCTTCACCATTTCGAGTTTTAAAACGTAAGAGAGGTAAGGCATCTAAAAGTGGAGAAAACTAAAGGCCTAATTTTAAACGTATTTAATACACATTGTGAAAAGTTCGCTCAACTTTCAGTCCATGAAATTGACATCAGAGTTCACGGGATCGTCAGAAATTAGCACATACGGAATTCTTAAAGAGGTGAGGAAAGTGTTGGATGTACAATGAAGTGTTTGTGAAATCAGCAGTTTGGAAGATTGTATTTTTCCCCATAACTCGATGCGTCAGAAAAGATAATGTCAATAAATAAATAAGAATCCTGAGACAGAATGAAATCTTAGTATTGAAGCCACTAGATGTCAGGGTGTATAGCGTACTTCGTGTTTCAATGTTGTCAGCTTAACCTACGAAGTTGAACGAAACCTACCGAATGGGGACTAGGGAGCCGAGCGCTCAAGAAATCGCGCGCGGGTAGTACGTAAAGCTTTGCGATTTTAATGTCTAATTATACGAGCTTGTGTAATATGTAGTAGCACAGCCTTCTGTTAACAATAATATTTCGAAGTCTTCCTTATTCTATATCCGATTCAACATAATTATATTTCAATATAATTTTCCGAAACTCTCATATTGGCAAACCTCTGTAGTTGTCAATGTTGCAGCTACATACCTGCCAGTGCAATATGTGCACAAAATCATTGCATAGGAGTTTGTTGGTAAATGACTGCATCAGACGTGTTTTTCTACGTACCTATAGGCTATAGCTCTGTTTGCGTGATCGTATTCTGTTCAACTTTATTCAAGCAAAAATAAAAAGAAAACAGTTGTACAAGTTTGGGTATTGTTCAAGTTGGCAATAAAGGAAACACTTTGCAGTTGCCATAGCGACGGGAGACAATAGTTCGTCGTGTCTCATCTGCACACTGCGCGAGTATTTCATCAGACAAAAGACGCGCGAAATGAAACAGCGACAAGAAGAAACGACCCCATCCTCTCACTGTACAAATGGTCCAAGTAGCATGTTATGAATTAAATACGTTTAGAGTTGTTAATTATGAAGCCTATTAAATTAATTTTTAATAATTGACTAACAACAACTACTGTTATATTTTATTGTATAAATCTGTTGTAATAGAAATTAGGAATAAAACTGGATAGCTATAAATTTTGAACAAGAAGACTTGAAGACACTAACTATGTGTAAACCGTTACGAATATTAGGTTACATTGTTGAAATGGGTTTAACGAAACTAATTCAGCTTTGTTGTAAACAACAAAATGTAAAAATTGTTTAAGTGATATTGCTCATATTTAAATTCCCATAATAAATTAAATCAATTGGATTAATAATTAAAGAGTTTATTTAAGTTTTGATAACTTGATAATGAGTAACATAACCATGTGAGATATTGAATTGAATGCACTAGGAATAAAATCAGGTAAACTGATGTAACAAAGTGCCAGTATGTTTTTGTTTAATCAGTTATCATTGCAATTATGATATGCACAATATGTATTTTTTTAATTGATTTCCAAGTTAAGCTCCAGATTTATTCATTAAGCAGGGCTTACGGAAGAACAAAGGACTAGTTTTTTTTATAAATCAGATTAAAATCGTCCAGCATCAGCTGTACTGTACAGATTTGTGATATATTGACAATCGCACACTCACATAAAAATAAAAAAATAAGAAAGTCAAATTTTGTCGGCTCGGGATTTGAACCATTGAACTGCACAATGTGAGTCCAAGACGTTACCATCTTGTCCACCAGGGTCAGATTAACAGTCTAGTTGGATAAGCGTATGTAAAGCAACAATGTTATTTGTCATAGCCAACTGCATTTTATTCTCCAAATCCTTATAAGATCACACTAAAACAATTGACTATGTTGTCATGATAACTGATTTGACTTTCATAAATTCTTTCGAATATGTATATTTACATAAAATAGACACTAAATTGGGAATTACTCCGAAACCGTTCAACCGATTTTATCCAATATCAATAGACATGTTCCCATGGACATTATAAATGTGTACACCAAGTTTCATGGAAATCCGGTAAAGCATGTTTGAGGAGTTACCGCATCTTTAAAATAGACACTAAATTGGGTTTTACTCCGGTACCGGTCAACAGATTAGGTTCAAATTCAATAGGATACTTCTCTTGGACGTCATAAATGCGTATACGAAGTTTCATGAAAATCCGATACAGCGTATTTCAGTTATGGTGCCTTACTAATATAATACTATTAAAATAGGCACTAAATTGGGCATTACTCCGGTACCGGTGAACCGATTTGGTTCAATAACAATAGGGTTCTTCCCATCGACATTATGAATGTTTATACCAAGTTTCATGAAAATCCGAAAAAGCGTACTTGAGTTATGGTGCGGACAGACGCACGGACAGACGGACGGACAGACAGACAGACGGACAGACATTTTTTCGTCCCCCACACAATCTCATAAAGTACCATACTGGCACTTAATAAGCAGAAACTACAGAGAATTATAAATTAATTAATTCCATCTGTTATTTGACGTAAGTCTTTTTTTTTACTTACTTATTTTAAGTACTTAAGCTATTAGGCTGAAATAATTTCCTTCCTGCTACTTAAAGGCTGACCAAGTTATGCATTTTAGGGTGCAATCATAATTTCAAGATTTTGAAAACTTCCGGCTCATTTTCTGAATTGTCTGACTTTTCTGAATTTTTGTAAACTGTTAAAATCGTAATTTCGAAAAGTGACTGAAAGCAGTTTCTAACTAAAGAGAATTAGGTTTTAATGCTCCCTAAACATTCTTCTTCCTTTTTTTTCCCCCCAATCCCAATATTGAATCCCAAAGACCTAAGTATCACTGAAGTTCATTTGTCATCACCCATCTTACCTTAATTATAAGGTTTGTAGGAAATAGGTAGGACGGTGTTACCTATTCAACCAACGAAATTCTTTCCAAAATATCAAATGACAAATTTACTCAACCATGCCAAGGATGAGTATTTTTTAATGGGCTCTGTGTACCGTGTAGAGTAAGGTAAACACTCAAGGCTATAGCCTACTCTATAATGGACCAGAGTTTCCCAACTGAGCACCATTAATATTGTAATATTTAAAATTCCCACTTGAAGTTCAGGGTGTTACAGTCGAAACTGACGGGATTTTTTGCATGTCATCTTATAATGATATTTCTGATGGAAAAATTTCAAATAGAGTTACCGCGTGGGAATGAGTTTTCCAATAAATTTACCGTAATCACTCACACGCCACAAATAAGATGTACGATTCACATTAGTTATTTAATTTCGAATAATTTCATGTTTCCGACTGAACATTCTGTTGATACATACTAACAATGGCATCAAACAGTCAATAATCATTATGCTATCTTATAGAGTCATAAAATCTACTGAAAGATGTTCAATGTTCGTACATGTGATAATCAAACAAAAAGAAGAACTCACATAGCAACGATCATTGGACCATGAGTCCCTGAGTCTTAGGCAGTACTCCTACACATGTAACTCTGTCTATTTTGAAAATCAAAATATATACATTTTCATCATTCAAGGTTTCTTATCTATTGGTGTTAAGTACCGGTACATCTCTTATTTCTTTGTACTCTGTGAATTTTTTTCTTCTTGTCCTTCGATGTTACACACTAGCATAAACAACAGCATTGCACATAAATAGCATTCGCCTATACATAAATAATGATTAATTAAAACAAAAGTTACATGTGTCTATTCCCATCATACTGTTGCGCTTTTAGAGTTATTGAAGTCAAGTAATTGGTCTTGCAGGATCAGAAAATGAGGTCTGAAATCCGCCGTTCCACTTCACAATAAACAACGGGTAATCAGCATAGTAAACAAATTTAACACTACGGACTTTTTTGTATAAATAGCATATTAATATAAGCAATGGAGTAAAATCGATATTCGATATTCATATCATCCCTAGCTTCTTGTTCTACAGTGTTTTCTAGAACTGCAAATCTATTCGAAATCTCGACTTGATAAACGTTCATACCTTGGTCTTCACCTATATTTTTCAGATTCAATCTCTCTACATCGAAATTTTGCCCAGTTAATTTGTTTACTGATAGTTTCTCCCGAATAGCCGCAACTACCAAATAACGATTCAAAATGAAGTCATCACCCCTAAAAGTTCGAACGTCAATTATATTAGACTGCCTCCTTGTAGGCTATCTATTAGCACATATTCGTTTTGATTATGAGTCATTCCATCTGGCGAGGTCCATGTGTGTTCATGAATATCATGGTGTGGGAATTTTGTACTCTTTGTGATTAAATTTTTACCGGTGGCAAAATTCACTAGTCTAACCCCATTCTCGTTGCTCACAGAGTGAAGACTTTTGTTCCCAATCGTGGGCTTGAAAATACCTTCTCTTCCTACTTTTGCATTGAAATCTCCTAGAAAATGTTTCATGTGATATGCCTGAAACTGACAAAATGTTCGTTCTATTTCTTCATAAAAACTGTCCTTCTCATCATTGTGTTTATCCTCTGTTGGTGCATGGACATTAATAATTATGATATCACACCATGTAAACTTTACTTCCTTATTGGCTCAATTATCTCTACTATGTACGAAGAACCCGGTCCCTAATTTCCCTTTCAAACAGAAAAAGGTATACGCGTCTGTCTGTATTGAACCTGTAATCTCTAAGAGAGATGAAAATGTGGACTGGAGAAAACTGCATAACGACGAACTTCATAACATGTACCCATCAATGGATGTAGTAAGGGTAATTAAAACGCGGGAGATGAAATGGGCTGGACATAATATTGCGCGCATGGGGGAGAAAAGACAGATCAAAAGTATTGACTGGAAGACCCGAAGGGAAAAGACCCCTTGGAAGACCTAGACATAGGTTGGAGGACAATTTTAGGATAGATTTAAGGGAAGTAGGATTTGCGATAGATGGTTGGATGGAGTTAGCACAGAATAGGGTTGAATGGCTGGCTCAGGTAAGCGCGGCAACGAACAATGGGTTTCATAAAATAAATGATATTACCTTAGCTTGATCAAGAATATCTATTGCCATTAAGAAAGTATGTAATGGAGTAAAATCATCAGTGAGCTCTAAGTTTCAAATCGACGAGGAAATTTTCTGTGGAAGAGCTGGTTTTCATGATTGATAACACAATTTACATAGGCCTAAAGCAGTACTCCATTAGTTGTATGTCTTTGCTTTTATATAACTTTTTGAGGTGACGCCTTTATGCATCCGTAGCAGTCAAATGGTTAAGGTGGACTATTAAATCCGATGCATGTTCTCTTTGTTCATCACCTATGAGAAAGTCGCTACATTTTTGTTTCCTACACTCCCAACCGCAGTTATTTTTATTCAGCATAGGTTTTGCCATTTTAGGTTAAATTAGGTTAGGTTAGGTTAGATTAGATACCATCTTGCGACGATTTATGAGAATATGGCAAAACCTATGCTGAAAAAAACTGCCTCCCAACCACATAGTTGGCAAATTGTACATTATTTTGTATGTTTGACTCAGGTTAAATAATGGTTGTTAGAACTTTACATATCTTATTGTGCTATTTTAATGTTAAGACTGATCAGTTAGCCTATGTTACGATTCTGTTAAGAAAGCAAGTGATTACACTGAACTTACGGTGATCCTCTTAATTCATATTAATACCTAATTTCGGTGTTGAGTATTAAACAATTCAGTCCAGAGAGAAACGATAGTTTAAATAACTTGTGACCGAAAGAGACCAAATAAGCAGACTTCACTTTATTTAACTCGTGGATAACTCCACATGTGAGAAATGTCACAAAGCCTTAAACAAAAGCGTTAAAGATACGTTTAAACGAAAAGCTCTCCCGAACGCTGTGCAGGCTCAGTTCACAAAGCGAGACAAATTCCCATGCCCCCACAACCTCCGCACATGTGTTATTTTTCCAGCGACCGAGACCCAGGATACATCCCTAGTGTCAACAACTACCATTCATAATCTGTTTACCCAGGCTTGCGTCACTGTTGCATGCACCGAATTCACTGCAGCTACTTATCGTTGTCATGGCAATAGAAAAAAGAGAGAAGTGCGGGTAGCGTTATCAGATTCAAGCTGGAAATTGCTTTTTTTGTGTTGTCTCATTATTTTTGCATGTTTCCGAGCATTTCATGAAAAGAATTTATGCTAATTCGAATATTTCCGCTTGAGACATAATTCGCTACCCTCTACAACAATGAAAAGGCCTTGTCGTATTTCTGTATCCTTCCAAAGTTAAAACGAAAATATGATAAATACACTTAACTAACCATGAATTTAACGAGGTGATTACAGAGTCGAAAGTGCTACTTACAGTGCTAAGACTGTAAATCGTGTTGCAGGAATATTAGTCAGTAGGCCTACTTGTAATGGTACAGTAATGATAAGAATATTGATAATGGTAATAATGACAATAATAACTAGCAAAGTATGAATAATAAAGTCAATAAAATTAATGATAATATACCGTAGAAATAAATATTTAATGAGAGTTTCATTTAGTTTGCAATGCAGAATTGAATTATTGTATACGAGCTCCAGTTAGCTGGAAGATATATTAATGGTATTTGTATGTTATTCGTGTTCGTATAACACCCACTACCAAAACTAACAAATATTTTTATATAGAAGAGTTAGATACAGTTCTTTTCCCTTTAATTTTATATAATGATTTTTTAAATATGTCTGCTAGTTCCTTAGGCAAGGTCCTTCTTCAACGAAGCAGCACTTAGAAATAAGGTTTGAATGCTACCTCAGAAAAAACCTTAGGCCATGCGCACACTTGGCGTTTAGTGGTCGCCACCGTGGCGACCAGAAGTAACGGGAAGGCTTTTATATGGAGTTTAAATGGGGTAGCCGCACACTTGACTGTTGCAGACGCGCGCTTCAGCCATGAGCTGAGGGAAAAACTTGTTCTCCGTGCTAGTGGTCGCCGCAAGTGGTCGAGTCCACGCGCACATTAAGCCACTAGCAGTTGGCTCCGCTTCTAATCCCCCTCTGGCGTTCTACACTGGCACAGAGCTCCCTTCTTAAAGAATTTGGGCCCCTAATCCACTGCGTGCCCTAATGACTAGGGAAAGCCATAAAAAATATAAAATATAAAAATACATTCATGACCTAAAATATTTAAAAATTAATACGTTATCCTTTATTACTGATAATTAGCTTTCTGGAAGTAATGTGTTGATTTTAGAGAGCAATTTAATAAACGATAGGGCATTATATTTAATTTACAATAAAATCACTTTCTTTTTTTGCTAATAAAGTAAGTAATTGATACTGGGATACATGGATCTGTGAAATTTAAAATGAATACAGAAAATGTGAACTGACGGAGATTCTCAAATGAGGATGATTGTATATTGCCTGAAAGTAATGACTTGTATTGTATATGGAAATGTTTCTCCGTAACTTCACTGAAACAATTGGCTGCATATTGAAATCATATAAAACTATAAAAGATGAAAAGATACCAAATACGTAAATACCAAAACAACACATTTATATTGAAAACGAAAAATGCATAATAATGCCATAAAAATTCCTCTTATTTAATCACTTAATTCATAATATACATTATGTATATTCGCGCTATCGTTCAATAGTGGTATAAAATAGATGCAAATTTATCAAATGTCTTGAACTACTAATAATAAAAAAGTTGAGGATAAGCAACTGATGAAGTTCATTCAAAGCTGTATTATCTTCCACAGTCTTTGGGACAAACTTTTCTAGTGGTTTGTCTGAAATAATTGAAGAAACAGAAACAGCCCGAAAGGTAAACTAAGTAACAAGAAAATAAAAATGAAAGAAGCATTAATAAAAGAAGGAAAGTACAAAGAAGTAAAGAACTAATTATCAAGTCCTATGTTAACTCGTTTGGTACCTAACCATGTTTTTTATATTCATTATAGGTCTATTATCTTTATAGTTTGTCATGCTGCTGTGAACATTCTTAACGATTATTCCTTTATTTCGTTTTGTTATGGAATTATTTATTTATTTACTTATTCAATGTTTTGTATCCTCCAGAGATAAGCACCTTTAGACATTGCAAAATACATTAATATATTCATTATTTTTCTGTACAGTTCCCATAATACATTACATAAATTACTAACATAGAGTAAAATAATTCAATCCATATTATTGACAGTAAGTCCATGACTCGAATAAAACATAATGTAAATAAAAATGTACAAATTCTTGCTTAACACATTTCAAAATTATTTCAAAAATACATAAATAATTAAATAATACACATGTTGGTCCTGAAATACCGAAAGTGCAGGAGCTCGTGCTCGGGGGCAGTTCCACCGTTACAATTATATGTTGATGTTATATGTGTGATATTCAACTGAACTTATCTTAAAACTAAGAAGTAGATAAAATATAATTAAAAAGCAATAGAGGAGAGTGGAAAAGGCAGAGAGCAATTGCATGATTCAAGTGATATAAGTAATAACAATTATAAGAAAAATGATTAATATGATGGTAGTATCAGAAAGAGAATACTTAAAATATAAGGAAATTAAAGTTTTTATTTAAAAAACAAAACAAGGATGGACACTATTTTAAAATTTTATAAAAGTTTAGCAATGCCTGTTTTAACTTACGGATCGGAGAATTGGCCCATAAATAGAAGTGACAAAAGAATGATAGAAACAGGTGAGATGAGATTTTTAAGATATGTTGCAGGTTGTTCTAAATGTCCCTAAATAACCAAAAACTATGGTTCTAGCCAAAAAAGTTTATGCACAGAATTAAACTATATGCTATAAAATTTCCTATTTGAATGTTATTTCTGTAGGTTTAATAGTGCAGGAAATATAATGATATGATGTATGACATAGCTATGGAGAATCTTTTTTACATACGCCTATATATTATATTTTTAACAAGAAAGAGTTACTTACTTACTCAATGGCAACAGACAATTCCACAGCAAGCTAAACGAATATTATCTATTATATGGAACCCTAAGGTTCATTGCCGCGCTTACCTGAGCCCGCCATTCAACCCTATTCTTTGCTAACTCCATCCAATCATCCCTCGCAAATCCTACTTCCCTTAAATCTATTCTAATATTGTCCTCCCACCTACGTCTAGATCTTCCACGTAGTCTTCACCTTGAGACATGTCTTACCTCCCCATGCGTGCAACATGTCCAGCCCATTTCATCCTTCGCGATTTAATTATCCTTTCTAAATCCGGTGAAGCGTACAGGTTTTGAAGCTCGTCGTTATGCAATTTTCTCCAGTTCACATTTTCATCTCTCTTGGGCCCAAATATTTTTCTATGCACCCTGTTTTCGAACACTCCCAGACTATGTTCTTCCCGATCAGTAAGCGTCCATGTCTCACATCCATATAGCCTAATACAACTGGCAGGATAATAGTTTTATAAATCTATATTTTTTTAAATTTTTGGATAGAAGACGAGAAGATAAGAGTTTCTGAACTGCATAAAAACAAGTATTTCCAGATTTGAGTCTACACTTATCTTCTGCCATAATAGTATTCGTGTCTGTAATTATTGTTCCCAGATATTTGAATTTATCCACTTTTTTGAATGATATACCGGATTTTGTAATATTTTGTGTAGCATTATTTTGACGTTCCATGATCATATAGCCTACTTAGTTTTTTCTGTATTAATTTCCAATCAAACAATCCTGCAGGCATCGAAAGGACTTTCTGCATTTCTCTCGAATGTGTTTACGTCATCGTCCACCAAGAAAACGTCATCTGCATAGGCTAAATCGGTTGACTGCCATCTAATTCTAGGCCTACCTTGTTTTACTGAACTTTCCTAATGGCACATTCCAAAGAGAAATTAAAAAGGGTAAATGTGCTTCAAGCCGTTTATAATGCCAGACCTATCTCATATAAATTTCCCTACCCTGACTCTGCTATAGGTGTATTTTAGACACATTCTGATAAAACGTTCTTTGGTAGGCCTATAACAAGAATAACAGCAGATGATAATTAAATTGATGATGTCAAGCAAACTAGTTTTTAGAATAATGTTCGTTCTAAAGGTAAAGATTATACATAAAACTCATTATTATTATTATTATAAAGCTTAAGAAAAGCATATGGCATAAGGGCACATTATAAGAAATATGAACCAGGCCTATTAACCGTTTTTACCATAACCAAATTCGTCCTCACCTAATCCTATAAGACAACTCGTCCTGGGTGTTTAAGAAGAGGTGAAATTAGAGAAAACAAAATATTCCCTCCTACTTTGTGTAGACTTCGGGTTGCGCAACTAATTTGCAGGTTATTTTGGTTAAAAATATTTTCTTTTGTAAGTTCATTTATGACTTATAGAAAAATAAAAGTTGCATTAATAATACAAAGACTCATTTTAACTGTAAATTTGCGCCATTAACCGTACAAATTGCCGGCATGTGTATTCCCCTTACTTAAACATGTCAAGGTGCTTTTCTGTTAAATGCAAAATTTTGCGGACATGAAGCGGATGTTTAAAACTGATCGTTAATGCTATTACGCTTAACATGTATGATTGAACTTTAGTACAACTTTTATGACAATACGTATGGAAGGATGGGGAGAGTAGAAAACACTGGAAATTCGTGAGCGAAAGGATTTTCACATGCATTTGTAAGTTTTGGTGAGTGCAGATGGAATCTCAGCTCATACGGTAGGTGGGAATTATGAAAACAAATAAGTCAACTACTTTTCAAACTTCTCCAATCGATGATCATTCGGCGTGATTGGCGGTATATAGAAGACGTAACAATTTTAAGCCTCAGATGGATCTAAGTTCACATGGCCAAAACATTACCTCAGCCAGCTCCCAATTTTATGATTTTCTTTATAGTCGTTTGACATACCAAGATTCTAAATTTTTGCCTACCAAACCTCATCAAAACGAAACCTAGAGCCAGTTACTTTTGCATAATGCCACAGTGAGAGAACAACATTGCGAATGGACATTTCAGAATCTACCTATTCGCCAGAAGTCTGTGCACGAGAAATGGTTTAGCCCGTGGTGATTAGTCGATGCATGAGAATACCTGGAACGAGAACGGGTTCCTGGATTAACGGAAAATATTTGAGTCGGGAACGAGACGGGTTGTTTATTTAGACTTGAGACGAGAAGCGCTTCGCCGGTTCAGTATCACCAGTAGGCCTTTAAAACCTGCGTATGTGCTTTTACGTAAAAAAAATTTGAACCTGAGTTTCGAAACCTAGTTTCGTTGCATAAACTAATCTTCAGACTTTCACGAATGGGTAACAGTAATCATACTTATTTCTCATGACTGTTCTAATCACATTATATCCGTATCGAGGTATATGTTGACTTGTAGAATTAAAGTGGAATCAATAAAAAAAACTATTTGGAATATGCTTAGGGAAGCGGTGGATATTCCGCAGGGTCATTTTATGTACTTTTTTCTCTCGATTTCATTCACTTCTATTCAAAGCTCTACACGAAATTCATATTCTATTTTAATATTCTCTTAAATTTTCGACTCTCATGCCCTTCCATTGTCCGTTCCATCTGTCTGTACTTTATGCCTCCATACATTTCCAGCTGTTTATTCTTCATCCGACGTAGCCATATAAATTCGCACAAACACCCCTGTAATCTCATCTGCTTGTTTAAGCACCACCCCCGTAAAGCCACACACAACTCAACGCGGATGAAATAAAATTACAATCTTCGCTGTCACTGTGATGTCGATCCCTGTCAATTCATCTATTTTCCACAAGAGAAGCCCAATGAATGGCCTGTTTAATCAAATTTAAAATCATATATATGTAACCATAAACAAGCCATTTCCGTAACATAAACTAGCAAAGACTGCAATAATAAACATGCAGAAATCCCTAGATGAAATCCCGATCAAACTATTATCATAAATGATGTGGAGAAATAAACGATATGCCATGCCCTATATTGTATTTACCTTACTGTGATATCTCTCATAGCGTTGTGTGCAGTTCTGTCGCGCTGTATTGTTTCCGTGTACAATTAATTACGATATTTTTTCATCTGAATTTTAAACTCATGCAATTTTCACTCCTATTGTGTCGTTCAGTATGAATAATGCATTTTCATGGTTATTAATAACTTGTTCATAATTCAAGTTTTATTTTAAGTAAGCAAACTGATGTTTACATCCTTTACATTTGAATTACTGTAAATAATTATTTTGGTTTAAGTTACTTTATTGTACTGAACTGAACCGCCCACGAGCACAAGCTTTGCTTCTTCAGGTGACATTCCAAATCACATTTGTATATATTTTATATTCTATTTTGTAGCAATAAAATTGTAATTGAAATTGGTTACATGGCATTTCTATCCTATTTCCAATACAAATGTCAATCTTTATGATAATTTAATGAAGAATTTTTTTTTTTTTTTAATATATATATATTTGGAAGTGATGTTCCACCTCAAGATCAACGTCGTTGCTGGATCACACTTTTTACTTTTTCATACGGAAAAATGATGCATCACTAGCGCTTGGACTAGATTCTTTTTTCGCTAGGTAGGTAGTCATTCACATTTTTATTGAGGATGGAGTCTTAAAGACGTGTTTAGTTATAAACTGAGTATTCCAGTTAAGTTATAAATCCATGATGTGATACCGGTATGTCTTAAATTGCCTTAAATTAGCTCGTAAACTATACCTGTATATGTGCTGAAATAGTTTTGCTTAAAAAATAAATGGACCTCACCCGAGTATAAATCCGCAAAAACAACATTTATGCCTAAATAAATGTACACGTTATTTTTTATTATTAAAGCAAAAAGAAAAAGCAGAAAAATTAAAAATCTTCAATATTTAACAAATCATTCGGAAATTATTAGGATTTGTATAGGATTATTATCACTATAAAACACAATGTTGCGTCAAAATATTAAACACTTTTCAGTGGTATTTCTATTCTTGTGCTAACATTCAATAATATAAAATACTTACATTGAGATTTTCCTTCCTCCTGCTGAATTTAAATAATCTTAAAAATTCTTTGTACTAGGCTTCAAAATTTTATTGAGATAGATGCAAAATTATTTCATGAAGTGGTAAATAAGTTGTAAAACGAGGAAAAATAGTCCCCAGAAAAAATGTCCAACATATATTTTGTAATTTCAACCCCTTCCAGAAAATAGAACTCCCCTGATACATACACAGGAACTTCGGCTTGCTTTTATCTCTGTGAATACCCAAAATAGATACTAAAAAAATAAATATGAAATTTTCAACTTTCTGAAAAAATGTCAGTACAACTTAGTCTTGCCTTAAAATTTAGGCTATGATCAACTCAATAGAATCGTTATGTGCAAATAGGCCTAACTGATATTAATTTACGAACAAATTAATAAAACGATATAGGTCCAGCCTGAGTCTTTACCCGTGATATATTCCAATACAGTCAAGTTTGTATTGCAGTAGTTCCCATTCAATTGTTTTAGTCTCATTCAAAAACTAATTATTCGGGAAACCGGACTTCCTAAGTTTGTGTTTGAAATGAGTAGCTTACGACTACCTTTCTGAAATTAATTGAGAATCGTGTTTCAAATGATTTTAGATCTTAGTATAATAGGCCTATATTAAAATATATTATACAATTAGTGTAGAAAATTTAAACAAAATCGTTAAAACCCTTTTCGCAAAATCCAGAAAAACGAAATAATTATCTTCATGTACCGGTAGGCTAAAGTGCTTGTAAAAATGAAGAAAAGTAATTCCACGGTTCTTATTGCGTCCCTGAAGGATACTCGACCCTAATAAAATCTGATGTAATGGACTCACACAATTTTCTTTACTCTAAGCATGGGCATTTTTCATACTCCATATGCTGATACAAAATAAGAGCCATATTGCAAGGAATGCGTATTCAGGTTTCAGTCTGATGCAAACATGTCTTCATCAGCCAACACTGAGTTTCTATGATTTTGGCTGGCTTTTTAACCATCTTTCACAGTTTCTTTACGATTTGTTTTAAATAAACGTTTTAGCTCTTAGTATAAGCGTGTTGTGTACAAAATTTAAACAAAGTCGTTAGAAAAGTTTTCGAGAAAATCACGAATAACTCATTTTCTCAATATAAATAGTAAAACTAAGATAAAATCGTCGTAAATCTGCATGTCACATCCCAAGATTTTATCTAACCCAAAATATAACATTTTCTTGTCAAGATATAGTTAATAAATTTCATTTTATCTCGTTAAGGGTTATAATATGAAATATATTATATTGTCAAGATATGTTTCGTGCGGTTCACTATCAAACAGACACCACATAACCCTCTTTACGTTATGCTAAGCATGAGCATTACAACTTTGACTCTCTGATGATTATAATATGAGAGGCCGTATTGCAGTGAATGTTAATTCAGTTGTTTTAGCCTTAAGAAAAAGTGAATTGTTACAAGTCACAGGTGTGAATTTCTGCCAAGAATGGCCGGCGAATCACTTCCTGCAAAAAATCGTTAAGAGTAATTTTTCGGGAAAAATAAGAAAATAATTCATTCAAATAAAACAGTAGTAAAGCAAGAAAAGGTAAAATATAAAGAATTTAGCCTATCCTTAGTACAGCAAAAGCAAAATATCTAGCATTACTATACTTATCAGCGGAAGAATTCTTACGAATTTTAAATCAAACTTGTAAAAAATTTAAATCCTTACGAAAGAGAAGCAACACGGTCTTTAAAATATATTCTGTAAGTAAATAATGAGCCGAAAAGAAGAACATCAAAGACAGAACTCTGTCTCAATCAATCAGATGAACATGTTTTAAACATGAGCATCGCAATTATATTAACCGTAGCCAAACAAAAGAAAGTCAAAGGGTAGTTCTCTATCAGGCTGACAAATTTCTAACGTAGACAAAAGCTTCCTAAGAGGGTTGCACTAATGGTGTGGAAATCAAGTCAGCCGTTGCGAGGTAACATATTTGAGTTTCTTGACTTTTTCAATCGTTTTCTTCTACCGTATCTGTCTCTTAGTAGAAGTTTCTCTTAAAAGGTAGTCCAGGCGTTGTCAAATTATCCTATACAGGAGTGAACGTGAAAGTAAAATAGATTGCAACACGTACATATTTATTTTATATAACTCTGAAGCAATTTCATTGCAGTGTCGGTAGGTGATATAAAAATTAAATAGGATAAAACAAAATAATATAAACAAGATAATACACACAACTTATACACACACAGCCTTACTAATAAAAGCTGCTTATACCTGCGTTGAACGGTTGTTTGGTTGTTCACCGGGCAAGTTCTGCGTAAGCCGCATTACCAATAATAGGTGTGTAACTGCCGAGTTTACACAGTGTTTGTACGTCCAACGTCATCAAATACGTCACGCTTTTCATGACGTTCCTAGCCTCAGGCTATGAAAGGACTGCTGAACGCCATCTATCGGTGTAGCGGGCAAACAACGATGGATCGTCTGCAGACTAATTGTAGTTTCAGTATTTCATTATATTGTTTTCAGAAAGCTGTAATCATGGGTACAAGTATGGAAATATGTCCCGCAAACAAGGAACAATCTTTATAATTCCGCAAAAGTAGCCCAGAATGTTTCATAACAAGTTACCTTAAGAATGGATGCATAACCTCAAAATTCAATCTCAGACATCTACGAAGCGACCGGCTGTTACGCATATCGGCCATCTTGATTATTTACGTCAAGTTTAAACAAGGGGGCCAGGCTGTGTAAAGGTTGCACACATTCAGCCTTATGCAACAATTATTAGTACACTTTCTTTCCTCAGCTGTGTATATTCCTGGTATAAATGTTACAACTGGATTATTAGTAAGACTGTAATATACACATGATGGGGTGAACTCAGAGGTCAATAACATATTTTTGTGTATCATAAATACTCTTTTAGTATCGCTCTCTAAAACAGCTGCTTGTCGGACTGGTAAAACGCCAAAAAATTGCATGTTAGGAACCAAGACCGCAAAAATTGAATAAAACTGCATTCAAAATGCATTTTTATCGGCCTAGTACTTTAAAGTCGTCATGGCAATCTAAAAACAAAGTGCAGATGGCATTGACCAGTAACACCAACTTTAACATGGATTAAAGCATATAATTGGTCACAAAACGTCAAATTTAAGCCAACATGTTTCTTTATAATAATCAGAAATTTTACCAGGGTTTATCGCTTAACGGGGTAGCCTCCTTCATCAAATAACAACAAATATAAGCCAACAAGTTTTCGCATCTTCGTTCACAAGAAAATCACTGCTTACCATGGATGCACAAGCATTTAATTGCAATATATTCATTCTCATAGCTTACTGCTGCCGTGATGTTGCTGGCACCAATTCCAAGTCAACGTTTCTGGCTTGGAATGAAATTTCCTCGGGATTATCATTCATATTTTCACAAGCGTTTCATAAATACTAGTTCGTAAGCATTATTGCTTACAAAAAGCTACTCAAGTATAATGTATCTATACCACATTTCGTATTGGTACGTATGGTTCATTGTGGTTCCGCGATTCAGGTGGCTGTGAGAATATGAACTTAACAACCATTCATTACAGTTAATTATACGGTATTTTTGTTTCATTTCATGTAGTTTTGAGAGCTATTACTAAAATATATTATATGCACCACGTATGCAAAAACTTTAGTATTTCAGCCTCGGCTTATGCCTCGGCCGCTATACTAGATTCGTCAGCTAAAGCGTTATTTTGCGTACTTGATACATAAATAGCTATAATATAAATCTGAAAGTAAAAGCATTCTACTTAAAAAAATCGCGTAAAGCTTTAAAATGTTTCCAGTAAAATATTAAAGACAATGTTAAATAATTTTAAGAAACTTAATAATTTGTTCTGATATACCAATATATTTTGATATACTACAAAATGCATTTTAGATTTGACTTTTCTTTATATAGGCCTACACAAAGAATATGAATAAATACTAGTTTGTACTTATTGCACAGCATCAACTACAGACAACGCCACCCTCACACTGCACCAATAAATGCAAGTGAACGGATCTTCTCCCATTTAAAATACATACGAGACCTCGTTATTGTGCCAATTCATTTAGTGCCAATGAACATAAGACAAGATTTTCGCAAAATATATCCTACAGTAATTTTTTTCAGTTGCAGAATTATTTAAAACTGACGTGAATGTTAGGAAAATTATTTAAGAAACATGCTGCACTGTATTTCCAAGAAGTGAGTGTACCCCTGCCACTACTAACAGTAGTAGTGTAATGTTAAGAAGTCGGACAGAAAGCCTGCGTGAGTGTGGTACAGGTATAAAGAGCCCTTCATACAACGAGATATTCCAAACTTTCACGTCTTTTAGCCCAGTGTCGATTCAGCTGTTAAAGGACCCACATGATTTTCAACCCCTTTGTGTACTGTAGTACTGGACATATAGGCCTACTGTAATAAATTGAGTAACTATACAGTATTTATTTTGTGATAAAGTTATCTATTTGCCTTTTATTAATTTTCTTTCATAATACAGTACAGTAAATAAATACAGCACTGTATTATGCCATTTTTATTCCAAAAATTAAATTTCGTTGTAGTGCTACCCTCGCTTTGTGCCACTAAATGTTAGAGAATGGATTGTGCATTATATCAAGGGTTGACTGGAATTTGTAATAAGTTGTTAAAACAAATAAAATGTTTTGGAAATACTTCACTGATTGTAAGCTTGTTTATGTCAAAACTGATTGTCTGTGGCAATATCCACTGTAAAATTTTATTTTTTACGGAAATTAAATAACAAAACAAATAAAATAGTTTTTAAAAATATAATCTTAATCGCCTGCTTTATAATTCTGGTCAGCAATGGCAATCTGGCGACAGCAAATTTGCGCTGTTTTAAACAATATTATAACCAGGGTTACCAACTCATGAGATGAAGAGGCAGGATACTTCGAAAATAAGCCTGCTTAAGCAATTATTTAAGCTTGTTTCAAATAAAAACCCGGTAAACACGCTTTATGTTCAAATATCGCAACACGCAGGCCTATATTATTTATTTACTTTGATTGTTAACAATAGTCAGATCATAGTTTACTATTACTGATGAGTCCTTGTTGCCTCCCGCAGCCGTTATTACCTGAACTGTCTCGGATTGTTAACCTGGGATAAAATTCAAATTGTACTCATTCCGTGATCGCGGTGCAATTAGGCCTAGCTGGTCATCCTCGCTTCGCTGGGAGGGGGGAATCACACACACACATCGTCCGTGCAAACCGGTATATCGCAAGAAGAAGCCCGGGTATTGCGACTTTGCCTATTTTAGTTTAGTGACGGGTAGCTCTAGTGTATGGTGTCCATTCGTCCCACTTTTTCTGGGACAATCCCTTCTTTTGCAAAATTTCCCGCTGTACCAATA
>CAXKWD010000003.1:146163843-146448843 GCA_964059195.1 Ectobius pallidus | reverse complement strand
ATTCCATGATTAGGTAGCGTCCCCTGGTAAAAGCGACCTCAGATTCGAGTACGTTGGCCCAGAAAACCCCTGTATAGTGAGTTTCGTTCAAATCGAACAATGTTTGACCATATTTAGGGTTGATTATCCTTCTTCCGTGTAGGTTGAAAATGTCATATGTCTGTGGGCCTTGACACTCTAAACAAATGAATCGTCTAGGATGGACTAACAAAATCAAGCGATCGCGTTGCTTTTATTTCCAAGGTATGAGGTATGATGACAAAAATAGCCAAAGCCAACTGTAAGTGATTTGATATTGAAATTTATTACTGAAACTGATGCTTCGAAAACGCAAAAAAATGCACGTTAGTGCAGGTTATGAAGCTCGCGTTAAGCAGTTTTTTCTGCAATGACACAATTATTAAATGTACCGTTGCTGAACAATGGAATACAATTCTCGTAGTGCTGATTCCTGTACAGATGTAAACGTAGGCCTAATATTAACATTCTTTCCAGAATAAATCTTAATGTATCGAGACAATGGTGACATATGCGTAAGGGACTGTCAGCTGAACTTCCGACCTGAATATCATGAAGAAAAGGGTTCGTGCCTTTATGATTTTTATAGAAGGTGATAAAGCAGATTTGATAAAGACTGAGCCAATAAGGCCTGTGACCGGATGATTTCACGCTCATTATTACATGATATTTGTCCAAATTGGAATAAAAACGTGTGAGCTAAAATAATCGTCACATTAATAAACTCTGTTCGCTCTTTTGTGGTGTATACACTGGGCGAGTATTTAATTTCAGCAGTCCAACGTAAGACTAAATACTTTAGGGCAGTGGTTCCCAACCGTTGGTCCACGGACCACAGGTGGTCCGCGAGAGTCTCGGGAGTGGTCCTTGGGAGGGTCCGACAACACATATAAAATGCTGCCTATAAATGGGGGTGTTTAAAGTGATGTGCGTTGATCTAGATGGGATGAATATATTCGAATGTAGGCCTATAGACACAATTCCCGCATTCCTGATATGACCTAGATGCTAAAAGGTGTATAAGCATAGCTGAATTAAAAAACAAATTCATAACATATGTTTAAACGTGGAATATGAATTCTCACCAACATAGTGTTTTCGACAACATTTTTATGTACTGTATTGTATATATTTCCTTTCTGCAACTGGGAAAATGCCCGGTGGCAGAAAAAAAAAATTACAGTTAGCAATTACAAAAGTATAACTTAGGGAGCATTCACACCGAAGTAGCATGCCACTTGCGACGTCCTACCTGGTTGCACGCTGCACGTTACTCATTTTAAATCCCAAATAAACAAGTTCAAGTCTTCACACCAAAGTAGCGTGGCAATAGTGCAGCTCGCAGAGTGCGACATTCATTTCTTCAAATAGATCTGGATTTATTTCATGCGACGCTACTCGGGATGACGCATGCGTACAGTTGCCTTTTCAGCTGTTTTCTAATTGTTAAGAACATTCAACACATATTCGCCTGTGTAGCGGTAGATTATGGCAAAGATGTCATGAAAACTGCTAGAAAGAGAGCTATTTAACATACAACATACAAAACTAGTAGGAAAAAAGCCTGGATTAAAATTGATGAAACTATATCCTCTTTAGGTAAATTACATTACTATAAATGGGTTTCTCAATTGCTCAAGTGAAAATATATAATGTACGTTAAACTGCAGATCGCATTCGCTACTTCGGTGTGAATGCAAAAGTGTGAACCATGCAACTCGATGTGCAGCCTGCATCCAGGTAGTGCGATTCGCATGCTATGCTACTTCGGTGTGAATGCTCACTTACAGTTAGGATTACAAATAACTTACAGTTAGGATTACAAATAGCTTACAGAACGAGAGAAAGAAGGATCATAGAGAGGGAGAAGAAAACAAACAACAACAAAAGAAAATGATCACTAATCCCTATGCTTAACCCTATCGTAGCTCATTATTGAGTAGTTCCTACATTCTTCTAAATTATAATCTAGCTGCTAATTAAATATTTGTCAACTTGTTTTTAAATGTTTTCACTCGTAGAGGACTGTCTTGAAAAACTTCTGCAGGTAGGTTATTCCAGTCTGTAATTGTGCGATTAACAAAGGAAAATTTTCCAACATCCGTTCTTTGTTTTCGGGGTCTGATTTGGGTCAATCCATTAGAAATGAACCAGGCCAAGTTGCTCGACATTTTTGATTTTCCTAATTTTTTTACCAGTTATTTCCCAACTAAAGGTGAGTTCAAAACTATGGTAAAAAATTTTTTGGGCTCATACTTTTTTTTTGGCGGCCATTGTAAGTTTGCTTTTTAACCATATTTCAGTAGAAAACATGTTTTGCACAAATGTATGTAACTCTGTTAATTTTATAGATAACAAGACAAAATAAATACCAAAATTATCAAAATGAAATGCTCTACATTTTTGTTTTAACACAATATTACCTAAGTAGTGAGGAAAGTGAAGAAAAAAATTCAAAACTACAAATTGAAAATTGACTTAAAACGGGAGTTTTGGGCCCGCAAAATTATTAGAAGGAAGAAAGACTCGCCCTTAATTTTTTTTTCTGGTGTAGACCTACTAAAGGACTACTCGCTGTAGAAGTTTAAAGCTTGAGAACTTTACGTTTTTTTTAATACAATTTTTCAAAAATGTCCAAAACCGTATTTTGGCAATATTTGAAGTAGAATATCTCAAAAGGGACTGAGTGAAAAATTATGAAATTTATACAGATAACACCTCTCTATGATATAAAGATGTGTTAAAAATTTAGTGACTGAGACTCAACTGGTTCCCGAGTTATAGTGCATCGAATTTGGCCATAACTGCAAACTATGCACCGAAATTTCAACACTCTTCAAAGCTTTGAGGAAACCAAACATTTGTCATGCTAACTGATGAAATGTAGCCTACATATACAACTCTTTTGTGTAACAAACTTAGGCTCACAAAAATTTTACATTTAGAATTATAAAGTGAATTTTTACTATTAAATAACCGTTAAATTTCGTGTGCCTATAACGCAATTTTCGGCCAAATGCGATGCACTGTAACTCGGGAACCATTTGAGTCTCAATCACCAAACTTTTATCACATCTTTATATCATAAAGAGGTGTTATCTGTATAAATTTCATAATTTTTCACTCAGTCCCTTTTGAGATATTCTACTTCAAATATTGCCAAAATACGGTTTTGGGCATTTTTGAAAAATTGTATTAAAAAAACCGCAAAGTTCTCAAGCTTTAAACTTCTACAGCGAGTAGTCCTATAGTAGGTCTACACCAGAAAAAAAAAATAAGGGCGAGTCTTTCTTCCTTCTAATAATTTTGCGGCACCAAAACTCCCGTTTTAAGTCAATTTTCAATTTCTAGTTTTGATTTTATTTCTTCACTTTCCTCACTACTTAGGTAATATTGTGTTAAAACAAAAATGTAGAGCATTTCATTCTGATAATTTTGGTGTTTATTTTGTCTTGTTATCTATAAAATTAACAGAGTTACATACATTAGTGCAAAACAAGTTTCCGGTCGAAAAACTGTTACAAAGAAAACTTAAAATGGCCGCCAAGAAAAACGTATGAGCCTAAAAAATGTTTTACTCTAGTTTTGAAGTCACCTAATATTGGGGAGTAACTGGTAAAAAAAATTAAGAAAATAAAAAATGTTGAGCAAAAAATTTTATTCAATTTGGTTCATTTCTAATGGATTGACCCTATTTTGGCATTATTTGAAGTAGAATATCTCAGAAGGGCCTGAGTGAAAATTATGAAATTTATACACATAACACCTCCTTACGATATAAAGATGTGATAATAATTTGGTGACTGAGACTGAACTGGTTCCTGAGTTACAGTGCATAAGTTGGCCAAAAATTGCAAACTATGCACCGAAATTTCAACGCTTTGAGGAAATTATAAATCTGTCATGTTAACTGATGAAATGTAGCCTACATGTACAACTCTTTTGTGTAACATACTTAGGTTCACTAAAATTTTGCATTTAAAATTACAATGTGGATTTTTACTATTAAATTACCGTTAAAATTCATGTGCGTATAATGCAAGTTTTGGCCAAATTCGATGCACTTTAACTCGGGAACCAGTTGAGTCTCAGTCACCAAATTTTTATCACATCTTTATATCATAGAGAGGTGTTATCTGTATAAATTTCATAATTTTTCACTCAGTCCCTTTTGAGATATTCTACTTCAAATATTGCCAAAATACGGTTTTGAGCATTTTTGAAAAATTGTATAAAAAAAACCGCAAAGTTCTCAAGCTTTAAACTTCTACAGCGAGTAGTCCTATAGTAGGTTTACACCAGAAAAAAAAATTAAGGGCGAGTCTTTCTTCCTTCTAATAATTTTGCGGCACGAAATCTCCCATTTTAAGTCAATTTTCAATTTGTAGTTTTGAATTTTTTTCTTCACTTTCCTCACTACTTAGGTAATATTGTGTTAAAACAAAAATGTAGAGCATTTCATTCTGGTAATTTTGGTGTTTATTTTGTCTTGTTATCTATAAAATTAACAGAGTTACATACATTTGCGCAAAACATGTTTTCGACTGAAATATGGTTAAAAAGCAAACTTAAAATGGCCGCCAAAAAAAAGTATGAGCCCCAAAATTTTTTTACCATAGTTTTGAACTCGCCATTAGTTGGGAAATAACTGGTAAAAAAATTAGGAAAATAAAAAATGTCGAGCAACAAATTTTATTAAAATTGGTTCATTTCTAATGGATTGACCCATTTTCATTTTGTGATCTAGCCTGCCTAAATATGTAGGACCTTCAAAACGATTTTTTATGTCGGCCCAAGCTGTGTTTCCTGTGTAAGCTGTGTTTCCTGTGTGAGTACGGATTCTCGAATTTATTTTTGATTATAAACAAAGAAAGAAATCGGCTAACTATGCAAGATGTTCGGCTATTTCTAGAATTACTCAGCTTATCAGACAAATTCGTGCACTATAGTCACACAGAGAAAACTTTGAGGTTCAATTTTTTCAACGTCCTTTTCAAACAAAATTGTTGCACACTATCTAATAGTAATAATAAAATCAGGTAAACTGATGTAACAAAGTGCCAGAATGCTTTTGTTTAATCAGTGATATGGGCAGTTATGATATGCAGAAGATAAGATATTTGTAAAATCGATTTCCGAGTTAAGCTTCATTAAGCAGGGCTTACGGAAGAACAAAGTCTGGTTTTTAAGTATATGCGAAGAAATATGTGGGTAGTGTTATTTGTCAAAGATAACTGTAGCCTACTGCAACTTCCAATGTCGTAGCCTATATGAACACTGCAAACCGATATGTTGTCATGAGAACTGATTTGCATTTAATAAATGCTGTCTAATATATTACCATAAAATAGCACTATTTTGGCATTATTCCGGTACCGGTCAACCGATTTGATCCAATATAAATAGGCCTCTTGCCATGGACGTTATAAATGCGTATACCAAGTTTCATGAAAATCCGATAGAGCGTATTTGAGTTACCGCGCCTTTTGTTATACATTACCATAAAAAGTCACTAAATTGTGCTTTATTCCCATACCGGCCAACCGATACGGTCCAATATCAATAGACGTCTTTCCATGGACATTATAAATGCGTATACCGAGTTTCATGAAAATCCAAAAAAGCGTATTTGAGTTATCGCGCATACAAACGGACGGACAGACATTTTACCGGCCTTCACACAATCTCATAAAGTACAATCCTGGCACTTAATAATGAATTGATAGACTGGATCAGACATTGAGAACTTATTGATAGAAAATTCCCCAAAACATAGATTTTTTCATGGATAGTTTTCATGAAAATATTTCAGTTTATTTATGCATTTTGCTTAATTTTCGGAAACTATGACTTTAAAAATACATCGATGTTGTGAAGTCGACGTAATCGTTGTGGGATAGCGACTGTAACCTTTGAAAGGCTGAATTTATACAATTATATAAGCAATCATCGAGTGAAATCATCAGTGGGATCTAAATTTTAAATCAATGGGGAAAATTACAGTAGGATAGCAGGTTTCTATCAATGACAATCACAGGACAAGGACAAAAAATTCTCATATATACCATTATCCTACAAATTGCAAATTTCTGCCTTTATACAGTTTTTTAAGTGAAGTATTTATGTCAGGTGTCAGGGCTAAATATGAGGGTCGTCTATAAAGTAAAGAACGATTTGGCATAACTAAATAACAAAGAAATATATCAACAGATAACTTTATTTACAAAGATACAGTGCTTTACTCTATTTCCCAAAGTAATCGCCATTGCTGACAAGGCATTTATTGTGACCATATTTAGGCCTATATTGACTATCCGTGTAGGTTGAAAATTTCATGTCTACGGGCCTTACATTCTAAACACATGAATCGTCCAGGACGAACATACAAAAGCGATCGTGTTCCCTGGCCCAGAAAATCCCTGCATAGTGATCAATGTCCATTTAGGCCTATAGGCGTTATCCCTCTTCCGTCTATGTTGAAAATTTCAGATATCTGCGTGCCTTAACATTATAAACAAATGAATCGTCCAGCGTGGCCTTACACCATTCAAGCGATCGCGATGCTTTTTATTTCCAAGGTATGACAAAAATAGCCAAAGCCAACTGTAATTGATTTGACATTGAAATATATAACTGAAAACTGATGCTTCGAAAACGAAAAAAATGCACGTTTTTTGCCCGTTTTTCACTCATAACTCACGAACGAAAGCGAAAATTAACATTCCGGCTTCGAGGTGCATTTTCCGATCCTTCAGTCCACCTATGTTTAAAATTTCAGTAGATTTCGCTGGGCATCGCGGACAGACAGACAGACAGAAGGAAGATAGACACTTCCTTTTATTAATATAGAAGACTAGCATGTGCCCGCGGCTTTGCCCGCGATAATTATTTCAAAAATTAAAAATTAAGAGGATAATTAAATCATTATGTTTATTAACACGTGGACTACATACCACGATTAGATAGCGTCGCCTGGTAAAAGCTACCTCAGATTCGAGTTCCTTGAACCAGAATACCCCTGTAGGCCTACAGTGAGTTTCGTCCAAATCGAACAATGTTTGACCATATTTAGGCCTATACTGATTATCCCTCTTCCGTGTAGGATGAAAATTTCACATGTCTTCGCGCCTTGATATTCTAAACAAATGAATCGTCCAGGATGGACTTACAAAATCAAGCGATCGCTCGCGATAACTATTTAAAGAATTAAAAATTAAGAGCATAATAGTTAAATCATTATATTTATTAACACCTAAATCACGTGAATTACATACCACGATTAGATAGCGTCGCCTGGTAAAAGCGATCTCAGATTCGAGTTCCTTGGTCCAGAAAATCCCTGTATAGTGAGTTTCGTCCAAATCGAACGATGTTTAACCATATTTAGGTCTATGCTGATTATCCCTCTTCCGTGTAGGTTGAAAATTTCATATGTCTACGGGCCTTGACATTCTAAACAAATGAATCGACCAGCGTGGGCTTACAACATTCAAGCGATCGCGATGCTTTTATTTCCACGGTATGACAAAAATAGCCAAAGCCAACTGCAATTGATTTGACATTGAAATGTATTACTGAAATCTGATGCTTCGACAGCGCTAAAATCACGTTTTCTGTCAGTTTTTCACTCATAACTCGCGAACGAAAGCTAAAATTAAAAATTCGGCTTCGAGGTGCATTCGCCCACCTTTCAATCCATCTATCTTTAAAATTTCAGATCTCTGCGTTCAGTAGATTTCGATGGGCATCGTGGACAGACAGACAAACAGTATGGGCCCGCGGCTTCCTCCGCGATAATTATTTCAAAAATAAAAAACTAAAAATTAAGAGCATAGTTAAATCATTATAATTATTAACACCTAAATCACGTGGAGTGCATTCCACGATTAGGTAGCGTCCCCTGGTAAAAGCAACCTCAGATTCGAGTACGTTGGCCCAGAAAACCCCCGTATAGTGAGTTTCGTTCAAATCGAACAATGTTTGACCATATTTAGGGTTGATTATCCTTCTTCCGTGTAGGTTGAAAATGTCATATGTCTTTGGGCCTTGACACTCTAAACAAATGAATCGTCTAGGATGGACAAACAAAATCAAGCGATCGCGTTGCTTTTATTTCCAAGGTATGAGGTATGATGACAAAAATAGCCAAAGCCAACTGTAAGTGATTTGATATTGAAATTTATAACTGAAACTGATGCTTCGAAAACGCAAAGAAATGCACGTTTTTTGCTCATTTTTCACTCATGACTCACGAACGAAAGCGAAAATTAAAATTCCGGCTTCGAGGTGCACATTCCGACCCTTTAGTCCGCCTATGTATAAAATTTCAGATCTCTGCGTTGAGTAGATTTCGCTGGGCATCGCGGACAGACAGACAGACAGACAGACAGACGGAGGACAGACACTTCCTTTTATTAATATAGATATCACAAAGGCGTGGATAACTCAAATACGCTTTATCGGATTTTCTTAAAACTTGGTATACGAATTTATGACGTTTTTGGGTACAAGCCTATCGAATTAGGGCCAAATCGGTTGATCGGTACCGAAGTAACGCGTATATCAATACTAGCATGTGCCCGCGGCTTCGCCCGCGATAATTACTTCAAAAATTAAAAACTAAGAGCATAATAGTTAAATCATTATAATTATTAACACCTAAATCACGTGGACTACATACCACGATTAGATAGCGTCGCCTGGTAAAAGCTATCTCAGATTCGAGTTCCTTGGCCCAGAAAATCCCTGTATAGTGAGTTCCGTCCAAATCGAACGATGTTTAACCATATTTAGGTCTATGTTGATTACCCCTCTTCCGTGTTGGTTGAAAATTTAATATGTCTACGGGCCTTAACATTCTAAACAAATGAATCGACCAACGTGGGCTTACAACATTCAAGCGATCGCGATGCTTTTATTTCCACGGTATGACAAAAATAGCCAAAGACAACTGCAATTGATTTGACATTGAAATGTATTACTGAAATCTGATGCTTTGACAGCGCGAATCACGTTTTCTGCCACTTTTTCACTCATAACTCGCGAACGAAAGCTAAGATTAAAAATTCGGCTTCGAGGTGCATTCGCCCACCTTTCAGTCCATCTATCTTTAAAATTTCAGATCTCTGCGTTCAGTAGATTTCGATGGGCATCGTGGACAGACAGACAAACAGCATGTGCCCGCATGAGCCCGCGGCTTCCCCCGCGATAATTATTTCAAAAATTAAAAACTAAAAATTAAGAGCATAGGCTAGTTAAATCATTATAATTATTAACACCTAAATCACGTGGAGTGCATTCCACGATTAGGTAGCGTCCCCTGGTAAAAGCGACCTCAGATTCGCGTTCCTTGGCCCAGAATACCCCTGTACAGTCAGTTTCGTCCAAATCGAACAATGTTTGACCATATTTAGGCCTATATTGATTATCCCTCTTCAGTGTAGGTTGAAAATTTCATGTCTTCGGGCCTTGATATTCTAAATAAATGAATCGTCCAGGATGGACTTACAAAATCAAGCGATCGCCGCGATAATTATTTCAAGAATTAAAAATTAAGAGCATAATAGTTAAATCATTATATTTATTAACACCTAAATCACGTAAACTACATGTCACGATTAGATAGCGTCGCCTGGTAAAAGCGATCTCAGATTCGAGTTCCTTGGCCCAGAAAATCCCTGTATAGTGAGTTTCGTCCAAATCGAACGATGTTTAACCATATTTAGGTCTATGTTGATTACCCCTCTTCCGTGTAGGTTGAAAATTTAATATGTCTACGGGCCTTGACATTCTAAACAAATGAATCGACCAGCGTGGGCTTACAACATTCTAGCGATCGCGATGCTTTTATTACCACGTTATGACAAAAATAGCCAAAGCCAACTGCAATTGATTTGACATTGAAATGTATTACTGAAATCTGTTGCTTCGACAGCGCTAAAATCACGTTTTCTGCCAGTTTTTCACTCACAACTCGCGAACGAAAGCTAAAATTAAAAATCCGGCTTCGATGCGCATTCGCCCACCTTTCAGCCCATCTATGTTTAAAATTTCAGATCTCTGCGTTCAGTAGATTTCGCTGGGCATCGTGGACAGACAGACAAACATGTCATTTTATTATTTTAAGATAGCATGTGCCCGCGGCTTCGCCCGCGATAATTATTTCAAAAATTAAAAATTAAGAGCATAATAGTTAAATCATTATATTAACACCTAAATCATGTGGACTACATATCACGATTAGATAGCGTCACCTGGTAAAAGCGACCTCAGATTCGAGTTCCTTGGCCCGGAAAACCCCTGTATAGCGAGTTTCGTCCAAATCGAACAACGTTAGACCATATTTAGGCTAATATTGATTATCCCTATAATAATAATAATAATAATAATAATAATAATAATAATAAAAATAATAATACTAATCCTCTTCGGTGTAGGTTGAAAATTTCATATTATGTTTTCGTGCCTTGACATTAAAAACAAATGAATCGACCAGCGTGAGCTACAACATTCAACAGATCGCGATGCTTTTATGTCGAAGGTTTGACAAAAATAGCCAAAGCCTAGTGTAATTGATTTGTATTACTGAAAACTCATGCTTCGAAAACGGAATAAATACACGTTTTCTGCCCGTTTTTCATTCATAACTCACGAACTAAAGCGAAAATTAAAATTCCGGCTTCGAGGTGCACATTCCGACCCTTTAGTCCGCCTATGTATAAAATTTCAGATCTCTGCGTTCAGTAGATTTCGCTGGGCATCGCGGACAGACGGAGGACAGACGGAAGACAGACAGAGAGACGGAGGACAGACACTTCCTTTTATTAATACATGTATAGATTAATTTTGTAATCAATATTCTTTCAAGGCCCACAATGTAAGCTTATTAAAAAAACTTAACAAATTGCCAATCGTTTATTCATATTGTTAGCAGCCTTCATTGATTTGTTTCTTCATAACGATGTCAGTGTGGCTAAATAATAACTTAAACGATTTATAACAACTAGCCGTTGAATATTGATATTATAATGTGTATTCTATGGTTATGTAGACTACCGATATTTACATTATGAAATGAAATGAAATGATTAGCCTAAATGTCCCGTTAAGGGCAATGGCCTCCTCGAAGAGGGTAAGCTCGAATACACCTACATGTGGTGAGCTATTCCACATGAGGGATATTTGTGCTCTTGGGCTTTTATGCAATTCCTGGTCTATGTCCACTTACATTAGTCTGGGTCATTGTGCACTTCATTGTAGTTTACGTCCTTACACTTGTTACGGTCCTATACACTTGTCTTCGTAAGACTTCGGTCGCATATGCACTGGTTTCAGTCACTGTTCACTTGTCTTCTTAAAACTTTCCAGTCATTCCTATTTCTTGCTCTGGTTGACCACTGTCGTCCTACAAGTTCCTTGAAGAGATCAGCCCATCTCTGTCTTGGTCTTCCGGGGGATCTTCTTCCAGTACGAGGGTCCCACATTGTGGCCTTGTATGTCCATCTGTCATCTTTGAGTCTTGCGACGTGGCCTCCCCACTTCCATTTGGTGTTGGTGGCTTGCAGTGCAGGGTCGGTAACTGCTGACATCTTCTGTAGTGTTTCATTTGTAACTCTGTCCCTCAACGATATGCCTAGGATTTTTCTCACCATATTTCTTTTGCACACTTGGAGACTGTTGCGAAGTTTGGAAGTGAGAGCCCACGTCTGACAACCATACAACAATACCGGCATTACACAGGTCTCTAGCGTTTCGGTTCTGAGTTTTCTGCTGAGAGTTTTCTCCAGGAGGATGAACTTGAGGGACCAAAAAGCCTTCCATGCGAGAGAAATCCTTCTTTTTACTTCTTTCTCAGTCTTCTGGTGGAATGATACTATTTGTCCTAAGTACACATATTCCGATACATATTGCAGTACTGTGCCATCTACAGTTATAGGTGTCGCCGGTCCGTTTGACATTACCTGTGTTTTGGTCTTGTTCATCCGGAGGCCTGCTAATCTGCTGGAGTTAGATAGATCTTGAAGCATCGACTGAAGTTCACTGGGTGATTTGGCAAACAGTACGATGTCGTCAGCAAACCTTAGATTACTTAACCTGCTACCATTTATACTTATTCCACAGTCCTGGTTCCATACATTAGGCTATATTTTACTGTGAGTATTTTTCTTATCGTTCCTGTGCAGCAATATACCTAATGTAATTCCTGACAGATAGATTTCATATGCTTATTATTCATTCATAACCGTTAAGGCTGCTTTAAATTGAAACAGAGATATCAGCGAATCGTAGGTCTATTGCATCATTATTATTATTGCCGGCACATTTTCTTTTTGGAGTTAACTCGGACATCTATTACAAAAATAAGTTTTATGCATGGGCCTATCATAATTGCGTGTATCACTGATTAAAAAAAAACATACTGGCACTTGGTTACATCAGTTTACCTGATTTTATTTACTTAAAGAAAGCGTTTGGCACTGATAACGAATTACTTTAAGCACACAAAACACTTCAGTAAATGGAATGGACAGCAACGTCCATGTAGTAGTTTGCGGAGTCCCACAGGGATAAATATTAGGACCCATCCTCTTCCTAATTTATGACAATGATAATCACGCCTCACCCTTAAGTGGTACACCTTCACTTTTGGTTGATGATACCAGTATTTTCTTTGTTAGTGACACAGATGATGAATTATTATCAGAAATGTGCAAAAAGATCTTAAAATCCTAGCAGAATGCTTAAATCAAAGTAAATTATCATAAATACCCCAGAAGAATCATGCATGGTGTTCCATTCACCAAACACACACTTAAGTATTTCTGACCAGCAAGCAAATGACGATAAGCACATAAAGCGAATAACCCATACTAAATTTTTAGGTCTAACGTTCGATCAACATTTAACTTAAAAAGGAAGTAAAATTTGTCTAATAATAGGGATATTTATGGCTACAGACGGCCATATTACTCATTAATTCAGTCTCAAATAACTTATATAATATTTATCTTGGGTAGTTTCAATAAAAAAATTATTTGCAACCATTAAGAATGCTTCAGAATAGAGCAATCACAACTTTAATAGAAACACATTATTTGAGACCAACTAACATCCTTTATAAACTATCGAACTATCGAACTATAAACTATCGAACTATCCGTTTGACACTTTAATTTAAATGCCGTTACCCATATGCACAGAATAATATATGGTAACAACTACAGCAATTTGTCGATAGAATAATAAAAAAAACCCATACATAACCAAGGTACAAGGCATTTCCATGAAATCATATTTGAAGATTTTAAAGTTACCTTGTGATATTCTATTATTATTATTATTATTATTATTATTATTATTATTATTATTATTATTATTATTATTTTATTATTATTATTATTATCTTCATCATTATCAGCGTTATTATTAGCATTTTAATTATTGTAAAATCATTGTTACCATTATCACCATGAATAATAATAACCGACATATTTCCAGTTGCAACGACTGTAGGACTACAAGGACGAAAACAGAATTATGTGACAGAATTATAGGCTATAGATATCACATATACAAAAACTAACTTACCCTGTGTCAGCAATCAAACTATAACCTACTTAATTTCGCTGCAACTTATAACACATTTTGAGTAATCGTCTTGTAAAATATTTCTCTGGTTGTCACATTCTACTTCACGGATGATTAAAATATCTAAACGATTCTGTGGCGTTTTAAGCTGAATTATGTTTACGAATGTATAACTGGGACGCTAGGACCTGAACCAAACACTCGCAGGTAGCTTATCGTCCGCCGGTCGCAATGGAGTAGAGGCAGAAGAGAATGCATATTCATTTCAAACTATGCGGTTCATAATGGCCCACAAGACATCGTAAATACTTTTGACGTAAATTACGGATGTCCATTTTCTCAATTAATATCTTCCAGTTATTCACTGTTTTCCCCCACTTGAAATGTAAATCTTTCAACACTTGCCTTAAAACCTATTTACCTCCATAAAAATTAATTTTGTTCTTTAGGACAGGTAATAATGTTTTTAAAGTTGGCCTTTCCTCATTTGTTATGTGAAATTCATTCACCGTCCTTCTAATTACACTTATCAAAATCATTTAAGTCTGTTTTCACTTTTTCTCTTGGTCTTTTTGTGTGGAGTGGTCCATACAATATGAACTAGCAGGGAACATCGCGTGCTATGAAGGTAAGGCAGGTCTAGATTACGTCATCGTAGACTACTGCGCAGCCGTTTGGCTCAGGTCTTACCAATCGAGATATACGCAACAAAAACCTCGATGCATGGAATTCGTACTCATTAATCTCTTGTCTGTGATATTCTACTTTTCTTTATTATTTTGCGAGTTATAATTTGGGGAGACATGTGGGTGCTAGAGGAACGAGCTTGTGAGAAAAAGTTGAGTATCGAAACTTACGTGTTTAAACCATTTCAGGAATTACTGAAAATATATTATCTATCTTCCTTTCCGTTTATAGTTTACAGTTCCTGGGATATATTACTTACTTAAATGATTATATAATATTCTTTTAATGTGTATTATTAATAAATTCCGGGGTGCGCGGGCTAAGAGAGTTAAGTCCACTTTCTTGTTACTGAGAATTAGAGTGACTTAACACACTATACCAGCCCAACATAGCTTTAGAGATGGATAAACTCATGAGGCACACATCCATAACTACCGTACAATTTTGAATATGACTTACTGGACTTAACACAAATGTAGAAAACATTTTTATCTATAACTCTATGGACATATCTCAATATTTTAGGGTGGTGGACTTAACTCTCTTTGCCCGCGCACCCCGGAATTGTTAATAAGCCTGCTATAACATAAAACATTAAAAAAATAGGCCTATGTATCATTACCATAATGTTATTGAAATTAATGCAATTACAGAATGCAGACCTCCGGGCCATTAACTTTGAAATATAAATTAATTCACATTAAACAGAAGACTATAGGTTTGTTCCCAAAGTCAATTCATGACGCATGCGCACATTGTCAGTTTCTATGCACGATATATGCGTACAATCTCATTTTCAGCTTACTTAATCATGGAACGAGCGTATTGGGATAATCGGAAAAGTGTTTGCAATCCCGGGTCGAGCGAGACGTAAATTCTGACGTCATCCACACAGACTGTGAATCACGCTCTTTTCCTTCTTCGGTCCAAGGGATTACGACGCTTCATGCCGGTCTCTGGAAAGCACACATACCCACTCCAAGATCACTTAAAGTTCAGTACGGATGAGCATTATTCCCCATAGCGTCCATCAGATCCTTGTCGTATTCTCAGGACTTTCTCCCTCGCATAGTAACTATTTTGACGTAAGAATGATGTTCACGTCTTGTCATACCCATTCTGCAGGGCGGCTGACTCTCAACTAAATTGCCGTCGCCTCTATTCGTATAACCTACATCACAATGCTGCCAAATGTGTCCATATACCAGAGATGCCACACTCTCCCGTGACATACAACATCTCAAGTACCATCGCCTAACTTTGAAAGAAAAATAGTTGCCTTGACTTATGTTCCATTCCTCGTGTGTATATATTCAGTTGGTATATAAAAATATATAAAGTATATACAGTATTGTTTCCAATATTATCTTTCTCCATCATAAGACTCCCCATGTTGGGTCTAGATCTATACGTGGAAACTAATTTGAAGGAATTTGGTTCTAAATAGTATCTCCTGTATAAATGTGTTATACCGAGTCGAAAACCACTCAATGGTTTATGGGCTACTATCCCTCCCATCCTTGATTTCTTACTAATTCGGATGATATCTAAGAAAACAATACACACAGAATAGTTTAAAGGTTAATGATACCACTCTCAGTAGTGGTATCAGACTTATCTAAACATGAGCTCTGCAGTTTCTAGGTAACTTGAAATTAAAGATTCTGATACAATATAAAGCTCTGGCTATTACATGGGGAATTTTCTAAACGGGTTAGGGAAATTCGAAGAAACAAAACGCAATCCAAACTGTGTCGTGGTGTTGTCAAGGAAACCAGTTAACCTCTCTGTCAGGGCGTGAGCGGCTTACATCACAACCGGGACCCTCTGAAGCCTTCTATCTACAGTATACAGGACTCGGAAAAGCAATGTGTAAAAAATTGTAGACTAGGAAGGTAGGACCAAGTTACGAATTTGGAAGATAGGAACAGGTGCGTTGAAATCTGACTTTATTGAATTTTCATTTGCCGATCAAAATGACGTCACACGACAGGTGTGTACATACTGTCTCCACTACTGAAAACTAGTATATAATAGGAATCTAAAAATTGCATGCCCGTACTTATTGATGTATTGTACAAGGCATTTTACAAATGTTGAATGGAGGAACTAGTGTTTTTGTAACAGGAAAATCCCATGAACAACTGGCAAGAGTAGCTACAAAGGCTTTTCACGAATTAAATGTATGGTTCCAAGCCAATAGAATTACGCTTAGTATCGAAAAGACCCACTTTATTCAATTCAGAACAAAACAAAGATGTACCCAAAACCTTGTAATTAATTACCAAACACAAAGCATAGAAGAAATTAGTAATATCAAATTTTTAGGATTACAAATTGATCAACATCTCGACTGGAAGTCACATATTGAAATGATAATTCCAAAACTAAGTTCAGCATGCTTTACCTTAAGAGTCCTGAATCAGGTATTAAAACAGGATGCCTTACGTATGGTGTATTTTGCAAATTTCCACTCGGTAATTGAGTATGGAATCATATTCTGGGGTAACTCGACCCATAGGGATAAAATATTTAAGTTACAAAAGCAAGCAATTAGAATAATGTGTGGAAAGAAAAAGAGAGAATCATGCAAACCGCTCTTTGAAAAATTAAAAGTCCTCACTCTCACAGGGGAGTATATATACTCTGTTATGTGCTATATGGTAGATAATATTGAGAGATTCCAAACTAATAGCAGTGTTCATGAACATATTACTAGAAACAGGAATGATTTACATAGACCGGTTAATGCATTAAAACTTTTTCAGAATGGCGCTTATTACTCCGCAATACAGATATACAATAAGCTTCCAAACAACATTAAATTATTATGTATTCAAAGAAAAAGCAAATCTTTCAAAGGATCTCTCAAGAAATTTTTAATTTTTAATGACTCACACCTTCTACAATATGGATGAGTATTTCCAGTTTGAATAAGTTTATAGTGTAGTATATTATATATTATTATTTATTACTTGCTTGTATATTGTAATCTGACGTGTTCTATATCCTTGAGTCCCACTCAACACAGGATCTACAGAACGAGATAACTACATCTACATCTACATCTACAAATGCTTGTGCATAATAGAATCCACGTTACAAGTCCAAAACAGTTCGGGTTGAAAAATCAAATACATTTGCCTCATAATGCGCAATTATAGAAAAATTTCACAAATCTACACGAACAGCTACACATATTGCATAATTGATTTCAACACGTAACAATGTTCAATGCACGCGTTTTACCTTATTCAAACTGGCAAACTGCATACCGGTGTAACAAGCATCGGCGTGTGTTCTGCAATACATCAGGAAAGCACTTCTGCTGCTGCCATAATGTGACTTTTGAATCCTCAGCTGGTGTGACATAAAATGTGCTATTGATTGTACCCTACAAGAAAAAATTCAGTGGTCTCGTCAGGTGACCGTGGAAGACTCTAACACAGTGGAATACAACTTCGTCCAGTGATGACTTTTGTGAAGGAAGTGCACGGCAAGTCACTGTGTGTGACGTCAGGCAAGAGCGTTCCCCTCTCACAATACTATGCCTCTCTATCCCCCCTATCCAATGGTGTCTATGTTTCACAAAGTCCTTGCACATTTTTTCCGCGTGAACCAGGAGCCCACTGCACTGACGTCACAAAGAAACCTTCTGCCCTCGCCTAGTCTAACATAACGGATTTAATGCTGACACTTTTAACACAGTGAAACAGTTTCAGCGACCCAATGTTCCTATCATCCAAGTAGCCTACGTAGTTTGGCTTTATTCTACGTTTTTCTGCACACTGCTTTTCCACACCATGCATAATTCTGGGATCATAACAGAAACGCTGGGTTTATGTTAAGAAAAGTTCGGCAATTTTGAATAAGCGGGAACAGGTAATCTGCGCCACTTCTGCCTTTTCCCCCAACCCACACGATGTAAACTGCGTCACCGACATATGTAAACTGCGCCACCGAAATATGTAAACTGCGCCACCGACATTTAAATGGCGTCACCGTCATTCTAACCCACTTAGATTTTCCTTTCCGCTTCTCCAGACTTAAGAGTGGCTATGAAATTGCATAGGTGTGGTTAAAAATGTTAGGCTTAGTAGCTTTGTCATTTTTTTAAAAATGTTAAAAACAATACCCTACTTTCTTTTGCATGAACGTTTTATATACTGTGGTTTCATCACTTATAAAATCGTTAAAAACACTACCCTAATTTTTTTTGCACGAGTACTTTGTTCTCATATGACGCCTTCTTAATAAAATCAAAACGGATATTTCATTGTTTATGTATTGTTCTCTCCACTTGAGTAGACGAGAATGCTTATCATTTATGTTAGCTGTTCTTCTTACAGGTATCCCTTGTTCAATACTTCTCAGTTTTATGTAGGCACTTGTTTGGAACTGGAGAAGTGCATCTAACATAAGGAAAATGCTAGGAGAAGCGTGGTAGAACATAGAATTATAATTTGCGTGAAATGACCTACATATCTTCGTGGCGCAGTTTACATATCTCATTTTTATTGTATTTCAAATTCGGTGTCAACCGTGGCGCAGATTACAAACACCCGTATAAGCTTTGCCAACCTACCATCACAAATGAAATGACCGATGTTCTACAAACCGTGAATCTGTCAGAGTCCCTTCCGGCGCAGTTCAATATGGACAAGTTGGGTACGAAGCAAGATCACAGCGTCTGGAATTAAACCAAGTAGTGGGCCTACTTGTAACATGAACTAGTGCAATCCTCCGTACAGCCTATTTAGCTGCGTCGTAAACTCTTTTGCTTTCATGTAAGAGACCGTAGTTCGTATCTACTTGAATACCGGTACTTATATTATGAAGATACCTTTTACGTATAACATTCTGATGTTGCACTGTTGTCATTTCTATTTACCTTCAAGTAGAATAGTTGCTTGTTCAAGACACTACTACTTTAATCATGGTTTTTTCGCGTATTATATATTTAATATTAAACTGCAGCCGTATACAAAGGAGGCCCTATGGGACGTTATTGAAAGAGCCTGAAATGTATCTTAGTATCTCGAATCGCCACATCTATGTCCAAGAGGATATAAGTAGTTGATATAACCGGAGGGGTAAGCAAAGCAAACAATAAAACTAGCTGTGTTGAGGTTCCAACACGCTGTCTCTCCATTACTATGCCAAACCGTTACTCCTAAGCCTAGACTATGGAGTCGACAACAGTATACGGTCGAGCCAACCGTGAACGGTCTTGAGAACAATTCGAAACATGGAAAGAATTTATTAACAGTTACGAGAAAACGTCTAAAAATTCCATAATTTAAGGCTTACATGATCGAAATTATTTAACTATACGTTAATCGATACACTAGCGCTGAAAATGTATAATGAATCCAAAGTAACATTCAGTTTGATTTCAATCGTTCTGAAGGATGGAAGTGGAAAAAGGTCAAAATGAAGCACGTGGGTTCAATTTAAATAATTTGATCTTACAACTGAATTCAGCGGACATTATTATTGATTTTGCAATTATTCAAGACAGAACATTGTCTTCTGAATTGTGTACACCTTGGATCTAAAAGTTTAATAACATGAGCAAAATTTTCAAAGCAGGTTAAAATACTTACATTGTGTGTACATGAAACAACCGGCATAGGAAGAGCTTCTTAGCAAAATTAAAGAGTCAGATTACAAAAGTAGGATGGATCACAATCACAAAATCAGGGGTGAACCTCAGAAAACAAATGTTGCAAATTTTCTTTTTTAAAAGAGGGATTAAGGATTGGAATTACTTACCTCCAGAAACCTTAAAACGTTTCCTGCTAATGCCAAAATTAAAACATATATATGTATATATTCAGTAGGGTTTGTGATAAATTCTGAGATGAGTAAAAGTGAAGGTATGTCCTGATTTGTATATAACAATGCATATGAAGAGCTTGTTTCCAAAAGGTACCAAATCCAAAAAAATCGAAAAATGAGTTTCAGGTGGCAGCACATTCTTGACTAGCCACACAATCGTAGTCAGTGGTTAAAATCGCCAAATAGTACCAAATCCCATTTCTTAGAGGGCCTAAGAGATTGAGTTTTGTAGCAAAAAGTACCACATCCCTCCACAGTTTAGTGACAAAAAGTACCAAATCCTTTCTCACGTTCCATTGGTGAAATATCATGGCCAAACAATTACGTCATAGAGCGTTCTTGCTTCTCATTGGCTAAGTGACGTCACATGCCTGTAGTTTGTTGTAGAAAAACTTGTCCACAAACATAGAGCTAAAGCTTTCTTTCAAAACATGAACCAGTGTCCACCAGATGCAATAACTATAAATTTTGATCTTATGCAAAATCACCCTCTCCCAAAAACTCAGATAGGACAGGCCTACTATGCAAGACAGGTTCGGTATTATATATTGGCTATAGTCATTCACAAGCAGGACAAAAAAATTTCTCCTGAAACTACCCACTTCTATAGATGGCTTATAATCTGACACCTTTTTGCCAACACAAGATGATAACACAGGGACTGAGGTATGATCGAATGGTTGGAAGCCTGAAAGAAGTTGTGTGTAAGAGCTATGTGAAAGAGGCTAAAAAGAAAGATATGGTGGCACTGTTAGCAGCAATAGGCTACAAAGACTTGAATCAGTTGCCATTTTACAAAAGGCATTCTTGACTACAATGCAGCTGATGAAGTGGAAGAAAATGACAGCGAAAATGTTTCTGTTTTTTATGATGAGTAGGAGCTTTATTGTTCATAGAAGCTCTAGAAACTTGATTCTGTTAGTTGTGTAACTTATTGTTGTTTTTTAAATCAAGTAGGGTCAAGTAATTTTTGTTTGTTTTGCTCTTGTTTTTTATACGGTAATAGGTGTATCACAGTAAGTTATAAAATAGTATAATTAGCTGCAATTAAGGATATTTAGGTAGGCCTAATCCAATAAATTTTAGTTTCAGTTTAATCTGTTTTAATGAGTTGTAACTATTTCTAAAATTGATATTTTCATGCCAAAAAGTACCAAATCCCAAGTTGCTTGCAAAAAGTACCAAATCCAAGTTTATTTTGTTAATAAACAGCATAATAATGCATGAATATCTTAGTTTCTTTGTAAATATGATTATTTGGTCTACCTGCACATGTAAGGAATGAATTATCGATATCAGTATAATTTATCAACTGTATAACGTTTTTTTCATTTCCTGTAAAATTTGTTGAGGTGGATTTGGTACCTTTTGGAAACAAGCTCCACATATGAATGAGTGAATAATATTATGTACTTACGTTTTTAAATATGTTTATATGTTATAGTTATGGACAGAGATTCATTTTGTATTACTACATAGTACAGATATGGGTATTGGTGTATAAATAGTTTGTGTTATTTAATGTGTGTAATGTATATATGTATAGATAGTATTTATTTGCAACACTGCCACCGAATTGCTGGCCCACTTGCAGTGTAAAAAAATAAATAAGTAAACAAAATAAAAATATGCCGTACAAATTATAGTACAGTAAGCATCAGTAGACAAATACACATGGTTCAAATCTGCAAGATAAGTTTACTACGTACAAAGTCTACTGCTCATTTATGTGTGCCTCTCATAATATACCACTTGGATGTCAGAGAATACATTCAGGCCTACGGAATGATTAGATTACCTCAACAGAATCCACAACAACAATAGGTGGGTAAAAAATAGAGGATTATATATATATTGATATTTGATATGTATGCGGAAATTATGTCATATGTGACGTATCATTGGCACCATACTGAAAGAATCGTTCTAGGGAAAAATAAAATTAAGTTGTCTGTGGATCCAAGCGAGAGCAGCGGGGTTCTTTACTCAGGGAGCCTAAAAAGGAAAATGTGAAAATGAACATACTGAAATATTTCCACGAGGAACCCAACATTCTTCACAGTCACATCTCAACCGGAGGCATGGAAGGAAAGTCAGTGATCCAGAAAACACGGGAGAGCAAATTGTGTGAATTCAAGTAGGTGCAGTATTGTACAATTACTTTAAGTCACTGAAGTGAAGACTCATTCACACAACTTCCGGCTCAGGTGAGTAGCGGCCTTGCCTGTCCATGTACGGCATACGCTCAGCCCATTATGTAAGTTTCTCACGTGACAGGCAGTATACGGGGCACATCTTGCATTTTAAGTATGGTTCCTTTCATTTATAGGTCCATTCTGTAGCACAAATAGCACTTATTGTAATCACATGGCATATGCACTCTGTAATACAGACACAGCATCTTATACTATGTAAAAATATCTGGGTGGACTGATCTAAATATTGTAACAATGCTGTGAAAATAAATTATTTGTCTCTCCTAAAACTTTGGCCATTAGACTTATTCGCTTTTTCCCTATCACTCTAGAATTGTCAGTGTTGTCGTACTGCATACCTCGTTCCTGACTAACCACCCATGCATATTGTCACGTAGCGAATGGCTACGTGCATAATAGACGATAGCAAACCATTTCTAAACAAAGGAAGGGTTTGGGAGACTTCGATTAATCGATATTGAACCCTGTTATGACTATCGATACTGCCCTGAATTTATTTTGAATTACAGAAAAAAGAGAAGTGCGCATGCGCCAACGGTGAGTCGACGGGAGAAGAGCTGATCCCAAAAAGACAGTAAGGAGTACGTGCCTGACTACGAGAGAGAGAAGTTGAAAAGGCAGAAGGGAGAAGACGAGATTGGGATGTGTGACAGCGGTAGAGGCGTTCTGGCATGATGGTGTGTCAGACTTTCATCTAAGGAAATTCTGGTTGTGAACTTCCTTGACACGACTATATGGAGATAGTCATTAATCAGAAGAATACACCAAGTCGGCCAGTACGAGACACCGCTACAGCGAACATCAGCTGTGAGAGTGAGTCGTGACTGCTCGCTCTGAATAAGAGCAGATATGGACATCAGGAAGTAATGGAAGACAACTCAGGATCGGAGGATAAGTTGGACATCACTGGTTGAGTATAATCGTCTAGACTTTTTCTTATTGTTTGGGGAGTGAGAAAACTGAGATATTCCTTTTTTTTAAGGATGGTTTCTAAGTCATGTATGGCGATTAGACGCCGTATGGTATGATAGAAGAATAGAATAGAAATATAGAAGTGAGAATTCTAGAAGTAAAGTGGTGAAATCCAGTAATCCAACTATTTTCTATTTCTGGTCTAAGTTAATTATAAAAGAGCAGTCAAGAGCCTAACCGTTGAATGCCACAGATAGATCTCTTCACTTTGGGGTTTTATGGGTGATTGTCCCACGAATGAATACATAGCTAGGGGTAATTGGTGATGCTCATAGAAACTTTGTTATTTTTGAGACAGGACGCGAGGGGAGTAAGGAAGAAAGGTAATTAAGGGGCATGCTTAGTACTTCTTACGAGGGCCCCTCCCACTTGGGTTTCTTTCAGGTGACGGGTGACTATCTATAAATAGATTTCATGCTGGCCTGTAATGTTAAGTTATGTTTTTTATAGAGATTTATCTACAAGCGAAGGTGTATGGAATATGGTAGAGGGGGATAAGAAGTGGAAAGATTGAAGGGCAAAAGAAGGCCTACGAGTGGTAGTGCATTAGGTGTGTACCATTGGAAAATTTACATGTTAGGGTAGAAGTAGAAGTCACTAAAGGGGTTATAGAGAAGCTTACTAATCTGGGCGTGAATTAGTTTCAGTTAGAATTCTAGGGAATTTAGAGACAAAAGAAGATTGGGTGCCCATGCTAAAGAGTAGTAACGTAAGAAGTAGGAAAACTAGAATAACCACCGAGTGAATTAAATCAATGGTATAAGCTGAAGGGAACTCTACTTAAAGAAAGAAAGGGGTTAAAAGATAATAGCTGATGACTGGTCAGGTTAGAAAGAGGAGAGTGAGTTGAAAGGTAACAACAAATGATTGGTTAGGTTAGAAAGAGGAGAATAGGTAATTGCGAGTAGTGTACTGATGATAAGTAGTTTATTAGCAAGTACTAGAGATTGTAAGGGTGAGGTGAGGGAACGCCGGAAGTATCCCGAATCAAACAAATAAAATCTGGTAGTAGGCAAGGCCTATACCAGTAACATATAAAGAAAAGAAATTTATGAGAGATTGTGAAAGCCATCGATGTTGGAGGCGAACAACGGCCCCACGTGCCTCTAGGAGAGAGTGTCAGGGACCTCTGACATCGATTTACAAAATTTTATTTTTGTTTGCGGCCCATTAATATTTTCCCGGTTGCAGGAGAGGAGTCAGATTGTTTGTAACTCAAGATCTAGACGCCGCTCCTGTATCGGTGGTCTATCGCCACAGTCACTCTGTGGGTATAGGCCTAAACTTCTATTTCTTTCTTCATGAGACTGTCTTTTCTATCTATCTTTAAATACAATTCTTCATGGACTAAGCTGACTAATAGACTAATATAGGAGACATAGGTGGGATTATTGAGTGTAATCTGTAGAGTAAGGACTGGATTATGAATTGAAAACCTTTATTTATTCAAGAGAAAAAAAAACCCAGTATAATATATATATTGAACTATCCTGAAGTTGCAAATGTAAATGACTACACAAGTCAGTAGTAAATTAGAAGAATAATACAAGACGTTCTAGTAGATACCTGAAAAAAAAGAAAGAAAATTAAAGTAATTAATTAAGGATTTGTTATTGTTGAACAGAGAACGTACTTATATAGTTAAAATTGGGTATACTAACCTTGAATAATCAAATATTATCCTACCAATAAAAGTGTTGAATGGTTAATGTAGTGTAAATGTAATTTATTGTATATAAGATTGTTATTGTTGAAAAAAGAAAAAAAATAATATATTAAATAAATTATGGTTATTGTTATGCAAAGTAAATTAACGTGAAGTTCAGATTTTTGACCCTTATCCTTGTAATGGTTTGAGAGTCGCTGATTTTTGTGCTAAGTTACATACTTTGGTAGTGAGTATTGAAAAAGGAGAAAAAGAAGAAGCAGAATAAAAAAAACGAAAGGTAAATCCGAACCCAACTCCCGTCTCCACTGTTAATTTAAAAGCTAGTCGAGGGGCATGTAGGTACATAGCTTGTGTATCTATAATTTAGTTTGTGACTGGGCTGATACATAACAAAAAAAAGAAAAGAGGAAGCGTATTGATGATGGCGCCCGTTAATAGAAATTTTCATCAATATTATCAAAACTGGGTAATTTGTTAAAAGAGAGAGAAAGTAGACTGAGAGTAGGAAATTTGCAATCACCCGGTGACAAAGGTAGTCGTACTGAACGTTGGGAATGTGGACTATGCAGGCAGTGTTATGATGACACGACAGGTGTATGAGTGACCTTGTTTTGTAGGAGTTCAGTAAACTTATATACTACGATTGAGAATAATCACATATTAGTCGTCACAGATTTTGGCGAAGAATTTTGGCGAAGATTTAATCCAAGAAGTTAGGGAACTTTATAGTGTAAAGTAAGAATAGCCCGTCATAATATTCCCCGCGGTAAAATTCGTAAAAGGACAGAGAATTTGCCTCAAACTTTTGAGAAACACTGAATAATTCTGAATGAACTTCGTCATATAAAAACAGGGAGCGAAATTTCCGGCAGCCAGATCTTCACTGGCGACCAGAATAATTCTGAGATTCAATTTTGAAAATGTGCTTTCTTATTTTTTTTCCGCAAGAACCAAATTTAACAGTATGTAGGCTTGTTGCCAAAGGCAGTCACTTTGACAATCATGAACTAGAGAATATTATAGGAGAAACATTCCTCTGACACTGGAATTGGAACCCAGGATCTTTGGCTATCCGTGCAGCTGCTCTACCAACTGAGCTAAGCCAGATTTCGCTTCACAGCGTTAGATGGAACCTCTCTCCTAAGACCGATTGCCCTTAATGGTCTACCTCACTGACAGACAAGTTATGTCATATGCGGTACTGTGAGGCACAATAATTAGTGATTTTTGTGACCGGGCTTCCACTGTTATTGTACAGTTAACATTCAAATCGGATATATATGCATTCATGAACCAGAGTATTGCCTCTGTAGAACATTACAGAGAATATTATAGGAGAAAGTTCCTCTGACAGTGGGATTTGAACTCAATACCTTTGGCTATCCGTGCCATGCTCTACCAATTGAGCTAAGCTAGAGTTCACTTCACAGAGTCAGATGGAACCTCTCTTCTATAACTGATTGCCCTTAATGGTCTACCTCACTGACAGATGAGTTATGTCATATGCAGTACTGTAATGAACATTAATTAGTGATTTTTGTGACTGGGCTTCCAGTATTACTGTACAGTTAATATTCAAACTGGATATACACTAGTGTCCAAAATTAAAGCAACAAACCAGTAAAAGGACTGTCCAAGGATGGTTTGGACACACAGGCTTAAAAATTTCCTTTTCTTAATTGAACAACTGATTTAAGAATGGAAATTCTGAAATTAAAAACATAACATTGATATTAATGCATTTTTTTATTAGAAGACAGAGAAAATATAGTTATAATAATTGAAAATTCGTGAAACAATTCTATTTTCTTTTTTCCTTAAATAAATATCTACCACTTGTATTGTATTGATATAGGCCTAGGCTAAGGTAATATTGTACCTTGTCACCCGATATCCTCTATCACAGCTAATGTACAAAATGCTTTACGTAAAAAGATAGAAATCTGCAAAATAGTGACCACAAAAATACAAATTTTTTACGTTCATTTTTCCACCAGAACTTGATAGGCCATTATAATAAAGGACAAAGGTCAATTACACTAATTATATTTAAAATGTCAAATTATGTGAAGTTGCCTAACAATACTACTTAATTTACTCAATATGACATAGATTAGAGTGCAAATCAATATGACATAGGGCTAGATGTTTTCCTTTTTTTTCAATTATATGTGGATTTTTATCTTGGTCGATAGAATTGCTACCTTCAGCCTGTTTACACCATTTTGTCGCAGACATGAATGTAACAATTTTTCCACTGTGTGAAACAATATTATAGTGTAAATATTTAAATCTTGTCCTATGAGGATACTCTATATGATGTAGGCCTACTGCTGGATGGTAATAGATTAATGAAAATGTAGTTTGATATTATAACCCTCTACTGAAACGAAGTTTATTCTTGGTTTATGTCATACAGTTTCAAAATTTTGACAATGCTTTAATTAATATAAGCCTATCTACAGTATTTTTCATATGAGAAGCCTTTTCCTTCACCGCCAATCACGTGTACGGGCTAATCCCTCCGTCTCGCCGTCTCTGATTGGACCGCGTATCGAAGCAAGAGAAGGAAGAAAGGGCTTGTCATCTGCAAAACACTGTAGTTGATGTCGGCCGCGGTGGTTTAGAGGTAGCGTGCCCGCCTCTAGATCCGCGCGGGATCAAACCCGGCCGCGGTCGATGGATTTTTCAGGACGTAAAATTCCTGGGCACGGAGTCCTCCGGGAGGGACTTTAAGCTGGGGGTCCCGTGTCGTAGATTTACGGCACGTAAAAGAACTCCAAGTCTAAATTAGAGGCTCTGGACAAAATTTCTCGGCCCTTTCACGTCCAAGAAATACTTAGTTTCCAGAGGGGGGTTGCGAGGCGATGGGCTTACCACCTGTCCCTCTACCCTCTCTCGGAAAATAAGCATATCAAAATTAGTGTAGGTAATGAAACCTCCACTTGGAGGCCCCTTCGCCCCACCTGGGGATCATAGGGTACCAGATACAGATATCTAGTTGATGAAAAGAAAACACTTTAAGCAAGTTTCAGTCTTGTTTCAGTGTAAAGATTATAATATTCTATAGAGTAAATGTGTAATCAATGTTTTCAAAGGGAAAAACATTCTGGAATTAGAGTAAAATTAATTTTTACTACATATCATTATCTCTTGTCCTTTTAGTATCACTAATTAGTCGTTTTAAATTAAACGTTCTTAGAGTTCCAGGACATATGTAGGGTAGACTGGAATTAGAGTTGTAAAAGCATTCGTAATGGGGAGAATACCACAAGCAGTAGTGTCATTAGTTTCGGTAGCATTAAATAAGTTGGCCTACAGCGAGTAAATAAAGTTTCCCGGTACTGCTCTAAAAGAGCATCTCACCACTGCAGTCGTTAGTAGCGCCACGAGCGGCAGTCTTTGGAGTTATCACGCGATAAATCAAACATATTAAAACGTCTACCAGATAAGAAGAAACGGAGGAAAAGACAAAAGAAGGTTCAAGGATATAAATTAAAGAAGAGCTGGCCAAAACCTTATATTTCAGCTGATTAATTCTTCTGCTCCTACATCATTTTTTTTCTGTACGCCTGTCACTACAGACCTACACCTAGCTAAGTTTGATTCAAACTAATTTTCTGTTTATATTTATATAGAAAAAATTTATATGTGTGTACGGGCAAGCAGGAACAAGCGGACTGTATTCTCCATAGGGTTACTTTGAAAATCATTCTTGAAGGCTTAACTTATCACAAATTAAGCTAAGCTTGCCCAATACATTTTTATTAGAGATGTTGCTATATCACAAATTTATTGCAATGAACAGCAATACATGAAATTATCCACATTTTATATGCTGAAAAATGCAAGTGAATTGACAAACTGATCACTTGGATATATGTCTAATTGTTATTGAATGACACTTGTGAAAATTATAAACGTGGCACAATTCTCGTTTGAATTACAAACCCTTGGGTTCAAGTTCATGAAAGGAATTATCCTCGAGATGGCTTTACAATCTGGTTTAATTCAAAACACACAAGAAGCTTAATTCACTGACGAAATTATTCAGCTGAAATGTTCTTCAGACCGATGGTAAGTTATCAAAATGACATACCTTTGAGTAGTTTAATAATTACCAATTCCAGATAATTAATGTAGAATTGCTTGCTCGGAGTCCTTGCGACGCCAAGACCAAGAAGAGATGGCGTAAATCTCTGAAGATGAAGGGTCAAATCACACGATGGGTGATTGAAAATCTGAAGCTATTTAGCAGTCTTCAGTAAATAACTAGGCATTATAAGCCCATGAGATACTCTTGAAAGAGCTGATCTGTTGCTGCATCTTGCGTAAGAGAAATCAAGCTAATTTACTTGATGAAACACAGGCACGAAAGGTCTAAAAGACTTATGTCTTGAATGAGTGAAAGATTCGAAGGAAGGAAAAATCAAGGAATTAAAATTGAATGTAACAATGACTTTATCTAAGCCCGAAGTAAGTAAAAGCCTAATTGGCTATTCAAACAACAAGATGTTACTCAATTTCTGATGGGATAATAACCTACAATAAGAATAATTAAATATCATAATAGCTATAAACAATTTCATTTGTTCAAATAACAAACAAAGGAGCAAATGCAAGTAAAGCCTGCTAAATTGAGTAAATTACAGAATAAACATGGCTAACTATGAACTAATTTACATAACGGAACAATGTGTTTAATACATATTACAAGTTATTGTGCACCTTTTACTATTTTGAGCTTTGTTTAAGTTTACGAGAGAAAATCTGAAACTGAATGGCTAACGGTTATAACATAAATTTATATTTAAGATGAATAAATGACTGAATATTCATTAACTACAATTGGAATTCTACTACACTATCTATTAGTGAGATATTCGTCTGTAGGTACAATAATGCTCGTTTAATCTTAACAATACCAAAAAAAATTTTAATGCATTTTTCAAATAAATATTTTTTTGTTCCAGATAGATTCTGACCAGACCTGGAATATCCAGAGATCTACACATGAAATAATTTGATTCCTTTAATATTGTAACAGCTTGAAATTCATAGTGGATAACGTAAAGCTTGAATTTTTCAATCAAAAGTTATTCTGCACATACGATGTGTTAAGTTGTAGTTATTTCCAATAACCTGAGGACACTTTTCTTTAGTATTTACGTTTACTTGCTCTGCAGTCCAGAGTTTTAGAATCGCTCCATTGTGATCTTGTAATTCGATACTGAAACGCAGGACTTGGAAACACCAGCAGAACAAGCTTATGGTTCTGATTAAATTAAATGCTCGAATAGTCAAGTTAAGGTAACAACATTAATTTCAATGTTCTTAATATTATCAATGTTCCACCAATGCTCAATTAATACAATAAATATACAAATTATTTTAAAACTATCTAATAAATTATTCTAAAACCTGTATTGCATAATATGTATGGTAGTTTTGGAATAATTTGTATAGTAATTTCAGTGTTGTAAAAGATATCCAACGTGATACGTTATAATGTGAAGTAAATCTAGATAGCCTACTATAATTATGAGCTGCTAGCGCAGTAGTTAAACTATTTACAAGCAAACCAATGTAAATTTTTGTTCCCATGTTTATATAGGAATCACTTTTTACGTACTAAAAAACATGGATGGCAACAAGATCGAGTTACTACAGCAACGTAAAAAATAAACGAATAAAAAATACCTGCGAGGAAAAGTGTAATACTGCGTGAAAGAGTACACAATCGAATTACCCACATGAAACAAGCGAGTGTGAAAACTACGTCATCTGATCCTTCTACCGTGCTTTTGTATTCAAGCTTCCAATGTGGTGTCGGATAGTCATCATGTCAGCAAGATATTATTTTATCAATTTGATACTGAAACAAGGCATAGAATGTTCAAAATGTCTGACCCATTGTTAAGGTGGCCTCCATATAAGATAATCAAGAAAATGATTGTCCATAGTCGTCCTTGTTTAAATCAGTGAAGGATTGTATAGTAACAATTTTCCCTTAGTAGCGGCCAAAGTTACGTGACAATCTACTTTTGTATTTTTTCTTTGCTATTTATTCCATCTACAGGTGTTTGTGTTCTGTATAATTTTCTGTCCCGATCTACCATTTCCGTTTCAGACATTAGCAATAGCTAACAGTCATTTTCTACAGCTTCTTTGATAAGATGCGTCAATGATACCAGTGCATACACTATTATAACCATGTATAAACTTTACACTGTCTAAACCAGGCCCGGGAAACGAGGCACTGGAAGTGGGAAGTTACTCTTCCTCTCGACTCACTACTCACGTTCAACAGCAGCTGGAGGAAACTAACCCGGTTGAGTATGGGACTAGTTGCGTGGCAAACCGAAGGAAAACGGAAGGAGCAAATGTAAAGGTAGACCATTTCGCACTTCAATGCTACGTGCCTTGCCCAGGTCTAAAATGAGTCTGGGCCTTTTCACGATTTACCTCAGTTCCCGACAAAACGATCTTCAAGGGTGTGATACGAAGAATAAAAACTGCATTAACTTCATTTGTGCCAAGTCATTCGTTTGGTTGGTTGGTTGAATAGTTAACATGTTATACATATGCACGCTTATGCGAGTACCGGTATCGATTTTGACCATCATATTCAGTGGCCTCATGGGGGAGGGGGTGGAAAAGGTCCATTTTTTCGCTTATAACTTGAAAACGGTGCCTCGTAGAGAAAAACTTATCATACACCAAATTAAAGCTGACAAATTTCTTTACAAGTCGTTTCATATACAGTTTTGCCGTATCTATAATTGTTTTCGAGATGTTGGCTGCTGGATATTACTAATTGTCGAACTAATTTTTACCTCACGTTTCCCGTTAAATTTGTCTTTCTAACTCCTCAGCTTTACGTTGTACAACAACATCGTCAAGAAAAGACTTGTAGAGCATTAAATTTCCTTTAAATATGTATATAGATATTTAATTTATCTTCAATAAACAAAAGTTACAATTTGAATTTGTCTGGTAAATTTCGTGATTTCTCAAGAAAACTGTACATTTATTTCCCAATTCAAGAGCTATAACAATATACTTATATACACATAAATATATATATATATATAATTAAATCACGGAGGTTGAAATGGACTGGGCATGTTGCGCGCGCATGGGGGAGGAAAGACATCTTAAATATATTGACTGGGAGACCCAGACGTAGATGGGAAAACAATATTAGGAAGTATTTAAGGGAAGTAGAATTTTTTAGGGATAGGTGGATGGAGTTAGCACAGAATAGGGTTGAATGGCGGGCTCATGTGAACAAGGCAATGAACCTCCGGATTCCATAGAATAGATAATATCCCTTTAGTTTGCTTAGAAATTGTCTTTTGCCATTGCATAAGTAAGTATATAAAAATGGTATAATGGGTCTCGTTTTACGAAGTAAAGGAATGAAGTTTAGCAAAAGTCATATTTTCTTAAAAGTGATTCACATGACTAGGCAATAACTAATTTGGTAAAGCATTCAGTGAAGAGAAATTATTTTTTATCAAATTCCGAAGTAAAACATGTGATCTTTTGTGTATAAATTCTGGTCTCTTCTTAATGAATGCATGAGACTGCAGAAAATAGCGTAATTGTAAAATTGTCATCCACGGATATGTGTGTAGGCTTAACTATTTATCTACGTACGTACTTAAGGCTTCCCTACGTCATTAAGCCTATCATTTCTTTTACAACTATCAAAATGTGATGTTATAAAATTGAATTTTCCCTTGAATTCAGAGTTGGAGATAGTAATAGCTAACTAACAATGAAAACAACCCCTTTCATCTAACTCAACAGCATATCATAAACGAACTACTTTCACAACAAGCCATAATGAATGACTTTTCTCTTTGCTTGTCTTTATACAACCTTGCTAACGGTAAACATAGGGAGGGAAGTTTACGGATCACTTAGTAATAATTTATATCAATACTTGAACGTGTTCCCAATTACGTGTGTTTCAAGTTATTCATGCGGCAGTCAGAAGGGCAAGTCATCGTAATTGTCCCGGCTCTTTATATGTTGCTGAAAGAATTTATACAGTAATAAAAGCTCTTGACTTGTAAAACCAATGCATGTAAACTAGACGAACCTACAATTATTAAATATCACACAGATCAGACATCCGAACAACAAAATTCGGCTTTTGAGTTACTTTCAACTGAACTCTCGAAATATTGACAGGGTCACGCCAGACATTTTATTTAGGTTGTCATCTCAGAAAATGTGAATTCTCCACATTATTAATGCATTCTCAAGTTCTTTTCCCCGCAAATATATATTTTCTTTGTGAAAGATTCTACTTTGTATGTTTATAGTCTAATAGTCTAGTATTCTCATGATGCGGTGCCCCTTACACATCATAGATCTGTTCTGAGAACTGTGAAGTAGATTTACTGTTTGTGAAAATCAATTTTCAAGTAAAAGTTAAAATCGGTGTAACAGTCAGATGTGACTCTATTAACCTGTTGCTAAGCGACAAACGTGTACGCATATTGCCGGATGATTGACATTTCCGTTGCTAAAATATTGACACTCTGACAACAGAAGTCAGTCATAAAATTGGATATCTATTCCAGGGATGTATCATTTGTTAATTATCTAATTGCTTAGTCATTAAAGGGCTCAAAATTATTATTTTTATTATTATGCCATTAATATAGATGAACTGAAATTCATACACCGGATCACCAGCTCTCTTTGCTGAAAACCAATAATAAAATCTGCTTAGCGCTTGGACCGTGCATTCAAGCGGTCCCGGGTTCAAATCCAGGGGCAGGTGGGTGACTTTGGGGGGTTTTCTCGGGGATCCTCCCGTTTTCCCCATTCATTCATTCATTCCACCAACACTCTCCACTTCAACTTCCTTTCCCCCTCATTGCTTGTTGGATGTAGGGGAGCTCCGCAAAACAACACCCGAGGGAGATGGAAATCAAGTAATGCCCCGGTCCATCTGTAATATGTAAGGCTTACTTCTTTGACAGTGAAATAATATTAGAACATGAATTTTAACAAACAAACATGACATCAATAATCGACAAATTGAAATCACTGAAAGACAACAATAAGTTAATTCAATAAGGGAATTAAATACCTTGATATTAACAAATGCCCACAAAATGGTTTTGAATTATACCACAAGAAATACCCTTCATTTGTGCATTGGATGTATACTACTACTATGTATAGCCTAACAACCATCTCTAAGTAAAAGTGGCGGCAAATAGATTGCAAATAATACGTATTTAGTGTCGTCAATACCTTACGACATGTACTGAAAGTTGTAGAGAATTGTCTGTAATTGTAGAGGATAGCGAAAAGCGTCTTTGAAATTTTGAGTATCTAGTTAATGCCGGAAATACAATTAAAATAGGACCGTTTCATAACTGTAATTTATAATCTGATTCTTCTGATTAATGTAAGACACCAAGATTTTAAAGTTACATAAAGTGTTGATTTCATTGAACGTAGTTTTTTATTACCTGGCAGATGTCGCTAGGGCATTAAGACATTATAAACAAGTACGGGAATGAGAATATTATAGGAGAAAAATTCCTCTGATACTGGGACTTGAACCCAGGACCTTTGGCTATTCGCGACAATGTTCTACCAACTGAGGTGTAGTGTCCAACAGAGACAATAATATGTGGTTCATGAAAGCGTATATATCTATCTACACTGGCCGGCAATGAAAACCGATCACTTAAAGAAATTTTTAAAAATTAAGTTAAAATAAAAATTATGCAGTAGGCCTAGTGCTTGAAATAAAATTACTGCAATTGTATACGTTTTTAAGATTAAAATGTAATGACACATTTCACACTTAATTCCCCATTTTTCCTCTTGCACCGTGGTGAATGGTGAGCCTAAGGTTGCAGGGGCATAACGGAGGCTGCATCCATCATAAATTAGAGCAACAGCTTTGGCAAAGTCTTCAGGACTGAGAGGCATTAATTTCAACTAAACTTACTGACAGAATCACTGCGATGCGAAGGGAGACAGTTTCCGTTCAGTTTGGAAGGAAATGACGCAAAACAACAATGAAACACCTTGCAATGTGTACGACAAGCTAGTGCTTATAATCATATTGGAATCACCGTATTGCGATGTTTTTTTTTTGTTTTGTTTGGTGATAAAGTGAAGATATGAAGAAAGCAGATATGCTGTATCTATAGCTAATGATCCATTAAAAATAATAATTCATCCTCAGCAACAACAATGTATAAACATCCAATCAAAATTATGTTTAATCTTAAAAGTACAACAAATTTTACAGTGATCGGTTTTTTTGCCGGTCAGTGTAGTACAGGAATGTTTTACTGCTTAATGTATCTCATGTCTCGGTAATTTATCAACAATTAAGAACTACACATGATAGTTTCTCGGGATTCGTAGACTATGCGTGTTCTCCTGAAGGAGTCAGCTCCAGTAATCATCCTAGTCGCTTCCCGCTCAACTGTAAGCCGTTGCATTGTAGCATTGTAACAGAGTGTTATAACAGAGATGAAATACATAACGCTGGATCAAGTCAGAGTAGATGTGCATAGGCTTTATTGTGGACGCTCGCTACATGTCTTCTCCAATTTCGTTATTTAGGATTACTCCTAAATGTTTCGGCATAGGCTACGATTTCACCGCCTAGTCAGCTAGGTTGGAAACTGGAGGCTCTATTTCTATATTCTGTGGGCAACGAGAAGAGAGAACGATGCTCATTGATTAATTTCTTTTCTCTTTCTCTTTTGCGTGAAAAAGTTAGAAAATTCCTATTGCTTTGCTAGCAAGAAGAACTGGATGGAAAATATAGGATGAAAATAATCGTCAAATACACGATCCAATTTGATGGTTTGTGTAAATTTGGACCTAAGTTGGATTATGGAACTTCGGCTTAAGGCATTATATCAAACCGTAAATATACATTTTCTGAGAAGATTTAAATTAGAGATTATTTAAATTCCCTAAGATCTCGAACTTCTGACTCATAAATTTTAGATCCCGAAGTGCCCCAAAAAATCTTAGTGTCCAGCATGATTTAAACGTTCAGCCATTTGATTCAGATCCCAGTAAGTAAATTATTGTGTCCTCAAGGGCAAACCATATAAAATTTATAAAAATACTTTTACCCTTTTATGTAAGCATCCATGCTACTTGAAGGGTGATCGGCTAAGCAATTTATTCAGCTTGATGATGCAAAATTTCGTATTGCTTATGCCTACGTAGGACACAGGCATCAGTACTAAACATTAATGGTAAGAATCAAATAATAACTCACGCATTTTGCACCACATTACTAAATAAATTGTATTAATAAATTGAGAAGAATGTCGATATTGAATGCATGCATGGAGTTGTGTGAGATCTGTGGAAGCGTAGGTTCAGTCTTTCTACGTATTAGTGTCAGAGCGAAGCACGGAATGAAAGGGATGGGGCGAGTAGCCAGACTTGAATTAGGACGTACCGGACACCGGGGATTTCGGGGTAACTCCGATAACATCGGGCCAGCTTGTAATAAATATTATAATTTTTAATCACTCGAGCAGAGACCTCTGTTGGCCAGATTCCAAATTACTACGTTATGATTAATGTCTCGAACCTGCAACTCTAAATACTCAATGCTACATAATCAAGTGTCGTGTTCCTGGCGGCCTATCCTGGCTCCCATCCCTGAACACGTTCGTTGTAGAGGCGATCTAAATCCGTGACACGTAACATGATAGGAAACCTATTCATAAGGTGCATAACGCAAAAGTCAAAATCGCTTAAGACGCTGAAGTAAACATGCGATCTGGTATGAAAAAATCACGGGAATTTATCACAGGTAAGCCTAATATAACGAAAAGTCCGGATTTTGTTGATAAATTCACGAGAAACTTGCAGTTTGTCTGGAGGGAATCCGTACCTGGAGTTATATTTATTGTTATTTTTTAGCGAATACTCACATGAATAATGAATAATTAAAACCATAATAATGAATTATATGGGATATAATTTTTATATGTATATATTCAGTCGAACTTGATTATTTCGAATTTTTTAAAAGACACACTAATATTACTGTATTATTAATATAAATGAAAGTGACAAACATGGAATGATAAAATTATGACGGTAGACACTTTCGAACGGTTGAAATACCGCATATTCTTATACTGGATTGGTCACAAATTCAGCTGAGTTAAATATTGTATCAAATTTTCTCATTCTGTCGTAGAGTGAATGCGGGAGAGGGCATTTAGTTCCTGAGCCTCATGATAAGCTACCTTATTCTTACGACAACCTACGTTGGTGGAAGTGATATTTAGGTTATAACTAACTAACTACTCTTTACAAAATGTATACGAATTCTTTTTCCATATAGGCAAGCAGTTTTCATTTTAGTGCAATTGAAACATTTTAAATAAAAATACTAGGGTCATTTCTTCTATAAACTAGCTCTTTAGGGAAGAGAAAGCTATCAATATGTTTGCTGTCTAACTGCTTTGATGACTAACTGGAATATTAAATATTGTTTTGTATAATCTATATTTTTATCCGTTCTTAGTAGTGATGAGCAAATGCAAGACCAAGACCAAGACCAAGGCGGTCTTGGTCTTGGTCTTGGTATTGCACTCTCAGTCTTGGTCTTGGTCTTGCATAGGTAACCCTGGTCTTGGTCTTGGTCTCGGTCTTGCATCAGTAGTCTTGGTCTTGGTCTCGGTCTTGCATACTCGGTCTTGGTCTTGTTGCAAGAGTCTTGCAGTTTTCTTTTACGCATCTTACTGTGATCAATGGCGTTTACATGATTTAAAGTTACACCGATTACATGTGTGTTATTGCTTGCAAAAGTAATGAAAGCTAATTGCTTTTAAGTTACTTTGACCATGTAAACAGTAATGTGACGTCATGCTGTTTGCCGAAACGTCCATGGTGATATAGGCTAGAACAGTAAACTTTGAGTGTTCATTTAAATATTCTCTGTTATCCTATTGCAGAACTTTAAACTCAAAATCCAAGAGATGCTATACTCCATTTGAAACGTCGGAGGAGCAAACATAAACATCCTCTCTGTGTCAGTCACCTTTTCTTCCTGGCTCTCATTGGTTGAGACAGTAACACACCCCTGCCAGCACGGTTTACAACCTTTCGCTTGTTCTTGTATTAGTTTGAAGTAAACGCAGCGTCTGGTGGTAGTGTATTTCTGACGTCTTGTTTTCTTTCAGAAGTGAATCTTTGCTTCTTACCCGTTTTTATTATTATTATTGTTGTTATTATTGTTATCGTTATTTCTATTTATTATTATTATCGCCATCGTTATTGTCTTTTTTACGGTACTGTTAATGTGATAGTGTTATATTTATCACTATTAGGAGTAGTGAGTGAACTAGAAATTAAGTAGTTTACTTGTACTACTAGGCCGCCGGCGTGGTCAGGGCTGACTACAGATCCGTCGGCCCCGGTTCGATCCCCGGTACCTGCTCGGATTTTTCTGAGGTAGGGAGGTTGGTTAGGGGTGCACTCAACCTCGTTCGTGATTCAAAATGAGGATCTACTTGATAGACAAATAGCGGCTCCAGTCATGGAAACCACCATTAACGGCCGTAGGTGTCGGCATGCTGACCATATGCCCCCAATCCTGCCGTCTGCCTATGGTAGATGACGCAGCGGTTGGGTGGTAGGCCTTATTCTTTCTGGGATGTTAGCACCATGGAGTTAAGTTTACTTGTGCTACTTTGCAAAATGGAGGATAATCCTCAACCTGGCAGCTCAAAGCTGCAGTCACCGGTGAAAAAAAACAACCACGAGGTAAAGCATTAAGTAGTGGTGAAAAAATTCAAATAATCAATTTGTACAAAACTGTACTGCATGATAATCCACATACATCGATTAGAGTTATAGGAAATAAAGTTTCATCATCGACCTTATAGTACAGGCGTTCTAAAACTACCACCTTCATGAATCTTTTAATCTTAATTTCGGCAATGGTACCGTTCTATTCTTTTCATTATTATTATTATTATTATTATTATTATTATTATTACAGCGTATCTTGCTTATTAAGTGCCAGTATGGTACTTTATGAGATTGTGTGGGGGACGAAAAATGTCTGTCCGTCTGTCCGTCCGTCCGTGTGTCTGTACGCGCTCTAACTCAAATACGCTTTATCGAATTTTGATGAAACTTGGTATACGCGTTTATAATGTCAATGGGAAGAACCCTATTGAAATTGGACCAAATCGGTTCACCGGTACCGGAGTAAAACCCAATTTAGTGTATATTTTAAAAGTGCCATAACTCGCACACGCTTTATCGGATTTTCATGAAACTTGGTATACGCATTTTTAATGTCTATGGGAAGAAGTCTGTTGATGGTGGACCAAATCGGTTGGCCGGTACCGGAATAATACCCAATTTAGTGCCTTTTTATGGTATCATATAAGAAAAGGCGCGGTAACTCAAATACGCTTTATCGGATTTTCATGAAACTTCGTATACTCATTTATAACGATAATAGCAATAAGCCTATTGAATTTGGATCTAATCGGTTGCGCAGTACCGAAATAAAGAGTAATTAACAGTCACATTTATAATAATAATTTGTTCAATTCGAAGCATTTTGATTGACTCGCGGCCAACCAATCAGCACGCTCGTATAAAGCCTCTTTCAGTTGCCATGGACAGTTGAAATCTACATGAAAAACAAATGTTCCCATATGTTCGATTATAGATGAAATGCTGTTGTATAATGACTAATTATTTTGCTAAAATTGATTACAATTAAATTAAAGCATTGAATTTTACTTCAGCCTATGTCAGATTAATAATTCCTGACCTCTTAATAAATAAAAACATTAAGCTATGAGACTATGCTTACGTTGGTACCTTTGCTTCAGCTAGAGACATATCAGCATTTATCACAGGGATATCTAGAATATTATTTTACCTATGAATGAAATAATACAATAATGGTAACACAAGGAAACTAGCAGGCTTGAAACATAGTCTAATTTCGAAATACGGTGATTTTTCTTTTCTGTGAGCTACGACGCGATAGTATTCTCTGGGATTGGACACTCAACATTCGCAGTGTGGTTTGGTCTTGGGGTAAGATGCTTGTCTAGTAACCAAGACATATCACGTTCGAGTCCACCCTAAAGCAATTTTTTTTTTATTATTATCAATTGTGTTAAATTGAGCCTATTCCATTCTTGTGTTCTATTTTGTCAATGTGCTTAAATAAGTATTACATTTTTCTTTTAAGAAACTGGGAATTCATTGTCTTTCATTGACCTACAACATCATTCCTAAAGAATAACATAAGCCTATAAATGTTATTTCAAGAACAGAAACTAGCTTTAAAGTTATTGCGTTGCGTTAAAATTGCATAAGCCTATACTCAGAACAAAACTGCATACCGCTAGGTGGAACTATCCTCTTCTTATTGGCTTGCTGTACTATTTCATTGTCAATGCATTTTGTATAATGTTTACATATTTTAAGAATTAGTATATCAGTGTATACCAATATGAATTAAGGTTAAGAATCAAACTTTAGACCTTTGTTCTTCCGTAATCCCTGCTTAATGAATCGATCTGGAGTTTAACTCGGAGATCTATTAAAAAAAAATATATATATATATTTTCTGTATATCATAACTGCAATTATAACTGATTAAAAAAGCATACTGGCACTTTGTTATATCAGTTTACCTGATTTTATTATATTTGACCTTATAAACAAACGAATCGACCACGGTCAGCTCACAGAATAGAAACGAACAATAAATCCATGCAATATATTGAAAAAATTGCGATGCTTTTATTTCCAAGTAGGATGACAAAACAAGACACCCACCTGCAATTGATTTGACAATTGAAATATATTACCAAAAATTGATGCTTCGATAGCAAAAATATTCATATTTTCTGCCAGTTTTTCACTCATAACTAGCGAACGATAGCGAAAATGAAAAATCCGGCTTCGAGGTGCATTCGGCCACCCTTCAGTCCATCTATGTTTAAAATTTCAGATTTCTGCGTGCAGTAGATTTCGCTGGACATCGCGCACAGACAGACAAACTGACAAACCCTTATTATCATATATTATTAAGTGCCAGTATGGTACTTTATGAGATTGTGTGGTGGACGAAAAAATGTCTGTCCGTCTGTCTGTCCGTCTGTCCGTCTGTCTGTCCGTCTGTCTGTCCGTGTGTCTGTACGCACCATAACTCAAATACGCTTTTTCGGATTTTCATGAAACTTGGAAAACACATTTATAATGTCCATGGGAAGAACCCTATTGATATTGAACCAAATCGGTTCACCGGTACCGGAGTAATGCCCAATTTAGTGCCTATTTTAATAGATTATGGCGCCAAATACGCTGTATCGGATTTCCATGAAACTTGGTATACCCATTTATGACGTCCTTGAGAAGTGCCCTATTGAATTTGAACCTAATCTGTTGACCGGTACCGGAGTAAAACCCAATTTAGTGTCTACTTTAAAGGCGCAATAACTCAAATAGGCTTTATCGGATATTTATGAAACTTCGTATACGCATTTATAATGTCCATGGGAAGACGTTTATTGATATTGGACCAAATCGGTTGGCCAGTACCGAAATAATGCCCAATTTAGTGTTTTTATGTTAATATATAAGAAGTCGCGATAACTCAAATATGCTTTATTGGATTTTCCTGAAATTTTGTATACCCATTTATAATGTACGTGGAAAGACGTCTACTGATATTGGACCAAATCGGTAGACCGGTACCGGAGTAAAACCCAATTTAGTGTATATTTTAAAGACGCGGTAACTCAAATACGCTTTACCGGATTTTTATGAAACTTGGTATACACATTTATAATGTCCATGGGAAAACGTCTATTCATAATGGATAAAATCGGTTGACCTGTTTCGGAGTAATGCTCAATTTAGTGCCTATTTTATGGTAATATACGTATTGGAAAGAATTTATAAAAGAATGAAAATCAGTTATCTTGACAACATAGCCTATTGTTTTACTGTGATCTTATGAGGCCTTGGAAATTAAAATACAGGTAGCTATGACAAAAAACATATTGATTTAATGCGCTTATCCAACTAGACCGTTAAAATGACCCAGGTGGCCGAGATGGTAGACCTTTGCAGTCATAACTAATTAAACAAAAACATACTGGCACTTTGTTACATCAGTTTACCTGATTTTATTTATTTATTTATTGGTGTTTTTACAAATACTGTTTATACAGTGAGTCCCACGCAAGAGTTGGCCAATCATGCGGGTTTCTGCGTCGCGGCGGGCACAGATCTAACTCCCGAGCGATCGGGTGAAGTATCTACGCAAATAAATCCGCGAACAGTGTAATGATTCAGGTTCTCGCAGTTACAGTTGAAAGTACAATGAAAATAACCACGTACCTCATCATAAGAGATGTTTGAAATGTACTCCTCTTGCATCCACAGAACTCTGGTACCTTTTTAAGAAATTTTCTTTCACGCGCATTAGTTCAGCTTCCGAGTCAGAGTTATTTTCTGTTGTGATATTGTATATAAGTTCTTCTAACAGACAGTATGTGACTATTATTTATGGGGGAACTTGAAAAATAAAGTGTGTAGGTCAATTTCCCAAGGACAAAGAAAATGACCAAAATATGACTTTATATGAAAAATAAAAACGGTCCGATTTGGGTAGTAAATGTGCGATTCATGTTTAATTTGTGTTTTTTGGCGAGGATGGAGGTCAGGATAAAAATATGGCATGTCAGAAACATCCGAACCATAATAATAACTAACCCTTCATTTCCGACCAGCTCATTTCCTCCCTAAAGATGGACGCAGTGCTAGTAGCTCACGAAAGCCCAGAATTACTACATCCATCCACCCGACTGGAAGGCTCTAATCCGTTTCCAAATTCTGGAAAGTCCCAGGCCATGTGTAAATAAGATTTTACATAATTAAGTAGTTTTCGAAGAAAAATCTACCTATTGCAATGGATACCATGTCATGATTTTCGAAAAATTATTTCATATCTTTACGTTTCATGCTTCCTTAAGTACGAAACCACCGCCCGTTCAAAAAAAAAATTGTGATATTTATATATATATATTTATATTTTTACACGCTAGCGGCCGTAATTTTGAAGATATTTGAACCAAATTTTATTATGTTATTTCTAGGCCCAATAGTTCGGACAAGTTCGTTAATGAGCAAAATTGGCCCAAGGGGGTGGTCGGGGGAGGGGGTTGAAATTTTAAAACATTTATATCTCGGCCCCTATGAAGTATAGAGGGAAACTTTGTTTGAATAAATTAGAGTACTCCCTATGGAATTTGCAGTGATACCAACGATTCGGGGTTTTGGGGGTACGAGTGGGGATGGCGGAGGGGGGATGGAAATTCGAAATGTTTTAAACTACGTCTTGTGGGGTATCGTTGAAAAGCTCTTGATGAGTACTCTACAAATCAATAACTAGTTTCCTGATAGTTCTCATATAAGGCGAGATTTGAATGTTTGAAAAAGTGCTCTTTCCTCTTTTTTGGAGTTATTATTGCGGGTTTGTCATGCAAAGGCTAAAGAAGAAGAGTGCTACGCATTGACAGTAAATTAAACCAAAAGCACTTCGAAATCTACCTCAGCCTGTAGGCTTGCCTAAAGGGATTTTTTTGAAAATTGAACGTCTGTCGCTCGCCTTAGATTATCAGCGTCCTGCTCGCCTTTAATAGGCTCTAGAAGTACTTTTTTACTTCCTCTACCCGTAACATATTTACCGTAACATAGGAGAGAAAGATTTCTAGCCCAAATTTCGAATCACGTTTTTAATATAAATACACGTTTTGATGTTACCTGAATCCAAAAATGCTATTTTTCAGAAATATGTCTGTGTGTGTCTGTGAACAGCCAAGCTCTAGAACGAAAAATCATATGAAAACAACATTTTGTATTTGACTCAGGTATCTTTAGGGGATGTGACACTCTTACCCCTAGTGCCACTTTTTATAAAGAAAATTTCATTTTTCGCCATTTTTCGAAAACGTCTCTTACGATTATCTTTAAATTTTATTCTTGGGGTGCTTATTCTAAGAGCTAATACTTTTTTTAAAACTTTTTTTGCATAAATTCTCTGAAGGGTAGTTATAAGCCACCCATTGTTTATAGAAACTTAGTCTCACCTCGTGAAGAATAAAGTTTGGCATCAGGTTGAAATAACTGTATCCGTGCTCTTTGCAATACGGCCTCTTCTTCTATATCAGAGTGTGAAGTGAGAAAGCTGTATTGCCTATGCTTAGAGTAAAGAAAGTTACGTGAGTGCATGAATCAAATTTTATTTGGGTTGTGTATCCTTCGGGGATGTGATGTGGTAACGACATTCTCTTCATTTTTAAAACCAATTTACATGAAGAGAATGTCATTAAAAATATATTATACTAAGAGGCAAAACTTTTATTTGGGCAGAGTGTGTAACTGTTCTTCCGTTATAGCACTCAATTCTGAGAAAGACAACCTATGCATTGACTCTGGCATTGTTGTTGCTCTTAACTTATGCCCTTTTAAATTTATCTCATTGTCTTATATTGTATTAGATAAAATACTATGGGTAGAGAGGCAGATAACCTCTGTCTTCCATGATACGAGGGTAGATGAAATATAAACGAGACTATTTTTCATTTATTTTTGTTTGCAATAAACACAAAATTAAGTGTTTTTCATTTTTGTATAGAATTTCCTGCTTTGGAAATGCATTTTTTCCGAGCAAATCTGTAGCTTTTTAATTAAAAAAAAAAGAGTTGGTTGTGTCATTAGCCAATTGCGTACGAATTACTCCATCCCATCAACGTTGTCGAATTGCTGGCCATCCTCAGCTTCTTGGACTGGACCAAAAAGGATGAAAATCGCAAGCTAATAAATCAGGACACTAAGAAGGTTGTTAAACTATTTTCTCCATTTTGGTACGTGTGACAGCTCTTGCATTGTCATGAAGAAGGATCTCTTCTTCTACCGGTTAGTCACGTCTTTTAGCCTCATTGAAAGCCTCGCAGTAGTACGCCGCATTGATTGCGCAACGATATTGTACAAAATCAACGTATAAAATGCTCTCCCTCCCCCCCCAAAAAAAAAACAGTCAAAAGCCTTCTGAATGCCCAGACTTGGCTTTCATAGGGAACTCCACGGCTTCTCACAAACGCCTTGTGCCAAGTGAAAACACGCGACGTTGACAGAGTTTGTTCCCTAAACTGTGCCAACAGTTTGCGCAAAATGTTGCGCTTTCATTTAGCGAGATAATGCATTGCGCAACGGAAGGTTGCATTTTTTTCTGATATATCCTTGCTGTATTGCAATCTCACAAGGGCGTCTGATCGCTCTCCCCCCCCCCCCTTCAACATGCCATAAAGTAGCAGCTTCCTTAGCTGAAAATTATGCCCTAAAATAGTCTCGTTTATATTTGGTCCACCCTCGTTGCAAATAAATTGTAATGCCAGATCCAAGAAATTTTAATGTATTCTTCTGCACTCTGCTTGATTTATTACTCTCCCTATGTTTTGATCATAAGCGCGGTATTTCACAGGTTTCAAGGTAACATTATAATCTTGAGTTGCCATTTATGTCATAGATTTCATGAACAATCCGAAATTTTATTAGTATAAGAACATGTACAAACTGATAAGTCCGCTATTTTCTGTTGATGTTATATAGATTTTGAAAAGTTTGATCCATTTAAATTGCCACAATACTTTTGCAATGAATGAAATTGTGCTCTTTACTGTCATTGAAATCAATGAAAGCCCTGCGGATTTCATGAACAATCCACAATTTTATAGCATAAGAACATGTCCAAATTTATAAGTCCGCTATTTTCTGTTGATGTTATATAGATTTTGAAAAGTTTGATCAATTTAAATTGCCACAATACTTTTGCAATGAATGAAATTGTGCTCTTTACTGTCATTGAAATCAATGACAGCCCTGCGGCGTACGAACTTTCTGCTGCCACTATTTTATTGCTGCTGCGTATACTTGGGCTTGTGCAAGCCTTCAGGTGCCAGCGTTTGTTTGGCACTTAATGCAGCCTGTGTTTGTTTGACGCTTCACCGGTTTGTTTGGCGAAGCCTGCTAGCTGTACTGCTAGCCTCATTTAGTTGTTCGAAGTTTCGCGTGGTTTGCACCACATTCTGAGACAGTTCTGGAGTGCTGTCCATTAAGTCTATATTTTCAGCTCTGTACTTGAATTGCACTATTTTGGGCTGGTTGGGGATTCCGGAAGGATTAACCTCGTAGTAGCGGAGTTTAACAGGGAATTCTGTAGCGAATACTACCAGGCGATCTTCTAGGGACAAGTCTTTCAGTTTGGCCAAGTTTATCTCGGACGAGGACAGTCGACGTACGTTTGCTTGTGGTAGCTTGATGCCAAGCGTTTCTTCTACTTGAGAGCTGTACTCTCCAGTTGATTTTGGTGCCTCTTCAGGAGGCGGTGTCAGTTTTGCTGATGGAGGTCTGTGTTCCTCAAGTGGTGTCGGTGGTTTGTCAGGCATTCTCTGATGCAGATTGGGGGTCAAGTCGATGGACTGAGATGGTCGATGCAAGTCGTCCCTTGCACTCATTTCCGGCTTCGGTTCTTCTGACGGAGGAGATAGCAAGCGGAGGGTTTGTGCGGGAGGATCCCTTGCATCATAAGCGAATTCCCTGAGCTCTCTGATCAACTTGCTGACGTAGAGGAAGGTTTCCGGGAAGTACGTTCTACTTCTGGCGATCCTCTCACTGATTAGTTTAGCGACGTGTTCTCGCAGTGTGGGTCTCTTCTCAAACAGTCTGAAGCTGTGTCTAGTCAATGCTACACTCTTCTCAGAGTGCGCTTCTACAGGAACTGGAAGGTTCGTTGTTGGTTTCATTAGTTTCTCATATCTGTTTCCTACTTCCTTTACTTCTGGTTTCTCTTCTTCCGGCTGATCGGCGGTTGCAGGATTGTTTTGCGCATGCGTACTATGCGTGTTGAGTGTCGTATCCGTGAGGTCAAAGACGTTATTTGTGCCTTTCATGTCACTTTGCTTATTTTTCTGATACATTGCAAGCAATGTGTGGGACGCTTGTATTTGCTCCTTGTAGGCTGTTTTCTGTTCCTCCACTTTTTTCATCTGCTGTAACTGATGAAAACTTGGGCGACGAAGCACCTTAGAGTCGTCGTATTTCATGAGGGTAGGCGGTGGATAACTTAGAGGCTGGGCGCCCATATTGGGTTGAGGCTTGAAGAATTGGAGTCTCGTGAGGATTCCGTCGAGTATGGGTTCTTGGGGACTGTACGCTCTGCTAACTTTATCACCATCCATTTTCACTGGGTCACTATGATGTGGATCGTACTTCTTCATGACGTCTTGGGACTCGAAAACCTCAGTTGCAGTCTTTTGTTCCTCAGGCTTCTTGGATTCCTCCAGTGTCTCATTCGAATGCCTGGGTTCTGATTTGGATAAGCGTTTGGAGGGAGTGTACACGATGCGAATTTTGTCACCATCAGTTTTCACTGAGTTATCATGATTTGGACTGTACTTTGCCATTGCATCTTGGTAGTTTGAAACCTGAATAAATCTCTTTTGTTCCCTTGGTTTTGTGGATTGGTCCAATGTCTCGTTGAAAGGCCAGGGTTCTGATTCGGATAAGCTTTTGGATAGACTGTACATGCCACGAATTTTGTCACCATCCCTTTTCACTGGGTTATCGTGATTTGGACTGTACTTTGCCATTGCATCTTGGGAGTTTAAAACCTGAATTGCTCTCTTTTGTTCCCCTGATTTCGTGGATTGCTCCAGTGTCTCATATGAATGCCTGGACTCTGATCTGGATAAGCGTTTGGGGATTCTGTATACGATGCGAATTTTCTCACCATCCCTTTTCACAAGATTATTATGATATGGATTGTACTTTTCTGCGGCGTCTTGGGACTTGAAAACCTCAATTTCACTCTTTTGTTCCCCAGGTTTCGTGGATTGGTTCAATGTCTCGTAGGAAGGCCAAGGTTCTGATTCGGATAAGCTTTTGGATAGACTGTACATGCCACAAATTTTGTCATCATCCCTTTTTACAAGATTATTGTGATATGGATTGTACTTCCCTGCGGCGTCTTGGGACTTGAAAACCTCAATTTCACTCTTTTGTTCTCTTGGATTTGTGGATTGGTCCAGTGTCTCGTAGGAAGGCCAGGGTTCTGTTCTGGATGAGCGTTTGGAGAGACGAATTTTGTTATCATCCCTTTTCACTAGATTATTGTGATATGGATTGTACTTCCCTGCGGCGTCTTGGGACTTGAAAACCTCAATTTCACTCTTTTGTTCCCCAGGTTTCGTGGATTGGTTCAATGTCTCGTAGGAAGGCCAGGGTTCTGATTTGGATATGGGTTTGGTTAGACTGTACATGCCACGAATTTTGTCGTCATCCCTTTTCACTGGGTTATCGGTGTATGGTTTGTACTTTGCCATGACGACTTGGGACTTTAAAGCCTCAAATGCTCTCTTTTGTTCCTTCAGCTTTTTGGATTGCGCCATTTTCTCGTAGGAAGGCCAGGGTTCAGATGTGGATGAGTGTTTGGAGAAACTGAATACCTCTGGTTTGTATGCGTGATTCTTTTTAATTTCTGGGTAAATCGTAGACGGAATTGCTAGGAAGTCTAGGGTTGATTCTAAAGTCTTCACTTGAACTGGAGGCAGGAATTTGGGTTCATTTCTGCTAGCCATTTGTTTGTTTCCTCTAATCAAAGTTTTACGAAGACCCTGTGGTTTAATCTCTACGTTCTCCTTCACTGTGGCTGCTGAGTCTTGTGGCTCCCCCGCGTAGGTAGCAGTCGCTTCAGGTGGGGATCTGAATCTCTCAACAGCTCCTGTCGGCATCTTGTAAGCCATGTACACCTTTGGGATGAATTAAAAAGATAAAGGACCCTTCATTATATTGAGTGCCAACTAAAAATCACCGCCGTCTCGAGAATTACACTGCCTGTCCATGCTTAATTTTAACATGGAGATCAGAGTATTGTTAAATCGCCTAATATCTCCAGTAGAGGCGACACAGTTCACACCCAGATAGCATGAAATTCCAGCATATTTCAGTTTCCGAGTTTATACTTCAGAGGGCAACACAGCATACGGTAATGTTAAAGGGTATTGCAGCTGGGTGTGAATGGTACTGCCATCTGTAATGTCGCCGCGTACGCAAAATTAGCCGTATAGGACAGGCAGTGTATACACGAGTAATACAGTCTAAAAGGCAGTGCTAAAAATATACGACGGTGGATCGAAAAGTAACTCAATTTTTTTACAAAATTGAATCGGTACAATTACAAACAAATGCACACATGAAGGGACATCTTTTGTCTATTTTTCTATATAGTCGTCACGTTTCTCAACACATTTCTCCTATCGTGATACCAGTTTCAAAATACCCTGTTCATAGAAGTTCGTTCGGTTGCCGTATACCTATCTGCGGACTGCTGTTTTCACTTCTGCATCTGACGCAAAGCGTTGGTCCCATGAAGAAATTTCTGGCCGGTAAACGCTTTGCGTCAGACGCAGAAGTGAAAACAGCATTCCGCAGATGGCTATACGCCAACCGAACGAACTTCTATGAACATGATATTTTTAAACTGGTATCACGATGGGAGAAATGTGTTAAGAAACTTGGCGACTATATAGAAAAGTAGACAAAAGATGTCCCTTCACGTGTGACTTTATTTGTAATTGTAACTATTAAACTTTTTGTAAAAGAAATTATTATGCTTTACTTTTCGATCCACCCTCGTATATTATATAGCATACTAACTATAAATTATGAAACTATAGAGACTTAAAGCAATAATTGCTAATGCAAGTATTTTTTTAATAGTTCATCCATGGCTGAGCAGTTAGACTGCTCGCCTTCCACTGCTGGGACCCGGGATCAAATCTCTGTGGATGCATGTTGAATTTGGGATGTACAAAATGGGATCTGGGCAGCCGGGTGCCCCGGTTTCCCGTGACGTATACCTTATAGTCCCGCCGTTGGCACCACAATATCAACTAGACCTGAATAATGTTTTTAAATCTCGTGGCCGGCCTATTTGACATGTTTTTTTTTTTTGTTTCCCCAGTCGTAAAGGCAAATGCCGAATTGGATATTTACATATCATGAATTATCCTCACTATTTCATCCTGTATCATATCCATTTAAATTAATATCAGTTGAATTTACTCCATAAAAATACTCCAGTAATAGAAACAATTGATAATCAATTGTTCCATGGCCTGCCCTACTGTATAGACACATATCCCGAACCCCTGGTATGGCCTCGCAGCTAAAAGGAGTATAAATTATTTATTTTGCCTGGCAGAGTTAAGGCCATAAGACCTTCTCTTCCACTCAAGCAGGTTAAAAATACAATGTAGTTTTACATTAATAACAAAGTAATGGATAAGATACTAATGACTAATACTAAAACTAAGGTTAAGGCTAAACATAATAATTAATTAAGTAAAAAGCATATGTTTCATAAAAAGAGTAAGTTTCATCGAAGAAAAAATAATATTACAAGCAAAACAAGGAAAATGTCAAATTAACTTATAATGGAACTTTTAAGTTTGTGAAATAAAGTTATAGGCCTGGGTAGTTATTTAAGTTATAAGAAGATGAAGTAATGCTAATATGTACAATGAGAGATGGAGTGACTACAAAGAGCTAGTTATGTTCACTGGACAATAATTGTTTAGCCCAGTTTTGAAAGAATGTGCTCTCCGACTACCCCTGATATCTTGGGAGAAGGAATTCCAAGAACGGGCTGTGGCTATAGTGAATGAGTGAGAGTACAGCTGAAATAAAAAAGTGTTTTTAATAGTGTCCATAATGGCCATTAAGACACTCGTATGAAAATCTTGGAAAACGATCATAGCCACATACTCCTGTTTTGATAAATGTCTTTATGGGCTTGTGTACTATTATTAGACCTGGGATTTTAAGGCAAATGCCTATTTTGTTCCTTATGAAATAGCATGAAGTTGTGTAAATTTGTTGACATTTCATGATATATCACTTACATTTATAGAGTTTTATAGTGCCCTAAAATGCCTATTTGGACCTTTGGAGCCTATTTTTGCTCGTTTAGTGCCTAAAATGCCTATTTTGTAAATTTAAAATAAAATCAAACTTCTGTAACTTTTACAATCATTTAATGGACATCCCTGAATAAAGAGCAGAACAGCAGAGGGTGGGTTTTTCACAGAAACTTGATTTTCCCAAACACTTGTCGCAAAAGAAATGCTGACTGACGGGGAGGATTCGCTCAAAACAACAAATAGCAGGTATATATATATATATATATATATATATATATACAGTAAGAAGGGACATACCGTGTGAATTTTTCATATAATACAAAACTGTTTTTGATAAAAGTATTTTTAATTCTGTGTCTTTTTTTTTTCAATAATCAGCATGCTCCATTGCTTGCATCGCAATACTACAATTATTTCTGTTCAGAATAGGTATACCACGCTTTTTACAGTAAAAAAATATCACGTTACAGTTTAAGAGGATATTGTAGTATTTTAAAGTCTATTTTCTGTCTATTTACTCATTTTTAAAGCTTATTTTAAGTGCTAATTTTCTCTTTTAAAAGTCTATTTAAGTTACTTGTGTTAAAAGCCTAAAACTAATTTTTTAGAGCCTAAAATCCCAGGTCTAACTATTATGGTATAAGGCGGATTCCATGTTATACTATTTAATTACCTTAGGGATGGACTCAGGCATATATTCGGGAATCTTGCCGGACTTTTGAAACCTGAGGGCATGGGCAGGAAGTGGCTTGTTGGGAATATGGGACAGCTGCCTCTTTTCTGATACAGGATTCTTCTGCCGGGGTATGTCCATCACAGACCTGGTGTGTGTTGGCCGTAGCTTCACGATTCTAAGACTGGCCGGTGAGGCGGACTTGGACTTGGTGAGGTGTCTAGATACAGAGTGATCCTTCATTCTCCTCCTTTCTGTCTTCGGCACTAAGGTGAGGTGGGGTGGTTCAGGTGATGCCGATGCTGAATCTTTACTGTGGTCGGAGTCGCTCGGTTTGAAAATATAAATTGACCTAATTTTCTTTCTAAATTTAGATATCCAGGAGTCCTTGGTGTTTTTTGTAAAACCACTAGACGTGGATTCGAAGTGGGCCGATCCATTATTTTGTTTGGTAAATACTTGACTGAAAATTTCGAAGGATTCTCGAAAGATGTTAGATGTTGCGCGGCAACGACGATAATCAACCATTTTCGCGCATAAGACAATGACAACCGAATCGCCGAAGACTGGCGAACTGATATTTTTGTTCTTTTTCATTTATAATTTCCACCTATGCTCAGTGTTTAAAAAGAGTAGACACTTATCCTACTTTATTAAACATAACTTATCTTATTATGGTTAACATATACAAGTAGCATACGCTACTAGTCTAGAAATATAAAACCTTGTACAAACAATGAATTAGTGATAAATAGGTTTCGGATGTTTATGACCTAAAAGAGCGGAAAATATGACTGCAAATATGGCCTTCAAATGACTAAATATGACCAAAAATCCTAAATATGACCTAATAAAATAACATAATTTCAAAAAATAAATGTTCCCGTTTAAAACTTTAAAAGACATAATTCTTACCTCACATTAATTAAATCAGATCATCACTTTTTAACAATTTTACAGGTGATTTACTGTTTTACTTCTAATGAACTTCTATTTTTAAAGAATTTTCTCTTCTTTGCTGGCTTCATCAACTCCAAATACTCGTAATATTTTGTAGATCTTGCGTGTTTCAATAAAATATGAACAATTGCATTAATTTAAAAATCTAATTTGCCTATTATTTTGGCATAAACATTAAATAATTGAAATAAATTTCAAATTTAAATCGACCATGTAGTACATACCCTACACAATTGTGCTCCTTTACCGAAATTATAACTGAAATATGACATTAAATTACAAATGTGGTTAAAATATGACCAACACCACAAAATGACCAGAAGTCAGAATAAAAATATGACATTTCATAAACATCCTAATCCTAGTGATAAATATTACTAAAAACTTTTAAAACTGTTAAAAATGTGCTTAAAGTCCATACAATAAAAGTCTTGTATATACAGTGAGTCCCACGCAAGAGTCGGCCAATGACGCGGGTTTCTGCGTCGCGGCTGGCACAGCTCCAACTCCCGAGCGATCGGGTGAAATATCCACGCAAATAATGCAGCGGTCGGTGTAATGATTCAGGTTCTCACATTTACAGTTAAAATTACAATGAAAATAAAATCAGGTAAACTGATGTAAAAAAGTGCCAGTATGTTTTTTTAATCAGTTATGACTGCAATTATGATATGCAGAATATGTTTTTTTAATTGATTTACAAGTTAAGCTCCAGATTTATTCATTAAGCAGGGCTTAGGGAAGAACAAAGGTCTAGTTTTCTTTTTAATCAGATTAAAATCTTCCAGCATCAGCTGAACTGTACAGATTTTTGATATCTTGACAATCGCACACTCACACAAAAATACGAAAAAGAAAGTGAAATTGGCTGGTTTCGGGATTTGAACCATGGAACTCCATAACGTGAGGCCAAAACGTTACCATCTCGGTTACCTGGGTCAGTTTAACGGTCTAGTTGTAAGTTATAAGCGCATGTAAAACAATAGTGTTTTTGGTCATAGCTATCTCTATTTTAATTTCCAAAGCCGTAAAATATCACAGTAAAACAATTGACTATGTTGTCATGATAAATGATTTGCTTTTTTTTAATATAAATTCTTTCGAATACGTATATTATCATAAAATAGGCACCAAATTGAGCATTACTCCGAAACAGGTGAACCGATTTCATCCAGTATCAGTAGACCTCTTCCCATGAACACTATAAATGTGTATACCAAATTCCATAAAAATCCGGTAAAGCGTATTTGAGTTACCGCGTTTTTAAAATAGACACTAAATTGGGTTTTACTCCGGTACCGGTCTACCGATTTGGTCCAATATCGGTAGACGTCTTCCCATGTACATTATAAATGGGTATACAAAGTTTCAGGAAAATCCAATAAAGCATATTTGAGTTATCGCGACTTCTCATATATTAACATAAAAGGCAATAAATTGGGCATTATTCCGGTACTGGCCAACCGATTTGGTTGAACATCAACAGACGTCTTTCCATGGATAGTATAAATGCGTATACGAAGTTTCATAAATATCCGATAAGGCGTATTTGAGCTATTGCGCCTTTAAAATATACACTAAATTGGGTTTTACTCCGGTACCGGTCAACAGATTAGGTTCAAATTTAACAGAGTACTTTTCATGGATGTCATAAATGCGTATACCAAGTTTAATGGAAATCCGATACAGCGTATTTGAATTATGGCGCCTTTCTAAAGGCGCCATAATCTATTAAAATAGGCACTAAATTGGGCATTACTCCGGTACCGGTGAACCGATTTGGTACAATATCAATAGGGTTCTTCCCATTGACATTATAAATGTGTTTTCCAAGGTTCATGAAAATCCGAAAAAGCGTATTTGAGTTAGAGCGCGTACAGACACACGGACGGACGGACGGACGGACAGACAGACAGACGGACAGACATTTTTCGTCCCCCACACAATCTCATAAAGTACCATACTGGCACTTAATAACCACGTACCTCATCACAAGAGATGTTGGAAATGTTTTCCTCTTGCATACACACAATACTGGCACCTTTTTAGGGAATTTTCTTTCACGCGTATAAGTTCAGCTTCCGAGATAGAGTTAATTTCTTTTGTGATATTGTCTTTAAGTTCTTCTTATGTATGGGAAATTGACCTATACACTTTATTCTTCAAGTTTCTTTATAAATAATATTTACATACTGTTAGAAGAGAAAGTACCTTTGTCTCGGAAGCTGAACTTACGCGCGTGAAAGAAAATTTCCTAAAAAGGTGCCAGTATTGTGGGGATGAAAGAGGAGAACATTTCTAACATCTCTCGTGATGAGGTACGTGGTTATTAAGTGCTAGTATGGTACTTTATGAGATTGTGTGGTGGACGAAAAAATGTCTGTCCGTCTGTCCGTGTGTCTGTACGCACCCTAACTCAAATACGCTTTTTCGGATTTTCATGAAACTTGGAAAACACATTTATAATGTCCATGGGAAGAACCCTATTGATATTGAACCAAATCGGTTCACCGGTACCGGAGTAATGCCCAATTTAGTGCCTATTTTAATAGATTATATTAGAAAGGCGCCATAGCTCAAATACGCTGTATCCGATTGCCACGAAAGTTGGTATACCCATTTATGATGCCCATGAAAAGTGCCCTATTGAATTTGAACCTAATCTGTTGACCGGTACCGGAGTAAAACCCAATTTAGTCTATATTTTAAAGGCGCAATAATTCGAATACGCTTTTTCGGATTTTTATGAAACTTCGTACACGCATTTATAATATCCATGGAAAGACGTCTATTGATATTCGACCAAATCGGTTGGCCAGTACCAGAATAGTGCCCAATAACCACGTACCTCATCACAAGAGATGTTGGAAATGTTTTCCTCTTGCATACACACAATACTGGCACCTTTTTAGGGAATTTTCTTTCACGCGTATAAGTTCAGCTTCCGAGATAGAGTTAATTTCTTTTGTGATATTGTCTTTAAGTTCTTCTTATGTATGGGAAATTGACCTATACACTTTATTCTTCAAGTTTCTTTATAAATAATATTTACATACTGTTAGAAGAGAAAGTACCTTTGTCTCGGAAGCTGAACTTACGCGCGTGAAAGAAAATTTCCTAAAAAGGTGCCAGTATTGTGGGGATGAAAGAGGAGAACATTTCTAACATCTCTTGTGATGAGGTACGTGGTTATTAAGTGCTAGTATGGTACTTTATGAGATTGTGTGGTGGACGAAAAAATGTCTGTCCGTCTGTCCGTGTGTCTGTACGCACCCTAACTCAAATACGCATTTTCGGATTTTCATGAAACTTGGAAAACACATTTATAATGTCCATGGGAAGAACCCTATTGATATTGAACCAAATCGGTTCACCGGTACCGGAGTAATGCCCAATTTAGTGCCTATTTTAATAGATTATATTAGAAAGGCGCCATAGCTCAAATACGCTGTATCCGATTGCCACGAAAGTTGGTATACCCATTTATGATGCCCATGAAAAGTGCCCTATTGAATTTGAACCTAATCTGTTGACCGGTACCGTAGTAAAACCCAATTTAGTCTATATTTTAAAGGCGCAATAATTCGAATACGCTTTTTCGGATTTTTATGAAACTTCGTACACGCATTTATAATATCCATGGAAAGACGTCTATTGATATTCGACCAAATCGGTTGGCCAGTACCAGAATAGTGCCCAATTTAGTGCATTTTATGTTAATATATAAGAAGTCGCGATAACTCAGATATGCTTTATTGGATTTTCTTGAAACTTTGTATACCCATTTATAATGTACATGGGAAGACGTCTACTGATATTGGACCAAATCGGTAGACCGGTACCGGAGTAAAACCCAATTTAGTGTATATTTTAAAGACGCGGTAACTCAAATACGCTTTACCGGATTTTTATGAAATTTGGTATACACATTTATAATGTCCATGGGAAGACGTTTATTCATAATGGATAAAATCGGTTGACCTGTTTCGGAGTAATGCTCAATTTAGTGCCTATTTTATGGTAATATACGTATTCGAAAGAATTTATAAAAGAATGAAAATCAGTTATCTTGACAACATAGCCTATTGTTTTACTGTGATCTTATAAGGTCTTGGAAATTAAAATACAGGTAGCTATGACAAAAAACATATTGATTTACATTCGCCACTACCTTCTTTATTATAGAAGGCAGTGCATTCGCTTATCCAACTAGACCGTTAAAATGACCCAGGTGGCCGAGATGGTAGACCTTTCTTCTTCCGTAAGCCCTGCTTAATGAATAAATCTGGAGCTTAACTTGGAAATCAATTTAAAAAAAAAACATATTCTGCATATCATAATTGCAGTCATAACTGATTAAACAAAAACATACTGGCACTTTGTTACATCAGTTTACCTGATTTTATTATTATTGTTATTGTTTATTATCATTGCGTATTATGGTTATAATTATTATTATTATCGTTTTTGTTATTATTATTGTAATATTATCTTCATATTCTCGTGCTATCCAAGTGTAAATTCTGTTTTAAAATTATTATACTAAAAATACTGCTTAATTTGTACAACTAATACGTAGACTTATAATGCACAAAAAATATTTTAATAAAAGTGATTGAAATGTTACTGCGAAATATTGTGAGTTAGGAGGGTAATAGACATTGGGCGTGGAGGAGTTAAGTAGGCTAGCAGAATCTCGATAATTGCGTGGGAAAATGGCGTAAGTAAAGACAACTAAACTTAAACCCTGCCAAACCTTCTTCGTTCGACATCTTGTGAACTACGCTTTTCGCTTCTTCCCTCCCGTGTTTATGTTTGCTCCTCCGACGTTTCAAATGGACTATACACACTATTTGAGAGTGTAAAATTATGAATATTATATTGTAAAATTTCAAATTGAACGGCTGCGGAGACAAGAAGTAATATTAACAGGATGTGTATGAAATGTTTTAAAGATTTCCGCATAGGAGAGAGGTTCTCTCTGACCTGTTTAAAACTGTATAATATAGTAACAAAACATAACGGCATTGAAGCAGATGCTTTAGAAATTGTGCAATCTATAGGAAATCACACAATGTCCATTCGAAACCCAAACCATAGGCTGCAATAAATAATATTTCGCTTTGAATATACCCTAGTTCTAATTTATAACACATTGTGAACAGATCATTTCTGCACTTTAAAGATTTCCGCTACCCCCCATAAATTACTTTCTACTTGCTTTCAAGTTTCGGGCCTTCAACTAATTGGGTCATAATTATTCATAACTATTCTTCATGCAAGCAAATATTTCTAGACCAGCCATTTTCCACTTTTAGTATCTTTTCGCATTCGATATGCATCCTTAATATAAATCAGCAGCAATAACTAAAACATCGCCACTGTTGTGTCAATAACAAAATTGTAGTAGTAAAAAATTTTCAGTGGATGTCCTACCTATCATCAGCAAAATGTAGGCCTGTATAGCTACAGTACAATCAGATACGTAACTGTCAAGTAATAACTAGCAAATATCCGTCAAATAAGTTCCCGTTTTAATTAATCTACGGTTTAATTGTGTTTAATTGAATAATTATGAAGAATGCCGGGCGTATAATCTGATTTTTTTAGACTTCACTTTATTTTGAAATTTTCTGCAAGGAGAATGGAATGAGCTGAATAGCTGTGTTATATTTTGTTCAAGTAGACAGGAAAGATTCTAAAAGTGAGAGTAGGCTATGAATATTAATGTTAGGTGTAAAAAAGGATGTCATCGTTAATGAAATAGGCTACTGAACATGTTAATAGGCGTTTTAAGTTACGGGGATACTGTTTAAAGTTTCAAATCCTCAGTCATAGGCCGCCCCATGGCTGAGTGGTTAGACCGCTCGCCCTCCACCGCATACACAACGAAGCTTTATAAAAAAAAAATGTCAAGTAGCAAGACTGCAAGAGTCTTGCAGCTTGGTCTTGTTCTTGCCAGAGTCTTGCAGGGTTGGTCTTGGTCTTGGTCTCGGTCTTGCTTGGTCGGTCTTGGTCTTGGTCTTGCTAACGCTGATGTGGTCTTGGTCTTGGTCTCGGTCTTGCATTTTCTGCAAGACCAAGACCAAGACTGCAAGACCAAGACTGGTCTCGCTCATCACTAGTTCTTAGACACTAGACAGATTGAGACAGAAAAAGAACATACAAAACAAAAACATTTCTGTTTAAAATAGAAAGGTAGCTGAGGAGGTTTCCAGAGACTTTATTTTACATAAATTACTTTGCTGCAGTCAAATTATCTTCTTTCATATAGAACCCTATCCATTGTCATTTTACACCACTCGAATGTGGATCGTTTTGCTAGTTGTCACCCATGACCGTAATATTTTGGAGACTATTTCATTTATGGTCCATCGTGTGATGACGATTGATCTTTAACGAAGAAGATAAAAAATGTACGCCACCACAACATCGCTTCCTTTATAGTATTAGCACTGAAAGATAAAGGTTTCCAAGCATTGGAAGAAGTATATGATCTGGCACAAGATGAAAGCAGCAAAAACCTTAAATATTACTGTGTCTCAAAGAAAACAAACCATGATTAGACTATCGGCTCTAAAATTATCAGTCTCATCCTTCGAGGTGCACAGGGCAAAGCATCTACATACAAAGATAAAATTATAGCCTACCAGTTCGAAGACAAACAGAAATCGTATGCCTCTTAATGGGCGCAAAGAGGATTTATTGTGAGCTTTCTGATAAATTTCTAGGAAAAAATTCTTGTAAATTTTAAAGGGCACAACTCTTTCTGTAAGCGAACAAGCGAACGTAATAAATGTGTGGAAACTTACAACAAAATATATTATATTAATCCGTATTAGATGCGGTATTTATATTCAGACATTCCTGAAACGTTATTGCAAACTACGTGATTTTTTTAATTTCAAAAGAGATGCAAATAAAGTATAATAATAAATAAGGATCTTCTTCGACACTGCACGAAGTAGGCCTATGATCGATGTTGCGGCGTGTGTTACACGGCCTGTAGATTGTATCCCAACTCAGCAAGTGTCTTCCGTCATATAGTGATAGTAGTGTGTTTGTATTGTATTAGTGACGAACAAGTCCTTGCTTCGCATGAACAAAATGGCAGTGTGCTGTTGCAATTTTGTGAAGTCGAATAAAATAATTAACATGAGGTATTTAGTTTGTAATTTATTTTTTTCGTATCATGATTTATGTATTTATTTCATATGAACAATCTTATTGTTTTTGCCTAAACCTATAATATGTTTCTTTTTTATATAATGTTTTATTATGACTGAACTGACCCCGAACACGAGCTATGCTCATGCGGGGTAAACACTACCCTTTTGTAATTGTAATAATTGTGTTTGTATTATTTATATTTGTATTTGTAATAATTTTATAATAATTTTTATTTTTGTAATTTGTAATAATTATAAAATTTTGTAATAATAATAATAATAAGTAATAACAAATTTCTTTAAAGATGAAATTAATCACAAAATAGGTTTTATGTTTATTTTTATAGTCTGCGAGAAAATGTTTTAGACAGTGGGATGAGTAGATACTGTATGATCTATTGCCGGCCCTGAAGTAAACAAGTATGTCTGTCTCATTCTAGCGCAGTGTTTCCCAGCCTTTTTCAAATCGCGGCACACGAAAGGTGTTAGGCCTACTTGAATTCACGCGGCACACCCATGATCTTACATATTATTCTCAATTAAAAAAACTTTTTATTATTTGTATGTTCATGATGTAAATGTAATTGTAACATAATGATATAAAACTATTATAATAATGATCACATTTTGAAATTTGTTTATATGGGTAACATGTTAAAAATTGTCAATAATAATATTATATTAATAAAAAGTTAAAAGTTTCAAATTTTCAATAATAGTTCAAACAAGTTGGCGGAAGAAGCAAAATTAATGTGAAACTTGAGCTTGGTGCGCTTTCGAAATCTTCTTTATTTGTACCCTCATAGGCTACAGCTATCCAGAGGTAACAGTCGTGACTTGTTCTTACACTTAACTGTGTTCAATGCAGAAATTCCTCTTTCGCTTAAATAGGGTGTAGACATTTTCACAGCCTTTGTAGAAAAAGTTGGATATTCTTTCTGAAGAGAAATCAGAATGATGCCATGTCTTGTGTTGAGTGCTGGAGCTCCAATCCTCGGTCATTCCTCATTTCTGCCAATTAATTTTCTTCACGGACATTTAATTCTGCTGACTGAAGAACAGAAGGGACAAAGGAGTTCCTCACCCAGTCTAATGAACCCGACTGAAGCGTAGGTAAATGCTTACTTGGTGTGTGTTTTATTGAGGAAATGTGTTGTTAATTAAGGATTAATTAAGGATAGATCTTAAGGATTCATAACTTTATTTTAACTTTTTCGCGGCACACCAGAAGCTCATTCGTGGCACACTGGTTGAAAGACGATGCTCTACATTTAGTGCATTATTCGTATCTACGTAAGAGTGAGGGACGTACACTTGCTTTTACATAGGGCCGGTTCTAGACCGGACAATTCCAACCCATCCTACTGTCTAAAACATTGTGCGCCGACTAGCCTATGCGCTACAATTTTATTGATCCCTTTAATCTTAACAGGGTTACTACTTTCACTCTTTATAATAATAATAATAATGATAGTACTGCTTGATTTTCATCTGCTGGAATAACACAGTCTGCTCGCTGATATATAAACACCAAACTAAATGAAGCGCATTAAAAACGGCGGCTAAAATACAAAATAGAAGGGTATTACGGCCTCAAAATCTATGGAGTGATAACTTACAAGTTTAAACGAAACCTTACACAGTATTGTGTAAATATTTTTATAATTAAAATTTGGACCATACTTAAAGATATCACCGCCTTAACATCACTCCAGTTCAAGATATAGACACGGCTCCAAAAAAATAAGTTCCAGCTGTAGTAGGTCTACTTGAACATTGATACCAGTTTTGTCATATTACTAGTTATACCGTTCGGTGACGCTATGAGAATGAAATCGATCACTGAGAGTAGTACATGCACATAACAATATGCCCTCAAACACAGAATAATTTTACGTAATATTTTATAGCCTAAGTTTAAGGAAGACTAACCTTTCCAGTTGAAGCCTTTCTAAACCACCCGTTTTGAAGATGGTAAACTGACCTGTGAACAAAGCAGAAATTATAAATTAAATTCATTTTACGTTTGAATAAGATCTAAAAAAATACTGCTTTTGCAAGTTTTTTTATTTAAGTAGGCTAAGTACGCTATTACTATTTTTGAAACTCTTTCTGATTTTGTCTTTGAATTGAATAAATGAAGCAAAATATGTTGCACAAATTTCGTCTCGTATACATGTTAAGACTCCTATTAATAATAATTTTGTAGGGAGTAGAAATTAATATCACATATTTTAATAACAATTCACTTTACAGCATCACGTACAAATTAGCTCTACAAATAAAATAATAATTGATCAGGCTATTTTCACCTTTCGAGAAACCGGTTTCTACTCTGTGCGAATTCCAGTAGCACTAATAGCAGTGGAGAAATAACATGAAAGAGGAACGGGGTTCCTAGGTGAAACCTGTACATAACCAGTTTTATCTATTGTGTTTACGGCAACTATGGCATATGGCAAGTCTCAAAATCCGGCCATAGTTCACGGTGTGCATTAAAACATAGGTATATATGACTTCACAGCAACTAATCCTAGCTTCCTCTTTACTACGACCTCATAAGCAAATTGATACTGTTATTTTCGTAAGATATTTTCTGGTAAGGCACATTAAAGCCATGAGTATTTAATTGTCTGCATAAGTGTTAATTTTGTAAAATTAAGTGCGATAAACGTTCATTTTAACTGTTTCTACAATATTACTGTGCAAACGTTTCATAATTCAGATAGTCAACAACAACAACAACAAAAACAGAAACACGACTAAACTATCCCGTAAATCATTTTTATAGAGAAATAAATACATCCGTTTTATTGCTCAAAGTTGAAAGATTAACTTTAACTGATAAAGATCGTTCGAGCCATTCTTTTTTTTTCCGAAAATTAAAAAATTGGACAAAAATCCTGGATCTGTACAGACAGTCAGACAGACATCATTCCGAAAACATGTTTTTTCCGATATTATCACGATTTTAATTTTTGTCATGATCACTGGTACTTTCTCCACACTACATATAGACAAGCTATACCAGAAAGTAAAAATCAAACGTATTTCATGAGATTCCTACATATTATGTATAAGACCGCAACTCCTATAGGCTTAAACTGTCAATGAATAGAACTTGGTTGTAAATTAACGTTAAAAGTTATAATGAATAGTAATTTTGTGAAAGGGACACAAGTCCATTGGGATGAAATTTAGAGAATCAATAACAAACAAAAATCTTTGCTTCCAAGTTAAGTGATTATCATCGATATAATAAAATCTATGCAAATTTAACCATTGTTATATCTTCCCACTATAGAGGACATGAAGGCCGTTAGCGTTCCTGGAGTTTGAAGTTCCTAGATTTTTAGACAACATAGGAAGATGATAAGGTTTTGAATCTTATATACTGGCCCTCTTTACACCAGAATTGTTCCTGGAATGATTTTTTTCCTGTTAGTGACTAAGTTGGTATCAGGGCCATAGTGTCACTAGAGACCTTAAACTGTCTGAAAGATTCCAAAGGTATCTATCACAAAGGATTCAACCCAAGACCCCAGGCTAGTAACTCACTGCCTCAAACAGACGTGCCTCTCAAACATACAAATATAACCCATTTTATTGTTTAAAATGACACATGTAGTACATTAAATATATAAATATAATATGGGAGTTTCTTGATTTAATCATAAAGCGTCTTGTGAGAGAATGGGTCCTCCGCTAGGCCTCAAATAAGTAAATGATGGCTTGGTTCTAAATATGGCAATTTGCAAAAACATACATTTTCAGTACAAGCAAGATACACTTCAGAAATAAATACCAAATCAGGTTTATAATCCAGGCGCTAGATTTATTGGCTAGAATGTCTCATGTATTGTCATTTTAATTATTCTTGATTATTCAAACTCCGAACTTTGAATTACAGTACTTTTTAGGGATAATTTTGGAAAAAAAAGAAACCACATAGCTACTTTTGGAATGAAGTCAATATAAGAAAACAAAGACAAGTAAATAAGGCCATCTGTAAAGTGATAAACAATCAGTGTTTTATTTATGTCTAAAAATTATGAGTTACATCATTTTTATGACCTCTCAGCAATAGTATTGCTAATTTGAAAATATATTGCAAAGTCATTAATCTTTAAAAAAGAAAAACGATTACAGTACTTTTGAACGAAAGTGTAAATTAAAATGTAACCTGCCTACTAACATGCAAAGAGTAAACTGTACTTTTGTACTCGTTAAGGAACGTCTTCATCCTCATTGTCATAGGTAATCCCACGAGAGAGAATACGATTTTATATCTATATATTTGTCACGTCAAAATACTTAGGCCTAACATGTTAGAATAATGGTATCTTTCTTCTGATAATAATACAAAAGACTCACAATGTGTTTATTTTCCTATTGTTTTTTTTAATTAAAAAATAATTTTCATTTTTAGCAATATATTTCTTTAATTTTATGTGTAAACCACAATTTAAAATTTTTTCACACATGCAAGGAATAGATATTTATTTAAATTCCTACACTAGGTTTCTGAATTTTACTGATATATATTTTACAATTTATTAGGCTACGTCGAAAATTATTAAAAAATATTTTTCTGACAAAAATTTAATGTTCTACATCCTAAAATGTAAATCTAAGCATTACGTGGGACTGGAACTCTCCTCATGCATTCATGGAAGCTTCTGCTTGCTTTTTCTTCAGTGAATATCCGATAAAGTACTAAAATAGAAATGGTATAATTTTCAACTTTTTAAACAAATGTCAGTATAGGCTTGTTTTAAGATACCTTTAGGTCAGGCTGTCAACAACAGGCAGAGAAAAAATGTTAAATGGACGGAGTAATTTCGTAGCCATTAGTTTCGTAACACAAGTAAACACAGAAGTTAACCGAAGCACTGAAAAAGAAAAGAAGGATAGTCAGCGAAGTGTAAGTTGGTAATGAAAAATCTTACTTGATTGCCTGCCCAATATTTAATTCTTTGTAATCTATTCTAATAAGAAAGAGAAGTAGAAGAAGAACATTAATTACTATTTCCGCTTCAATTGTTTCTGTGATGGCAGAATTGAATGGGGTGTGGGGGAGGAAGAGCTGGGGTACAGTTGGTCGCTTCATAAATACAGAAACTTTGTCTACAGAAGTACAGTGCTTAGTTATTGTGCTTTCATTTATTTATTCTTTTAACCCTCTCCGTGATAATTAAATAATACTTTCAATCTTCTCACAAAGGTCAGAAATATTCAGACTGGGAAGAATAATTCATCGATTTGAAAGAGAAACCTCAGAATTTGATGTCGTTGTTTAATTTTTAGTCATAAAAGGAAATTCGATAGTATGTGATATAGTAATTTTATATACTAATAATATAATATTATATTTTATTATATTTTATTTCAATTCAGTTTTAAATTCACAAGAAAAGCTCTGAATAGTGTTATAGCAATCAACAGTAATAACAGTTTATTTTTATGAGCAATAAAGATTGATTTTATGGGCAATTAGAGATATCTTAATTACGCTCTTAATTATGAATACTCTCAACAGAGCCAGGGTTAGGGCAAGCATGCGAAATGATTAGGACAGTTGCATCAGTCACTTCGCACATGCAAAAATCACATGTCTTTATCTCTGCTTCAAGCCAACGCCTCAGTGCAATTTTATAAAAGACTGTTAACATTCAGTCAGGTATCACATATACGACGAACAGTTGTGTAGTGGTCAGTGAACAGTGTATTGAGTACTCACACCACTCTTCTATACTACGTGTATTCTTCATATTCAGTAACATAATAAATCTACTTACCACTTGTTATTTCTGCAATTGAATTGTTCCAAGGAGAATTCCTTACCCACATCACGAAGAAAAACTACTTTTAATATATAACTTATTTTATTTCCAAGAAATAATATCTACAAATACAGTGGTGTTTATTTCAACGAAATAGAATTACGTTACATGGTGGCAGCGTCGAGGGATAATTGCAGCAACAAATAACTAGTTTTCGCTTCACATCTCGAGACTTCAGAATTTAGAATTTAACACCATTTTCAAGAAACGACAGTCGATCGACAAGAATAAGAAGAAGCAATAAGAAGAATTAACACAACAATAAGAAGAATTAACACGACAACAAGAAGAATCAACACGACAACAAGAAGTATCAACACGACAACACGTCTATACTTCAACAATCTTCTCTACTTCCATTTCCGTCCTCTAAGCAGTGGCCGAGGTCATTTGCAGTTGTTGTCACTCCAAGTTGTAATTCTTTTTCAGAAGGTGCTAGATAGTTGCCCGAGGGTTCAAACAAGTCTAGAAGGCCACTCCTTCAAGAAGAAAAGTTGCAACCAAGCTCCGAGGAGTAGTGACATCCCTTATTTTTTCCTGTAAGTACTAAATACACTGTTAACTTCTAGTTTTAAGGTAAGTACTGAATACACTGTTACTGTTGTGAATTTTATTTTGTTAACATTTGACTTACTATCTGAACTCTAACTATGGCGGAACAAGCACGAATCGAGGCATTGGAAGAGCAAATAGCAATTATATTAAGAAACCAGGCGGGTACAAGTTCATTAAGTTTAACTTCAGCAAGTAAGTTATTCGAACGAGGTTTTCTCAGGAGATCCCTCAGAGTTAAAAGATTTTCTTGACAATGTGGAAGCGGCATACAGCATAACAGATGAGTCATTGCATCCTACCCTTTTGAAATACGTGTTAGCTAAAATCACTGGCGAAGCTAAACGCACTTTAGATTTGCAATCTGACACCGTGCAGTGGGAAGATGTTCGTGACAAGCTAGAGACACATTATTCTGTAAGAAGGACATTTGCTTTTTATTGTACTCAACTAAGCATAGGGAAACAGAAAGTAAATGAAACTGTGACCCAATGGGGAACGCGAGTTGAACAATTAGTATCTAGTGCTATGGATAGTACAGAAAGGTTCACTGATACATGGTCAGCGGAAGAACGCATGGGAGGCCGAAAGATAATTATCAAATGGGGAATTACGGTTTTTATTAATGGGATACTAGACAATTCTATTAGAGAAGCTGTAAAGATCAATTCAGAAAACGTATCAATGAAGGAAATTATTGACAAAGCAGCCGCAGAAGAGTGCGATCGCAAGTCAAATGTGAATAAGTTTACTAGTAGACCTAACCACTTCAAACCCCAAGTAAAGAGAGAAACAATGCAAACAGTTGTTTCTAATAGGAATTGTTACAAATGTAACAAGCCAGGACATATTGCCCGTGATTGTGGAGCACCGGTGTTCAAGTGTAGAAAATGTAATCAGGTAGGGCACCTGACTAAGGATTGCAGAGTTAGAGGATCGCAACCTATGACTAGCAATCAGGGAAACAGGCAGTAGGACAATCTATGCAGCAAGATAGGGTCCTTCAGATGAAGAGCTGCGAAAATAAAAATGACTTTGCCTTTTCAATAAATAGTAAAGCTTTTAAAGGAAATAAAGCTAGAGTATTACTAGATACAGGAGCCAGCATTTCAGTTATTCTTAAAGAAAAACTAAAGGAGTCATTTCTCCCACAGATCAATCAGAAAGATAAAATAGAAATAGAAGCTGTTAATGGAGCAACAATGAAAATTTTAGGAAGTTTACAGTTAGACATGTTAGAAACTAAACACAAATATTACATTGTAGAAAAGCTTCCAGAACAGTTATCATGCATTTTAGGTCGAGATTGGCTTCAGAATACACCTCACAAAATAGAAGTTCCGGTCTTGAAACATTATAGTGTTTTACCTGCACACTCAGAAACAGTTCTAATGTTACCTACATCAGAACAGGGCATAAAACATTGTCCTTCACAATGTTTAGGCACAGGAATTTATGTAGCCGAAAGTATTGTTGAATGTAAAGAGAATTCATATATGTGTTTGATAGTTAACTTAAATGAAGATGAAAAATCATTAGATCAGTTACCAGAACTCAGTAATATAGATTTCAAAGATCAGCAACCATAGCTAGACACAACACATAGGAAACGATTACTTAAAGAACAACTTAGGCTATCACACATTAAAGAAGGACAAGATGAAATTATTCAATTGTGCGAAGAATATAATGACATTTTCAGACTTCCAGGAGACAGATTAATTCCTGTAAATGTTATTAAACACACTATACCAACACCAGGTGTACACAGACCAATTACTTTGAAACCTTATAGACTACCCCACAGTCACCAAGAGGAAGTGTCCAAACAGGTGAAAAACATGTTAGATCAAGATATTATTCGACCAAGTTCATCACCATGGAATTTTCCTTTGATCGTAGTTCCTAAGAAACTAGATGCATCAGGCAAACGAAAATGGCGCATTTGCGTTGACCTTCGAAAATTAAATGATATTACAGTAGGAGACAGTTATCCTCTTCCTAATATACAGGATATTCTTGACAAATTAGGTCGTGCCCGGTATTTTTCAGCATTGGATTGTGCTAGTGGGTACTGGCAAATAGAATTAGAAGAACAGGATAAATGTAAGACAGCGTTCAGCACAAAAGACGGCCATTTTGAATTCCAAAGAATGCCATTTGGACTCAAGTCAGCTCCAGCTACATATCAACGTATGATGAACTATATTTTGTCTACAGCGATAGGTAGTAGGTGTTTTGTCTATATTGATGATGTAATAATTCATGGGGAATCGTTGCAAGAACATAATCAAAATTTGAAGAATGTATTTGAGAAACTAAGAGAGTATAATGTGCAAATAGAACCTGACAAATGTGAATTTCTAAAAACAGAATTAAAGTATTTAGGGCATAAAGTAACTTCACAAGGAATAGAACCAGATCCAGATAAAATAGAATCTATAGTAAAATTCCCAGTATGCAAAAATGCTAAAGACGTAAAAAGTTTCCTAGGTCTTGTAGGATACTATCGTAAATTTATTCTACAATTTGGAAAGATTGCTAAACCATTAAATGATTTGTTAAAAAAGCAAGCTAGTTGGTCATGGGAAAAGGAACAGGTAGAAGCATTTCAAACATTAAAAGATGCCTTAGTTCATTATCCAGTTTTGCAATTCCCAGATTTCACCCAGTCATTTATAGTTACAACCGACTCAAGTAATTACGCAATTGGTGCTATACTCAGTCAAGGAAAAATAGGAGAAGACAAACCTATAGCATATGCTAGCAGAATTTTAAATAAAGCGGAAATTAATTACAGTACGAGTGAAAAAGAGCTTCTTGCTTTAGTATGGGCAGCAAAACATTTTCGACCATATATTATTGGTAGAAAATTTTATTTTGTTACAGACCATAAACCACTGAAATGGTTAATGAATGTAATCGATCCTGGATCAAGGTTAATAAGATGGAGATTATTGCTAGAAGAATATGAGTATGAAGTGATTCATAAAGCAGGAAAAAAGAATTGCAATGTAGATGCATTAAGCAGGTATCCAATCTGTGCGTATCAAGATATTTCTGAAGATAGGAAATTAAAACTATTGAAAGAAATGCACGAATGTCCAGTAGGAGGACATATTGGCGTTCAGAAGACATATCAGAGGTTAAAATTATATACAAATTGGAAAAACATGTTTTCAGATGTAGAACAATTTATTCGTAAGTGCAAAGTTTGCCAGGAGAATAAATATGTAGGGCAACAAGTTAATATTCCTTTCCAAAAAACAGACACAAGCTATCAACCCTGGGAAAAGTTATCTTTAGATATAGTAGGCCCGTTAGAATTGACAGAAAAAGGAAATAAATACATTTTAACATGCCAAGATAATTTAAGCAAGTATGTGATAGGAATAGCCATTCCAGATCAAACCATGGAAACAGTAGCTCAAGTAATGGTTGAAGAAATAATCTTAAAGTACGGGGTTCCATCCAGTATTTTGACAGATCAAGGAAGTCAATTTATGGGAAATGTATTTCAACGTATTTGTAAACTTTTGCAAGTTAAGCATGTAACAACCACTGTTTATCACCCAGAATCAAATGGAGCTTTAGAGAGGTTTCACAAAACGTTAGGTGAATATTTGAGATGTTTTTGTAAAAAGAAGACATCTGAATGGGACAAATGGCTACCTTTTGCTTTATTCACTTACAATACTACGCCACAAAGTAGTACAAAACATACTCCTTACGAAGTATTGTTTGGTAGAACAGCAAATTTGCCAGGAATGCTAGGTAGAACTCCTGATATTGTGTATAACTATGATGATATTGTAAGATCTTTAAAACAAAGATTTCAACATACATGGTTAGATGTACGTAAACACATAGAGGAAACTAAAGAGAAAAGAGTACAGGCAAGTCAAGGTAGAAAAGAACATGAATATAAGGTAGGTGATTTGGTGTATGTTCAGAGAGAACAACGCAAAAAGTTAGATTCATTATGGGAAGGCCCATTTGAAATTAAAGCATTAGAAGGGTCTAATGTAGAGTTATGTAAATTGGGAACTAATGGAAGAAAATTAGTTCGAACACATGTAAACAGAACAAAACCCTGTGTTGCAGGTTTGTTCGAAAGGGGTTCGAAGGAGGAGAAATGATGAAGTGGTGTAAACTACAGGTCTTACTATTAAGTATATGTTTTTATGTAAAAGAATTTGTAAGTGTACCTGTACCAGAAATCCAAATAGAGCCTATAAAAGGAGAGGCACCCATTTACTTTGATAACATAGGTGAAGTTTGGTTTACCTCACAACAATGGGAAATTATTACTTATTTAAATGTTGAAGATATAGTAGATCAATGGATTGCTATGCAAAGGCAAATTGAAACTTTACACGAAGAATGTAATAAAGTAGCAAAGGAAACATGGTACAGATATACAGATTGTTACGCTAGTATATCATATTTTGAATCAAAGAAAAATGTGATACAGGAATCAATTAGAGTTTTCGAGGAAATTTCTAATATCCAGTTCACTGAAGAGAGAAAGAGACGTAGTGTTTTTGGGTTTATTGGAGAGATAAGTAAAATTTTATTTGGCACAGCGACTGAAGAAGAAATTAATACATATAAAGATCAAATTAATCGTTTGATAGAAGAACAGAAAACATTTCTTCATATTAGTTCAGAACAGATGTCCATTATTCAAGCCACTTTATTAACTTTTAATACCACAATTCGTCAAGTAATGAAAAATGAATTAGAAATTGTTTTGCAATTTTCAGCTTTACAAAGGAATTTAAGTTTAAATATTAATCAAGTACAATATGAGGCAGAGGCAGTACAATTAGTAAATCAATTAATTCGTCATATTGAGTTAGGCGTAAATGAATGTGAGCATAGTTTGAATTTACTGATAGACGCATACATGCATGCTCAGTCAGGTGTAATACAGCCACAAATAATTACATTTACAAAAATAAAGAAAATGTTAAAATCTCAAAATCTAGGAGAACATGTGATTCCACCATTTTCCCCTAGTCAAGCAAATAAAGTTATTGAACCAACAATTTTAGTAAAGGATAAAAAGTTAATTTATGTAATCCGTATTCCATTGTTGACACAACCTTCATTTCAGTTATTTCACATAGTACCATTTCCGGTACCAATGTCAAATAATGTGACAGTAACTTATTTAAATCCACCATTAGATTATATAGCTATGGATCCTTTGAGAACTAAATATGTGCTAATGAGCAAAGAACAAGTCGCCACTTGCAAACAACCAAATGAATTGATAAAAGTGTGTAAACAAAATATTCCAGTTATGATTTATGTGGAAGGAAGTGAATGCTATGCAACTCTTTTGCATCCAGCCACAAAATATATTCCTAACAATTGTTTTCAAAATGTTATGTATATAAATTTAAGACATACGCTTTGGATTCCATTAGCAGAAAGCAATGAATGGTTATATGTAAACACAGTAAGTGAAACTTTCACAGGTGTTTGTGAAAATAGAAAATACGAAGAAGACTTAAATGGTAGAGGTAAATTAAAAATGGATGATACATGTAAAGGTATTACAAAAGCTGGTTTATTATTTGCATTACAAAAGAAAACTCATGAATATTCAAAAAGAGATATTATACCTAAGTTATCAATTCCTGATGACTGTTGTTTGGAAAGATTAGAAGAAAAGAAAGTAAAAGAAATGGATTTAAATTTAGATTTACCATTTTCACACATTTTATCGAATCTTGATGAGTTAAAAATCACAGGATATCGTGTTCAAGAAGTTCAAAAATTGATAAATCAAGAAGAAGTAAGAATTAAATCAAATAGTTTATGGAATCGATATATACATTCCTATTGGTTTTATTTAAGTGGTATTGCAGGTATTTTAATAATTTGGATACTGTCATGTTGTTGTTGTAATTGTTGTAGAAGATGTTCATGGTTTCTTATTAGGAATATGAATCCTAAAGCATGCTATGAAGAATGTCAAAATTCTTGTAGGTCATGTCTTAAACCTACAATTGTAAACAATAACCAATGTGTATTTAAAAATCAGTCATGTGTAAGTGATGATGATGATGATGATGCAGGAGAGGGTATAAGATTAAAACCATTGCCTAAAATCCCTGCACCCCGACCCAGAAGACCCAGAACTCCCACTTCTCCAACAATTGATCCAAAATCTTTCAGATTAGCGATGGCTGAAACCAGAGATAAAGCGAGATCTTATGAAGACGTAGCAGGTAATGTAAGCCCAATGTCAGAAAGATTAAGAGAGAAACGATTAAAACAACAAGCCGAATTAGAAGCACTTTGGAGTAAAGTAAAAGTTTAGACTATCGTCTAACCTTTTCTTTAAGGGGGAAAGTGTGATATAGTAATTTTATATACTAATAATATAATATTATATTTTATTATATTTTATTTCAATTCAGTTTTAAATTCACAAGAAAAGCTCTGAATAGTGTTATAGCAATCAACAGTAATAACAGTTTATTTTTATGAGCAATAAAGATTGATTTTATGGGCAATTAGAGATATCTTAATTACGCTCTTAATTATGAATACTCTCAACAGAGCCAGGGTTAGGGCAAGCATGCGAAATGATTAGGACAGTTGCATCAGTCACTTCGCACATGCAAAAATCACATGTCTTTATCTCTGCTTCAAGCCAACGCCTCAGTGCAATTTTATAAAAGACTGTTAACATTCAGTCAGGTATCACATATACGACGAACAGTTGTGTAGTGGTCAGTGAACAGTGTATTGAGTACTCACACCACTCTTCTATACTACGTGTATTCTTCATATTCAGTAACATAATAAATCTACTTACCACTTGTTATTTCTGCAATTGAATTGTTCCAAGGAGAATTCCTTACCCACATCACGAAGAAAAACTACTTTTAATATATAACTTATTTTATTTCCAAGAAATAATATCTACAAATACAGTGGTGTTTATTTCAACGAAATAGAATTACGTTACAAGTAAAATTATAGTTTCTTTATTCCCTACTCTTCCATTTTCTGTATTTTTTTCTTGACGTCTTTTTCATGTAAGTAATGGCTACAGGAAAAGACTAAATGTCTCACCTACCTTATACAGGACATGAAAGAACTCCCTGTTATATTGTTAGGTTAGCAAACCGGAGGGCTCCTTAAAAAAATATTTAAGGTAATGAAAATAAGTTTTCGGAGTACGTGAAAAGTAACTTCCAATCCAACATTCGCTTTTTCGAGAAGATAATACTGCCCAAAAGAACCTGGATGTCCACTCTCATTTGACTTTTTCGTTTAGACATCTAACAAGAAATATTCACTCCAGAGGGGCAAAAATAATGTTTCCACATAATGAAAATATATTCGCTAGGATGGAGCTATAGGCTGTGAATCAGCACTCAAAAGAATTTTCTGATCCATGTTAAGATGCAAGCGGAATTGCCAAATAGTCATTTTCTCACTCACTTTCGGTGCTGTATAAATCTTTCTCAGATCAGTTTCCTTAAGCAAGCCAAGCAAATTAATCCAGATATTCTTCGTCCGATTGAAACCCTGGAAGATACAGCATAAAATTCCTGAAAAGTGCCATTGACACAAGGATCGTGTGTAGTGGAAAGGCGCCGATATCGGTAAATACTAAAACTTGGATAATGGCATTACCATAACAAAATTAACAAACAATATGCATAAGTGGAATTCTACTCAGCACAAGGAATGCTACTATATTTCCTATTTTCACATAAAATTTATCTCGGCAAGTAAAAAATGCTTGACATCTGTTCGACATGTAAGCTACGTCATCCTTTAACAGAAACAAATGCTTATATGAACTCTGGTATAATGTAGAAAACTGGCAATAAACAATATGACCGATTACCCTAATAGGAGAGAGGTTCCATCTGGCGCTGTGAATTGGGCTCCGGCTTAGCTCAGTTGGTAGAGCATTGGCGCGAATAGCCAAAGGTTCAAGTCCCAGTGTCGGAGGAATTTTTCTCCTATAATATTCTCGTGTAATGTCCTACAGAGACAATAATCTGTGGTTCATGAATGCTTATATATCTATATATTAAGACTTTAAAAGCAATAAGTTTTAAAATGCTATTAAAATTTTTTATACCCTAAAAATAAAATACTTTACATTTTATTCAGATGTTCATATCGTACTATGTCCATTAATCAAATTCTTCTTTCAAGTGTTCTAAATACTTTCAAGTAATTTACCCATAAATAACACTGCCCACTGTTCACTGTTTATGTCTTGAGGATATTATGTACATGAGTCAGATTCTTTTTACAAGTAGTCTAATATTTTCAAATGAATTACTATAAAATATATCACTGTACACTATTTTTACACTATTTTTCTTGAAGATATCTTATTAAATTAAAAAAGAACCTAGTTAGAAACAGTGACTTTGATATTAACTACAAATTATTCAGAATACACGTTTCAGTGAGGCATATATGTTGAATTTAATAAGATATCTTCAAGAAAAACACTGTGCAGTGATATTTATAGTAATTCACTTGAAAGTATTAGACTACATGTAAAAAGAATCTGACTCTTGTACATAATATCCTCAAGACATAAACAATGAACAGTGTGCAGTGTTATTTATGGGTAAATTACTGGAAAGTATTTAGAACACTTGAAAGAAGAATTTGATTAATGGACATAGTAAGATATGAACATCTGAATAACATGTAAAGTATTTTATTTTTAGGGTATAACAAATTTTAATAGCATTTTAAAACTTATTGCTTTTAAAGTCTTAATACATGCATATATATATAGACTAAGGCGACAATTAGTTGCTAGTTTTAAATATTGTCAGTTTGACTTGTATGTTTCTAAGTGTACATAAAACAATGTAGCTAATAATATAATAGAATCCGTGTATCCAGATTAATCTACTGCAACTTAAATGTGTTGTGGTTAAGGTGGAACATTCGAGACACCTACATTAAGTTACCACAAACGGATATGAAGTTTATCAATCATGGCACTAGAAGGTCCGATAAATGCAAATAATTTGTTTAATGTTGATAAACCGACATACCATCCAAGTACTGAAGTATTTCAGGCAAAAATTAACTAGCATGTTGTTAAAACCTATGGTATTTGGCAAATTTTCCATCAGCTAACATTACGAACAAGTGATAAAATAACAATGATTACACGGAAGAACCTCTGTGCCGTCAATGCAAAAGCCTACAGAAAATTGAAACCTAAATAGGCTTTTTATGATTTTAAATTATTATCGGCAATTATTAGTTTTTTCTTCTTTCGTTCACATTTCTTTATTGCTAGTAACCAAATCATTCAATATAGTTTACAAACTGTATATGGAGCATATTGGTAAACAGGGAAAGCATAATAGTACATTATGCAACGAGCCTATAATGGCATTTATTAAGCTACGAGTATGTTTATGAAACGCGCAAGGCGAGTTTCATATTTTTCATACGAGTATCTTAGTTACCGTTATAGGTAAAATGCAACAACTGTTTTTGTGTCCGATCATATTTAAATATTTAAGTTTTGAGAATTTAGATTCATGAAAAAAAAATTGCCTGATCGCGGCAATCAGCTGTTGCAATTTCTCCAAGTTCTTGTCTACTGCGATAGATGGCAGATGTGGCGTACGGTCAAGTCGGAACTTGTTCTTGATCATTTTCTTGAAACGAATAAATACGAAATGAATTTAATGTAGTATAATACTGAAATTGAAAACGAAATAATTTATTTTATTTTAAATACAGGCTGCTTATTATGCAGTTTCATTTGCTGCTCTCAAGATTTGAAGAACTTTCCGTGTTCAAAATTTATCGATACTACTACAGCTGTATTATAATGTAAAACTCTTTCGGAATGGATATCATTACGGTACCGTTACGACAAATGTAAAAAGCGCATGTATGGTCCAACAAAAATAAATTTCATATTATTCATTGCATTGTGTTATCTTACCTTGTGATCTTCCATGCCTTGTGATATTCTATTCCTTGAATCATTATATATAATTTCACCTGATTTAGGTTACTATTAAGAATCTTCATAACAGGAAAACATATGATTAAAAAGACCAGAAAGAAAGCTAACAAGTGGACACATAAAACAGATCGAAGTAAGGAAATTGATCTCATATGCATTACTTTGCTGTCGGTACCAAATTGTTTTGACAAGAGCAGGTTAAAGTACACATTGAGCACGCAGGCTTGCGTTTTCTGGAGTTAAATGATAGTAATCAAGATCTGGGTGTTAAAAGCGGTGACGCAAGACGGGGTAAGGTGAGCAGACGTGAAAGTGACACATGCTAATCATAGGCTAGAGCAGTGAATTGATTCCAATGTTTATTGTTACTGTTATTGTCACTTAGCCATGGGATGATGAATGCTGCAATATGTAATGTGAAAAATTAAACAGATTAGCCATGAGTTACACTCGGTTCCAAAAATGCCATCATTAACTTCAAAGAAATAAAAATCTTAAATATAGCGATGGTGAATGTCTTTCAAAAGGCGTAATGATCTTTTCTTATTTAAAATGTATTCTTTACAATTTCACATAAAATTACAGTTGAAAATATAAGCCTTTCGATTCCCCACTCCTAGGATTCAAGGGAAAAAGAGCTAACTCTCATTGGTAGCTAGAGATAATGGCTTACTGGAAAATTGGCATATTAAAGAATATTCTTATTGTGAATAAAATCAAGTAAACTTATACGACAAAGTCCAAGTTGGAGTTAATAGGCAAAGAATGTGGCAAGTGGATGCAGAAAAGTGTAATATCGATAAGCAGGGTCCGGATTTTGATGACCTAAAAATACTTTTAAAAACTTAGCTATATTATTATTCAAACGTACACTTTGATAATGAAAATATTTTCTTTCTCATGTACTGGACTTCATGTACTGAACTGAACCTCAAGCTCAACAAACTCAGACCTTTGAATTGAACTTACGTACTGCATTGTTATCCACTGTTATAGGCAATTCTCCATTACCTGTAAATTCCTCAATTTTTAACAATTTAGTCGAGCATATAAACCAAAGCCTTGTCATGAGCAAAATATTCAGGCCTGACCACTCGTGCAACTTCAACCTTGCGACCACTCACGGGCTAATAAAAAAATACCAAAATTAATTTAATTTTACACGGGTTTTATTTTGCAGGAATAACTAAGTGACACTGAAATACCTACGATGGATGGTACAGCCTAACTTCTCGATTAATAAGTATAAATAAAATATAAAACCCGTGAAAATTAAAAACTGATAGTAGCATAATAGACACAGAAAACTCATTCCCTTTGTCTCCTACGTTCCAAATATTACGTTCATATCGCCAGCATAATTCACTTCCCGCTATCATAAAATATCAAATCATCACACATTCGACACTCGATCCCTACTTAGGACACTTTTTCCAATCCCTCAACACGAAACAACCCTGCAATCATTATTCTTCACCGTTAACACCTCTCGATAATGGAATGGCCTCCCACACGACTATTTCGTCCAAATCTAAATTACTAAATTATTTGCATACTCCTTAAAATAGTGACTTTAACATTTTTTTTATTTTACTTTATGACAGTGATCTAAATTTGTATATCCTTATATCCTTGTAAAAAAAAAAATCATATACCAAAGATTCCCACATGACTTTAAATGTCCGCTACAGTTTATTTCCTCCATTTCCTTAATGCAAGTTTATTTATTTATTTTTAATGAATAATAAATTACATTGTAACAAGACACAGTTTTTATTAATTATTACTAAGGTGTTTATTTATGTAAGTAATTGATACTGTATCTTAACACTCCTTTATTATAAAATCATTAAATGTATAGCCTAATCAATTATTTTGTAAATTGTTTGTATTTCATATGTTCTGGCCCTGGAGGAGAGGACGATAAGGCATCAGTTCTCCGAGATAAATAAAACATTATTATTATTATTATTATTATTATTATTATTCAAACGTATACTCTAATAATGAAAATACAACTTGGGATCCTTATGGGAGAAAGTCTAACAGTATGCAAATCAAAATATGCTTGACTTGGTAAAACCATGCGCTTTTAAAGTAAAGATAAAAAAATACGATATATTCATAATTCAGAAATGAAAACATATTATCCATACAGACATAACATTGCAGTAGTTTATGGTCTTCTTTATAGGTACCTTAGACTATGCTACCTTGTATTTGTATTTGAGTAATGTTGTCTTCACATCACAACTTGCTTTGACGTCAAAACCCCTTTCGCTCTATGACGCTACTGTAAATGATACCACTCGTAAATTATGCATCGAAATGTAGTAAGATAATTTTTGTTAATGCAGATATTTGATTCCTTCAAAAAACTCACGGTAAAACAAGCTTGATGTGTTAAGAAAGGGAGGAAAAGTAAGCAGAATAGCGGTGTTCTTAACTCCGGTTCTGATACCTTTGGGTCAGGCGAAGAAAGAACAACTATACATGTATATAGTGCAGTTACTCATTGGATGGCCAGTCGGCTTCAAAGGTTTCGGTGTTTCTTTATGTTAATTGATCTGACTAAATCGGTCTTGGGCTTCCGCTATCCAAAACAAAAGCAACGTTGCAATATTCTCTCATTGTTATCACTGACCTCAGTTCTTCCTTCGCTTTATTCAATTCACACGTGTTATTGTTTACTGTAACTAGATCTTGCAAACCCGCGTTTCACTCCACGCGTTTCACTTTCCTGTCAAAATCGCCACAGGACATTCTTAGATTTTGATTGGCTGGGGTAACTAGCTGATTGGTGCGGTAAAACAAAGAACATGGGTTGAGCTGTCGGCAAACTTTTCCTCCTAACGAAAGGAAGCCGCCTGGGTATGCAATGAGTAACTGGACAATACAAACAATATGATTCTTTACTTTTGTTTCTTAGGCGGTGAAAGTAGACCTAAGTATCGGTACAAACAAAAATAAAACACTTAAGAAGCAATTGACCTGAATAGAATTTAACTGAATCTTTTCGTGGTGGAACAAAGATAGTAGGCCTACTTGCGCACTTTGGCTTTAATGATTAGGCTATCGTTAATATGACAAAACCCACCGCCCAGCACTGAGAGGAACCACGTGCGGGTGTGTCCGAAGGGAAAAAAAGATCCTCACTTTCCTTTGTCATATGATGATGGAGTCATGCAAGGAACAATGTTTGTTTTTATAATGATTATTAACGACGGTCGTATATTCTGCCCTGCTAGGCAAAAAAGCCTTAACTCCACTTTTTGCCGAAAATGAGTTACATGCATATCCATGATGTACATGTAGTTCTGCATCTGCTGAAATAATAAAATCCCAATTTTTACTTCCCTAAGCCCTTTTTTTAGGCCTATTAAAAATACCTTATCTCCAAAATGAGCTACGTTAAGAAGGAAATAGCCTTATGTCCATTATAAGAGAGGAAAATACCTTATCTCCTTCTCAAAGTGGATTTAAGGTTAATTTCCTTCCTATGAGTAACAAGTAGAAAATCCACATCAGAAACAAAATTACCTTAAGTATCGAGAAGCTTTGAGTTAAGGTAAAATTTCTTCTTTATATAGGCTGAAAACTACCTTATATGAGAATATAGTTAACACTGTAATGTAAATTGCATTTAGAATTTTTAAACTTGAAAACAGATGAAAGCAATAAATGTGCTATTTTTTTTATTGATTGTTGGCAACTTATAATTTTGCAAGATCCAATGGATGCAATCAGTTGGTCGTTGGTCAAATGTAATTTTAACCCTTCAAGCCGGACATTTAAATGCCGTAGAGTCGCCTGAGGAATTACCCTCCGCCGATATTTAAATGCTACGCCCCCTATAGCACAAATTTTGCGTTGTAACTTGTAACTTAGTGCTGATAAGTATATAAATTTTCAATTGTGTGAACTGGCATGGAAGCAGGTATCAATATAAAATCCTTCGTCGCAGTCAGGACAGCAATATGCATCCAACCTTCTTTCATTCTCGAAGGTTTTTTGTGTTTCTCTTTTCTGTGGGTGGTATTTTTTCTGGAAAATGTCTCTCTGACTAGTTTGGGTAAGATATGTTGCAGGCTGTCCTTGAATGAGTGTGTTTATGGCTCTCCAGTATATACATATTGAAAAGAAAATCAATTAGTAGGAGTTTGAGCAAATGGTTTCCCAAGAATTTCTTCTGTATTGCTAGATGTTTAAAACCCCTCTTATTTAAGCTAATGTAACAAAAAATACTTCCGCTCGTGGAGTGTGGTCTATATTCATCTTTGTGGAAACAGTTCAAAATTCTGTCAATGGATGACACATATATATCTGAGTTAATACACTGGCATGCTTAAAGCCTTCGTCAAACTGGTCCACAGAAAGTACTCATGTGCTTCGTTCTTAGTGAATGAAATCAGCTCTAAGGGTTAATTTAAAATATTTTAAAATTATTTGTTGTTGTGAAATGAACTTAAGTAAGACTATTATCAAGCTGGTTGACTTCATTTGAAATAAGATAAATAATGTAAAATGGCTGATGAAAAAGGAAGAATGTGTAGTGCAAGATCTTCAAAAATTAAGTCCATGTTAATGGAAGGATTAGAAACTAACTGTGAAACAGATTTGTTGGATATAGCACAGCCTGTTAATGGACAAGATGACAACATTGCAGGGATGATATACACTGAGCTAACACCAGCTAAGTTGCCGCAGCCAGGAAGTACTTCTGCAGCTAACTGCTTTGATGTTCTACGAATTATTTCAACTGTCTTAAGACGATAAATTTGACAATGTCAGCTATAAAATCGTAGCCTCAACATTAGGGGAAACAACTCCATCATCGTCAGCAGCAATTGAATCTGAAATCCAGTTTACAAAACTAGGGCATCCTAGGAAACGACGTAAATTTGACATATCACTCGAAGAACGATATTGATTACATTAATTAAGGTAAAACTATCCTACTTTGAGTGAAAGAAAACGTAATAAAAACTAATTTCCTACAAAAATAGTTACACATATAATCCGAATAGGAAGGAATTATGCCTTAAGTACATCGACTTAAGGCAATTTTGCTTCCGTTTGGCAACTTAAGGTATTTTTCCTTCAAATTAAGTAAGCAAATGGTAAGGAAATATGCCTTAACTCCACATATTTCCATAACTATAACCCTTTTGAATGTTTTAAGGCTCTCATATAAATTTTACACTTTATCTTAACTCATTTATCATATTAGAATTTATAAAACACATTTTAAAAGTTGTGGCCTAGGTCAAAATGCAAAAAGGCGATTTACTCAAAACTGTGACAGATGGAGTTAAGGTTTTCTGGCGTAGCAGGGCAGTATTGTAACAGTGCTGGTGTACCAAGAACTTTTTCTCTCAGCAGGTTATTACCCGAAGGTTAGGTAGGGTAAGTTCAAAATCAAATGTAGAAAATTAACCATGTTAATAGTTTTCAAACTCTATCATCGGATTTATTTAGGATGTATTTAAATCACTTATCGGATTTATTAAAATCACAATTGAGCTTTTTAATTGAGAACCAAGAAAAATGGCTAAATCCTTTTTCCGCCGGTCGATTTTATTATGAACTGATTATGCGCTCTCGCTATATTAAAAAATACATTTTTATAGCAAGATTAGAAGCAATCCATGTTGGCAAGATTTCTACTTATGATTACAAGTAATTAATAGTAGTAGGCTAGTAATTTGTATATTGCAACCTTATTTATTTATTAGAAACTAAAGATTAACATACTCTTTGTGAGTTTGATAGCCTGTATCTTCAGGAAGAGAGGTAAATAAATAATAGCCTTTATATGCTTACCCTATGGAAATCGTTACATAATAATGTAACTTGTTTAATGGAACATGCTGACATATTACAAGAAAAAGCAAATTAACGTAGAAAATGAAACTGGCCAAACCTAAACCTCATTTCCAATATTAAAAATAGACACTACATTGATAAACTTAGTCAAATAAACACGAAGGTTGGAAATACTCAGAATTAAAGATGTTATGATAGCTTTGCCTGCTATTGTGCGTTTGTTTATCCTATTGCATCACATACAATGATCTATCTTGAGTTGATGACAAAACGGAAGTTGGGGGCTTAGAAATTGCGTCTTGTATACTGTGGAATGGCGGTCGAGCAAACAAGGACGTGCGGTTAATTGGGAAAACTTCAATTCCTCTGAAGTGCTAGAGCCCAATTAAAGCTTTTGTACACAAATGAAGTTCGAGGGCGTGCGGCGATTTATTGTGAGCACTGCGAATTGAACGCTTTCAAGCATGGAGGGCTTATCTGAACAGATGATTGTAACGGGAGTTCTTGCTTATATCATAGTCCGGCATCCTCAAGACAGGGTGTGAACCACTTGATTAAATTGTAACCTAAATTTCTTTCGCTCAGTTTTACCTCCTCCGTTTTAGGAAAGTTTATGCGGCTCACGCCTCCCGGGTCTTACCTCCCCTGTTGTGGGGGTTAGGTTATGCAAATTCTAACCACTTTGTGTGTTTATATTTATATTACGGGTTTAGTTACCTTCATTGTGCACTCCGCACTACATACCTACTTCTGATTCTAGGTAAGTATCAGTTAGATTAGGAACAGTGATATTAGTGTTAGTGACATGTAGATCTAGGTTGGTAGCAGTTTACAATCCCAGCCTTGTTTCTGGATCGCGTGACCCAAACGCAACTTACTGCCAGTCCAGTGGCGGCTCGTGACCAAATATCCAGGGTAGGCAAACTAGAGATTACAGAATAAATTAACCTGAAAGTGTGGCACGTTCAGTTTACCTTAATTCACATCAAAATTAAATAGCTGCGCCGATCTCACATGCCAACATAACATCTAATTGCATCATACCAAAATTCCTGTTTTACCAGTTGATTTAGGAGATTACGTTCAATAAACGTTGTGGTTAATGCTGTAAATCAAGGTGATTTGTAAATATTTCACCGTTTTGAAGCAAGAAGAGATCCTCTCACACCCCAGCTTGTTGCTGGTATTGTTGCTAGTTCTTCATTTATGCATTTCAGTGCTTAATTTTGTATGTGAAAGTTTTCTCTAACTTCTCTCAGTGATGAAGCAGATCATCATCGTAACTAAAGACGCAAGTTGTGATAGTATTCATTTAACCATCCATATATTTCATACAGAATAAACAGTAGTTCGTTGATTGAAGCTGTAGCCTGCAGATTCGTACAGTAATGAAATTATTAAAGTGGTAGCGAACCACAATGACTGTAATAAGAATCTAGCTATGAATACTCACTTGAACCCGATCCCCGTCCTGTGTTGTTTGCAGAAATCGACAAAGTAAAGTTAGATGTCACACATAAACACTAAACACTTACTGCTACACTAATAAATGTACAACATTCCCTTTTCATCAAGTCAACATAACTGTCCGACATACTCTTTTCTAGATTATCAGGAACGACAACTGACTAGTCCGACAGTCCAACAAACTTCGCTCTTAACTATCTCCCTAGCTTAAGTCGGTAAATATGCAGAGTTTTATAACATCTTTGGATGAGAGATGGGTCTTGGATAAGATGAAGATTATTTTGTTGGTTCTAGATTATGGTCCACTGTGAGAAAGAAGTTCTTATTTTCTCTTACCCGTACAACAGGTACTATAGAAAGAGGATTGTGGTGTTGGACTCAATAACTAATTTTCAGCATTAGTACCGGTACAAGTTTAGATACCCTTGAGCCAGTGGCGCAACCAGGATTTTAATCTGGGATTAAGTTATTTTAAAAATTATAAAATACATGCTAATAAAAATAAAACATATAACATAAGCTGGGTGGAATTAGTTATTCAATTTCGTCAGAACTTATTCTTATTCAATAAGGTTATTATCCTATTGCACTGCTGAGAAAAAAAAAATGAATTTAACCTATTTCTCACCTATGAATTTCACCCAAAGCTGTATGCCCCCCCTTAAAGCCCAAAGATGTTCTTACTTGATGACTGTTTTATTACAGGATCAATCGTTGTACCTCACAAATCATAAGACCTGTGTTGCCAGCCGTAGCGAAATTCCACTACGTGGATCAAAATCCTGCTGCACAAGGATTCAGGATTCATAATGACAGAATATGATGATATCTTATATAAATAGCAATAATTTCAAGATATCGTGGAATCGAAACAATGTAGTATGTTTGGTAGGCCTACTGTAGGCCTATATTACTGCAGTAACAACAACCAATGATAAATTCTCCGTCATTCAATCAGCTAACTATCTTCTATTCCACTTTCTCCCCGCGTAGGAGCAGGCGGTTGGGACAGCTGACTGTCTTAATTAAACTAAACTTGTGACGCTACATCCCTGAAGGAACTTGGCCTACCACCCGATCGCTACGTCATCTACCATACGCAGATGGAAGGACTGGGGTGTATGTGGTCAGCATGCCGACACCCACGGTCGTTAATGGTGATTTTCATGACCGGAGCCGGTACTTCTCTATCAAATAGCTACTCAATTTTAATCACGAGGCTGAGTGCACCCCGTTCAACACCTCCCTACCTCAGAAAAATCCGAGGAGGTACCGGGGATCGAACCGGGCCAACGGATCTGTAGTTAGCGACGCTACCAGAAGACCACGCCGGCGATCGAAATACTTGGACTAAATTATCTATCCTTTGTTACAGCGCTTCACACATTCGCTTTAAAACCTCAAGGAACCCAATCAGATTCAATTGTGTTTAGGTCTACTGGTACGATAACTGTGAATTTCAAAAGGAGAATGAAATGCTTTGTATCATAGTGTGTTAAAAAGTAATAGCCCCATAAAGCTATTTATAAACGTTAGATGAGATGGAAAATGATGATGATGGTGATCATGATGATAACAATAATAACACAGGCCAACAACAAATACTTAAAAAAGTTTTTAAAAGTTAACAGGTGATTCTTATTGTAATTTTGTTGCTGATTCCCTATCTGACCTCCATTTTTCCCCTATCACCCTTGGTTTCGTCACAAAGTGACTTTGTTACAATTGAGAAAATTAGCGGAACTTATTACACAAATCAAAACTAAATTAATATTACAATATGTAAAAAGCTTTTCTCTAAGTATAAATACGAAAAACCTCTTTATTGTGAAGGTTGCGTGTCAATTTCCTTATATTTCCTTTCCCTCTCATCCTTAAAACTTCTGGTAGGCCTATAGCTTTTTCTCCTGTAAGACGCTTGCTGAACTTCTCGGTGAAGTGACCAACGGTGATCTCCCATCATACTGGTATTCCAGCGGCCCTTATACCTTTGATATTTTGATGGAAATGTTCACCTTACTCCTCAATCACATCCCTAAATTGTGTGACTGTTTAAAAAGTGAATCTTTAGGCTCATCGAACATCCTAACTTTTTGACTTCTCCAGCATGTTGACAACAATTTCTGTAATCTGGCATGTTCTTTATTGACTACCTCAACAATTATATGCTATTTTCATAATTCATTAAACTGTTACTGTTATGGGTAATTATCGTTACAAAATGGCAGCCACGTTTCATGCACTAAACAAATGATTTTTTCCACAGATGGCAATATCTTTAGTGATTTTTTCTATCTATTTGCAAACATCATATGAACAACATCATCTACAATCTTTGGAATATCTACAGTATAAGTATTTTTTAAAATCATTTTTTTAGATTTTCTTTTTCATTAATATATATACATATATTTAAAAAATAAACTATTAACGTTAAATGAATTATTGTAGATACTGTTGTTCATATGATATTAACAAATACACAGAAAAATAATCACTCAGAAACATTGATATCAAGTTATCTAGGAAACGGCATTTCAGGGCTTGAAACGTGGCTGCAATTTTGAAAAAGTAATTACCCGTAACTGTAATAGTTTTATTAATTTTGAAAATAGTATGAGATTGTAGAAGTAGTCAATAAAAACATGTGAGATTGCAAGGTTGTATAGCATTTAATTGACGAGAAAAAATAATTTCACCTATTTCTCACCTATGAATTTCACCGAAAGCTGTATTCCGCCCATAAGTTTGTAATTGATGAGGAACAATCAAGTGAAATAGCTGGTTTCCATAAATGATAAATATAACATGATAAAAATCATCATATTTTAACATAAATCATTGCTCTATCAATCTTACCACTCTGCTTTTACACATGATTTACCATTCATTTTGGAGGCGACACACTTATACAGTGAAAAGGTTAATGGATCATGAATTGATCCATGTTTTGTAGCGTAAGCTTTCCTTTTCATATTTTAATTTTTACTTAGAATTTCCATTCACTTCTGCTTCGCTATAAATTACGGTGTGCAACATATGTGTTGTGTACCACAGTTTAAGAACGTCACATTAATTGAAATACTGCCTAGATACTGCTTGTAACATGTGCGCTATGGAAGACTTGTACCAAAAGTACGTCATGTAAACGTGTTAAACCAAGTAACCAGAGGGTTAGCAGGGAGGAAGAGAATGTGAAATAGTTGTGCGACTGCCACCGCTCACATCCACCATGCGCCCTCGCCTGGGGCGCAGGGATGACAAAGTCTCCAAGGACTTGGCATGTTAATGCAGAACCACCCAAGCTTAAAGTAAGCTACAATTACATCGCCATAGCCTAACAACATTTAATTCACTTGAAGGTGGGATAAAATACCTTGCACTTATAATTACATTTCTAGGTGTTAAATTATACAATGTAGGCTATTGAAAAAGCATAATAAAAATTTAGGAACCAAACAATGTAACGTATCAGTGAAACTTCTATTGCATAATCTCTCATTATGTGACATCAATGAATATTTCGACTTTTTTTTTTTTTTTTTTTGCCAATGTTAATGTTCTCAAATTTTAAGTGATTTCTTCTCTTTCTATTTGTTAATATCTACCATCAATGTTTCTTCTCCCTCCGGAAAATCTACATTTCTTTTTCCTCTTAATAGAATTGTAAATAATTTAGATTATTTCATTTATTTTTTACCACATTTATGTTATGGATACCTTGTATTTGTCCCATATCACATATCACATGCTGAATGATCAGTTGGAGTAGATAAATCAATAATTAAATACTACGTGAATAACAATCCTCATATCTTTCGTAAAGCATTACTTTATTATTCTTATTTTTTGCTTTATACACATTTTGAGGAGACGCATTTATACGTCTGTAGCAGCGAAAGGGTTAAGTTGATAAAATGGTTTAGGTTAGTGGTATTCAAAAGGGGGTAAACTATTTTGGGTATGAAAAATTGTAAAATGTTTAGGTTTATTATTTTGTGAATGATTGTACATGTCTTTTTAAGAATTTCGGAAAGTGCAACAGTATTAAAAATGCATATTAATCATAATTTAGCTTTATCGTATAGTTTTTGCAGTAGTGAAAATGTCCATTTCCAGTATTGCTTCATGAATAAATTGTAAAGAGGAAACAAACTCAGTCATCTCACTAACAGGATATATTCACAGTAATTAACAATAAAATAATTTAATAACCTAATTTTGCTTTGTTAAAATATGCATACCGGTAGCTTTCATCGTTTCAATACACATTATTTGAATTCATTTTTAATGTAGGCCAATTTATAGTTAAATGTAATTATGTACTGGTGGCCGGGCTGTTGAAGTTGTAAAATTATATTCAGGATGTAGAGGATACAAATCCTGTGGCCAGCCAATCTGAGTATGAGCTAGTCAGAAATTTTCCCATTCCAAAAGCCAAATGTCGGTCGGATTAGAATTTATTTAATACTATTCAGCATGTTCCCTGTCGGATATCATGCACGTCTATATTGTCAGCATCGTGCTGATCGCACACAATGTCTAGCCTCAACATGAGCGATCCATAGTATGTTCTCCATCTACTGTTTATGCATGGGCTCTAGTCTCAGGCTCAGATAGTCTAGTCCATTAACGGTTTGTAGACAGACTTTTTGATCCTAATGATTTTATTTATGTAATGTATTTGGAGGTATTTGGTGATTATTATACCAAAAGTCCCCGGACCCTACGGGATTTCAGACTTACATGTTGTGGGTTCATTTGAAGTTTTTAAGATGAGCCAGCAGGAATGCTGGAATGCTTCTACTGGAGGTGTGCACTTTCAGGGATTTGAATCTAACCAATCAGGCTCTCTTGTTGTCCTTCCTGTCATCACGGGTTTTATAAGGGTCTTTATTCAATTTTAGATAATTGTGAGAAATCACTGCCCGATTTGTCAAAGTTATTGTCATGTATATAAACTAGTAGCCATAGTTGTGAAATAATAGTCTTATAAAAGAAACAATACAAATAGAATCCCAACGGGACTTCACATATTTATTTCCCATTTTACTCATTCTAGCCCTTGCACATGTTCTGTGTGCCGGCCCATTAGTAGATAGATGTGTTCTGCGCAACTCCAGGCATTATAAAATGCGGAACTCATTGCAGAAAGCATACTGTGGAAGGTGATCCAATTAGCATTATTGGGCTGTAAGAAGGGCAACTAAGAAAACTATTTTAGCCTATCTGTGCATTGTTTTTGTGGCTTTAAGTAGGATATCAGTAAGGTGTTTATGGGGCAACAGATGGAAATTTCATCATATTATAGGTCAACGGAATATTTTAAGTAAAAATTATAGAATATATAAAATCAGAACGTAGGTCAACTCAATCTAGGAGGATTTTGCTAGTGTCGTTATGGTTCTAAATTCCTTATGAAAAATTCGCATATTGTTATTCTTCAACGACCACCTACGTGGTCTCGTACGTCGCCAGCTACGGATCCGCATGACTGGATTCGATCCCCGGAATCCCTTCGAATTTTTCTGAAGTAGGGAGGTCTGTAAGGGGGGCACTGATTCAGATTGAGGACTTACTTGATGAAGAACAAGCGACCACGGAAACCATCGATAAGACCCGTGGATAACGGGCTAACGGCGTGCTGACCACATGCCCCAATCCCGTCACCTGTCTTTGGTAGCTGATGCAGCAGTCGGATGGTCGGCCTTGTTCCTTCAGGGATCCTTTAGTTTTTATTGGTGATTATAAATAATCATTCCGCTCTTCTGAAATTGTTCATAGAGAAATGCAAAACTTGAGCGTCTTTGTGTGTTTTTGGGTGGAAGTACAAACAGACAGAGAACGGAAGAAAACAAGGGAGAAAAGAAGGAAGAAAGAAGGTAGATAGAAAGAGAAAAGAAGGAAGAAAGAAAGTAGATAGAAAGAGAAAAAGAAAGAAAGAAGAAAGAAATAAATAAATAAGAAAGAAACAAACAAACAAACAAACAAACAAACAAACAAACAAACAAACAAAGAGAAAATAGGCTACACGGTAGAAAACTGTATGCTAGTGGAGTTAGAAAAGTTAAGTGCAGAAATATGTAAATATGGGAGTGTATGTGAGAATGAGACATGGTGACAGTGTTAATTGAAAGAGACAACCCATGTATCTTATCGACAGAACACGATTCCAACTGTTACACAGGGCCAGGTGTGCGATCGATCTCTACACTGGGTGTTTCGTAACGTTTGATACAAACTTTCACAACACTTTGCAAAAAACAATAATTGATATTTGTTTTCTTATCTGCGAAAGGGGTAGTAAATGTCAAAGAGACTTGGTAGGATTATGAAAAAACTAACTAGGTCCTACTCGTTTCTTTTAGAATCAAACAGAACAATTAGGCTTATCCTTTGTTCTATGTCTTTTTGAACAAAACTTTTTCATTTTGACCATGAGATTTTTCTTCTGTTGATATGTGAGGAGTCGGTCAGATATTGGTTATGAGTCATGAGGAAGTGCTATGTTTTATCTTGAAAATCAATAGCCACTACATAGGCCTAAGTGATATTGTAAAGCAGATGTACCACGATCCAATTTTGTTTGTTGAAAGAGTTGTAGCAAATGGCATTTCTATACAATTATTTCACAAGATTGGTTTTTGGTTCAATATATAACGTCAGCTATTATCCCAAAACGAAAATCGATAACTACTACAATCGACGTGGAAGTCTATATGTACACACTTGACACTGGTAACATTTCCTATTGATTTTTTTTATAATCTCTAGGGCTCCTCAACGTTTATACAGGTTGCAATAGTTAGCCTTTTTGTAAATTCAAAGTCTGCCTTAGCGTTGGCAGCACACATAATTAATTAGCTGTATGGAAGAAGCAGCATGTTTTTTTTATAGAAATTAGAAATGTTTTTGGTGTATTCCGTTGCATGCAATACAAATCGATGGAAAAAAACAGGATAACGTTATGTGCAATTGCAGTCGTCTATCTTCCACAATCCATTCTGACTGTTTATAGAATTTGGACAAAAATTTGGACCAAAATTTGGATCGTGGAATATCAGCTTAAACTTGGATATAGGATTCCAAGCAAATATATTTCATAGTATTAACTTAAATTATATAATAACATTCAGAAAACATGCTTCTGAGTGATAGAATTTCCAATAGCCTCTTTGCTAGAACAAAAACTTAATAAATCTGAAGAGAGGAAAACTTGATTGGGAAGGAATCGAACCCGGCTTACTCTTAAGTTTATTTATTGCAGATAAAAGCTCTGATTCCATTCCCGTCCATGAGAAATTTTCCTCTCTAGAATTTATCACAAATCTCTTCAGTTAGATAATATAAGCTTTCAGTGATTAAATTAGTAAGTTTTTTATTTAAAAAGCTGTTACATATAACTGTTACTTGGATTACTTTCTTATTTCGCTAGGAGGTCATTAACTGTGTTCTGCTGCGTAGAGAGTACAAGCTTAGTACTGAACATTGGAAGACACTACCACAAAGTGACATCAGTATCAGGATGTCTTACAAAAAATTCTCTAATTATCTTCGGTTAAGGAAAGCCAAGAAAATTAACACAAGCATTCAAGAACGTGTTGTCAACAAAGCTATTTTTCCGCAAAACGCTTGTCGCGCGCTTGCCTTTCTACTTACATGGTGAAATGAACAATTGACATTTTCAGTCATATACTCCGTTTACATTTCTTTTAAATGTAGCCAACCATAGGCCAATTTTCCTAATTTTTTTGTCTTGTTTCATCGTTTGTTTACTGTGTTTTACCACTTGTTTACCTTTTATTCTGTATCACACACAAACACCCATGCCCGAGGATGGACTCGAACCCATAATCTCCTTCACCGCGGCTCCAAAGCAACATGCCTTAGCTACCACGTCTAAGGAGTCCGGCAAAATTGAACGGCCACGGGATTTGAATCTGGGACCTCCCGAATGTTAGTCCAAAACGTTACCATCTCGTCCACTTCACTCGGTTTTCATTCATCCAACTTCGGCAGGACAGTGAGCAGGCGTGTATGTAAACTTATTCGTATTATTCCTGTTACTGCTCCTGTCGCTGCCCTGTGCTCCCTTCGAAGGTGGCTTTTTGTGCGGAAGTCAAAGGACAGGCAGCACAGCTGCAAATAATCATAATCATAATCATATTGAGCCGTGAAGTATAATACAATTGGCCAGGCCATAGATTAAAATAATTAGTTAGCAATACATAAAACTCAAATAGGGCTAAAGTCTTTAAAAAAACTCTTCAAGAATATACGGAGGAGTGCAATTAAGGGGTTTTTTTTAAATTTTTTCCTAAATTAATTTAAAGAGGCATTGAAGAGTATAATACCCATATAATTGAGACTTGTAGCAGTCTTGGACAGTCTGTGTAGCCTATGGGGAGATCCAGCAGATGAGCATTTCTAGTTGGATATGAGTGAATAGTTGATCTGATAATCTCAGAATTATAATTTAGTTTCATGTGCAGAAGTAGGCTAATTCAAAAATGTAAAGATTAATAACTGTCTTAATCCGTAATTCCTTAAATTTCGGTTTACAGTTGGCAATACATTCAAACACCTGTTAAAACTCGCACAGCTCTTTTTTGAATCTTCAAAGTATTATAAATTTTGGAACAATTTCCCCCAAAAGATAATGCCATATTTAATTATGGTCTGACAGTATAGTAAGATTCCATTGCCCGACATTGTGCGGCAATGAAAAGACAAGGTTTTCATGCTGCCACAGAAAGCGGCACAATGTACTCACACATTGCCATCGATGCTGCCACAGAAGTATTTTTGGCAGTAAATACAGCAGCGCGAGGAGCAGTGGCAATAGCCGAACGTAAAAGAGGCAATAAAAGTAAATTTTCTTGACAGCAAAAGGAACACTCCAGGATCTTCCGAGTGCTTCAATCCAGAATCCCTGCCGTAAGAGGGCATTCTCATGGAATGTCTTGCCGGATTCGCTTATGGGGTAACCACCTGTAATTTATCACTAAATAATCACTTATCACTAAAGGAAACACAAACAGTTAACATGTACCTTGATATAAATCTTTAAGGAAGTCCCATGGAAGAGCCAGGAATCGAAACCTCTGCTTTAATTTAGAAACACTAAGAAGAAGCTACGAAGGGGGGTTAACCAACTAACTGTTTTCAAGATATGGGCGAGATACCTAATAATAGTGATCATTTTAAACATTATAAGCATTATAATGGCTTAACATGAATTACAGAAAGGCCGCGTGCAGCAGGTTTCAAACCTAGGATAATAGAATAGTAGTTCCACATCTTATCAATATGCTATCGAAACACTGTGCAATTGACCTTTATAAAGAGGAACTTCAGTTGAAATCGAATGATAGCCTACCCACTAAACAATCACGAGTTTCTTGAAAACTGGCGGGAGGTCCCTTAAACCTGCGTTATTCAAACTTTTTCAACTACATATCCTTAGAAACACAAATTTTATTCATATATGTACCCCGATAACTTCAAGTGTAATAGGCCTATAGAATTGGTTCAGAATTATAATTTTTCACTATTTTCACCTTCTTAGTCTAGTGAACGAACGCTCAAAAAGGACTTGTAAACAGACTTTTTGAACCTAAAGATTTTGTTTTTGGGATGTGGTTGGAAGGTTTAGTGATGATCATACCAAAATTCCCCGACTCCACGGTGTGAGCTAGCTCCTAGCATAGCAAAATGTGTGACGATATTAGTCTTTTCCCTTATATTATATTATATTATATTATAGAGTATAATACGATTTTGTTCCCAAATGAGCCAAAAATATGATTTTTAAATGTTTACAATACAATAATGGCCTTGTCATCTCCCTTTGTATGTCTGCAAAATGTATGTCCTTAATCAGCCTGAACTGCTTTAAGCGAAATTGTTTCAAGAGTCTACACATATTATTGAAATTCTCTATACAAGAGAAGTATCCTGACTTTGCAATTAAAAAAAAAGTGTTTCTGTGATCATTGTAGAAAATTATATATAAAATTTTTCTTAAGAGGAATTATTTTGATTTACGAAAGGAGGAATCTCTATATATATAAAAGGCTTTGTCCTGACTGACTGACTGACTGAATGAATGACTGATTGAATGACAGGAATCAACGTACAGCCTAAACTATAACAGGTAGAGACTTGGAATTTTGACAGTACCTTCGCTTCATTATGTAGGTGCTCACTAAGAAAGGATTTTGAAAAATTCTGATTCTAAATACTTAATACCTTTTTACATAGAATTAACAAAACAAATTCACAGAACGTATTGTTACCAGTGGTATCAGGTGGGCTTGGATTAAATTAAATGGATGTTTGACAAATTAGAGAAGGTATCATTATAATTCATATTATCTATATTAATAAAAGGAATTCTCCTCGATGTCCAGCGAAATCTACTGAACGCAGAGATCTGAAATTTTAAACATAGGTGTGCTGAAGGGTCGGAAAATGCACCTCGAAGCCGGAATTTTAATTTTAGTTTTCGTTCGTGAGTTATGAGTGAAAAACTGGCAAAAAACTTGCATTTTTTGCGTTTTCAAAACATAAGTTTTCAGTTATACATTTCAATGTCAAATCAATTACAGTTGGCTTTGGCTATTTTTGTCAAACCTTGAAAACAAAACTTTCGCGATCGCTTGAATGTTGTAAGCCCTAAATATGGTCAAACGTTGTTTTATTTGGACGAATCTCACTATACAGAGGTTTTCTTGGCCAAGAAACTCGAATCTGAGGTCGCTTTTACCAGTCGATGCTATCTGATCGTGGTATGTAGTCCATGCGATTTAGGTGTTAATAAATGTAATGATTTAACTATTATGCTCTTAATTTTTAATTCTTGAAATAATTATCGCGGGCGAAGCTGCGGGCACGTGCTAGTCAATATATATGCGAAAATAAAATTAAACGCGATTTTCTGAGCTTATTAGACGACATGTTGACAAGGAGTAGCCTAAGATGGTGAATAAAGGGAAATTTTGTCAACAAATATTAATAGAAATGATAAATTTCATGACCGTTAGGGGTTGAGTTATAATTCAACGTATAATTTATAATTCCAGCACTATACCATTAACTAATTTCATATAATTTTTTTTTTTTGTTCGGGCTTTTGCTGAATACAAAATGCTGTTTATATAAATTACAACCATAAAATCTATTGAATTACATATAAAAAAGTGTGTGAATATGTGAACGATTAGCTTGTAGTTTACTTTGGCTTTCAAAGTGTCATTCCTTTATATATTGTGTGTGTCACGAAGGACGTGGATATAATCTCTAAGTCGTAGATAGAAAAGTGTGGATAGACATTAAGATCGCTTGATCTTATGCCAGTTACCATGTTTTTGGTCTGCTTATATGTAACTTAATGGGGTACGCCGTAGCGTAGTGGTTGAGGCGCTGCGCTACAAACCGGAAGGTCGCGGGTTCGATCCCCGATGAGGTCGTTGGAGTTTTTCAATTGGCCTAATCCTTCTGGTGGCACTATGGCCCTGGGGTCGACTCAGCCTCTAACAGAAATGAGTACCAGGAGCAATCCTGGGGGTAAAGGCGGCCGGTGCGTAAGGCTGACAACCTTACCACCTTCATGTGCCGGTGTCTAAAAATCTGGGAGCCTCAACCTCTTGGAACCCTCTGGGCCTCCATGGCCTGTAATAGGGAACACTTTACACTTTACTATATGTAACTTAAGTCACACACTTTAGAGGAAAAGGAACAGAGACAGACAGACAGACAGACAGACAGACAGAGAGAAGGAGGGAAGTATGGAGGGTAGGAAGAAAGGAAGGAAGGAAGGAAGGAAGGAAAACTGAAAGCTTCTACAAATATCAGGAATTATACGCAAAAAGAAGTAATTTTAAGATATGATATTCACTAAGGGAAAAAGAGAGAGTTAATTATGAAATAATTTCCTAACAATATAAGACGAATGAAGTAGAGTAAAACTGAAAATCTGCAGTATCACGTGTAGTAAATGGTTGAAAAGGCATATAGCAGTATTTATAAAAATCTAGTCAATCTGAATGTTGGTCATTCACGCAAAAACTACACAACTCATAGTGCTGAAATTTTGCACGAACAAAATGTTTATATCAGGAAAGAACATACGACTATAGCCGTCTCAAAATGTTTCACCCATTCATGATGGTGGACTGGCTTTCAGTAACAAACGGTATCTTCCTTGCCAATATTGAGCGGTCAAAACGTTGTCAAAACTATTATTATTGGTTTTTCCACAAAGAAAATAAATTGCCAGGAAGCAGGCGTAGGAATCTTTCTTTCTAGGAAGCAAGAACAATGTCGTAAGAAAAAATGAGTAGAATTGAAGCCCGGCTACAGACATTACAATTATATGCTACCAACGATCTAGTGATATACCGAAAGATGAATTTAACGTATTTACACACTCCTGAGAGAAGGTGTTTCTCGTGTAACGCCAAGAACCGTGTAAAATACTATGCTGCCATATGAAGGACAGGTAACCAGCTAGCACTAAGTAAAATGTTAATGTAAGAATTAAGGCGATTTTATGCCTTCTGCAATGCCTTTTCTTTTAAATAAAAATGCAAAAGTAGTTGCAAACTGGTAATTAGTATATTCAGTAATTATAAATAATTATAAATCTATGTCACAGGCATGACAAAGGCATACTTTACTATTTAGTAGCGAGACTCATTTTTCTCATAAATAAAATATTACATTTAATATATTTTTTAGTCAGCTTCAATTAAAAGTAAAACTCAAGATTCACGAACTAAAATTTACACATTATCGCATTAGTGCTAGAAAATCTTTATGCCATTCCACTGTTACCAACTTTGGTTTCTGTCAAGAACATTTGCACATTAGACTCAGTTTTATAAACATTAAAATGTTAAAAACATCACGCCTTTTTAAATGTCAAATTTCTAACGGGGGTTGCCATAATCGTCATACTTAGTGGTTCAAAGTGGTTCAAAACTCCATTTCTTATGTTGGCAGCCGTGCACCATAAAAGGAATAACCTCTGTCTTCACATAGATGGCAATATGGCTACCTGGTACGTCATTCACTAGAATGAATAATTATGATATTTGAAGGGTCCAGGGGAAAAACGATAAAAGTCCAATTTTTAGAAAAAATGAGTTTGTGGAGCCATCTGGTTCAGAAGGTGGAGTTCTACATTCTGAATAACAGTTTGGTATGAAAAAGTGATCAGTATCCACAATATGAGAGGATAAAAATTGAGGTCAAATGGAAAAATTATCAATGTCCATGAAATGTATGGAAGAATGTTCAAAGTCCTGAATTTGTGGTAGGATCACACATGAAAGGAATAGTTTTTTTTTATTTTAAAAAACCTGCAAGTACCTAATATTTCAACTAATGATGTTTACTATCGAAGACAGCTGTGTTTCTATTCATTTAACATCCATGTGCTGTCCACCAGGGAACCTGCATTCTATACTTATGACCAGACTATTGCAAAAAGAAAGGGTCCTGATGAAGTAATATCATTCCTACATCACTTGATTGAAAATTTTCTCCCTAAAGAAATAACAGCACTTCAGCATTTTTGTGACTCTTGTGGTGGCCAGAATAAAAATTATTCTGTTTTCCGCTACCTACACTGGTTGATTCATGGAAAGGAAAGGTTTGAAAAAATTCAAGTTACATTTCCCGTTAGAGGTCACAGCTACCTGGAATGTGACAAGAATATGACAAGAATATGGGGCTCATCAACCGAAAGAGTCATTTAGAAATTCCTGCTGCGTGGAACGACGTAATATGAAGTGCTAGGAAAAAGCCTTCTGCCTTCACCGTGGTTAAGGTTCACCAACGTTTTGTAGGCCTATATAATTGGACGTTACACTTTCAAAGTCCTTACAAGAAGAAGTGTCCATTTCAGACTCGTTCTATTGCAGAACTGTAGTAAAATATACGCTAAAATTATAGCAAGACGTTTAGGGGTCATTGCAGAAAATTTGTTAGCAACTGAACAACACGGATTTAGAAAAGGGAGATCGACATCAGATTGTATCTTTGCACTTACCCAATTAATAGAAAAAAGAAGAGAATTCAATTTGGATACACATCTAATATTTATCGATTATGAAAAGGCATTCGACAAGGTGATACGTTCAAAACTATGGAACATCCTAAAGAATAAAGGATATCCCAATCAAATTATAAATGCAGTTGCCAGCCTATATAGAAATACAAAAATATTTATAGATAAAGGAAACGGACCAGGCCAATTACAAGCAGAAACTAATGCAGGAGTCAGACAAGGATGCCCACTCTCACCAATATTGTTTACTATATATACTTGGACGATGCTTTATATAAATGGCAAAATATTTTAGATAATGATTTTATGATTAATGACATGAGAGTGAACCATCTTTTGTTTGCGGATGACCAAGTAATTATAGCAAATAATGAAGATCAACTGCAAAAGGCAGTATTCAAATTACACGGTATTATACAGGATTATAATCTTAAAATATCTGTTTCAAAGACCAAGGCTATGGCATTTATTGGTGCTAGACATAAAAGATCAAAGATAATTATAGATTCTCACCCAGTTGAACAAGTTAGTAGTTTTGATTATCTAGGCTATAAGTTGTCCTATCTAGGAAATCAAGATGTGGAGAATAAAATAAAAAAGTTTCAACATATGTGTGGTACTATAACAAGATGTTTAAAAAATAAAACAAGAACAGATACACAGTTAAAATTTTACAAAACAGTGGCCGTCCCAATTCTAATGTATGGATCTGAAACATGGACATTAACACAGTCTGCTAAAAGAAAAATAGAGACAGCAGAAATGAGATTTCTAAGAGCAACAGCGGGAATTTCTCTAAGAGAACACAAGCGAAACGAAGAGATTAGGAAGAAATTGAATATATTTAACCTGAATGAAAAAGTAATAAATAATAAGGTTAAATGGCTACAACATTTAAACAGAATGGGAGATGATAGAGTGGCAAAACAGATGTCCAACTATCAACCAACAGGATACAGAAATGTGGGACGACCTCGACTTAGATGGAACGACAACTTCAACAATAAATTCTAAGGGGAACGGAACGGGCCAACAGGCTCATACCTTGAAGATGATGACTTTAAGAACTACATATAATGGACAATGGGCGAGCTATGATGTTTGATAAAGCATTGCGTAAAGCTGGAGTACAAGTTTTCCACAAAGATAACACTCCTACATTACTGTATCAAAGTCCAGTTCCAGTTCCTGCGGCAAAATTTCAAGATCTACAGGCACTTAAGAGATTCTGCAGTGAATCTGCCCAGGAGTTCTTCGGTGCCTTGCCGCAGGGTACTAGGCCTGCAAGGAGTGATGATCAAGATGACGAAGCTTTCCCACCACCATGCTAAGTTATAATGAAGGAATAAGTACATTTTCCTCATTTGCAGTATGTACATTGATCGTTTTTCCATGCCAGGGAGTGTACTTGTTATGTTCTATCTTTTGTATTGTTGTAAAGAATAGTTGTATGGCAGAATTGTTTTACAGTATCACTTGTACACTCTCAAGTTATATTTTTGTCAACAGCATTAATTTTTATGAATATACGTTTTCGTTCCAATTGGTTTTGAATATTCTACATCAAATAACTTTTTTCGAAGAAAATGTTACTTTGATCGTTATTCCCCTGGACCCTTTATTTATTATTATTGCTTTAGACTACATTAACAGTCATCTAAAAAAAAGTGTGATACACATGATAAATGATTTCACTCATGGGATTTATTTAAATTACTATTTGTATGTATTGCAAATTTTAGCTCATTCTTCAAATTCCGAAGACTAGCTATTTTATTTTCTCTCAAACGCCTTGACTGAGTAGACTTAAGCTATATGTCTCTTCCATCGAACAAAGTGACTCCTTAATATTTGTAAGTCACCACTGGCTTGTATATAACAATTCCTCTCGTATTATGAATTCCACCCGCTTCTCAAGAAAACGCAAGGTATTTTTAATTTCATCTTCTTCACGCCGGTGATTATCTCTCCCGGTCGAGGCGCTCTATCGTCGCCTTGACAACTAATGCAAAACAAATGCCTCTTTGTCATTACTCTGAGCCTTCTGGATCAAGTTGCTACATTCAATTAAAATTCTCGTTTATTTCCGCACTTCTCTGAGCTGGTAGTTTCAATTCTGAAACCAAGCCTGTTTGTAATCATAACAGGAACTTAACTAACGGTAATGAATTTGACGATAGAATGAAGTAACTGTGAAGACAAGAGATGAAAACTTGTAAACAGAAAATAAAGCAAGAAAAGCAATCAATAATAAACAATATGGAATTAAAGCCAGATATAGAAAAATTGAAACAGATTAAGAAGAAACGCAATAAATGAGACTTACAGTAGATTAACATTAACAGAAAACATAAATCAACCAAGTCAGAGAAATATGAAATGTGTCAAAATTAAGGCTTACGACTGCATTTTCATGTGACTGGAACGTGTAACATTTCGAACTACACAAAAGAGTTGCTTTGATGATACACTATAAAAGGTTTAGCAGCGTTTGGCCAATTGAATACCAGAATGCGGCTTCTTGAGGCATAGCCAGATTTCATCACATCGTCAATCATTAGAAAAAGAGGTGAATGAAATGGAAGAAAAATTACATAGTTCTTAGGACTAAATCTAAACAGGAAATCGCAATGTTTCTTTTTTTTACTTCCTCTTTCCGTTCCATAGGTACTACAGGTAGAGGAAGTATTGTGTTCGATCCCGAAATTCAAAGTTGAGTTTTTAACATCAATACACGTTTTGAGATCCCCTGAATCCAAAAAAATTATTTTCTGAAACATGTCTGTGTGTCTGTGAACAGGCTAGCTCAGAACGAAAAATCGTATGAAAATAATTTTTTTATTCTTCTAGGAATGTAACATGAACATTGGCAACGACTCTCTCTTACTTTTAATGCCACTTTACATTATGAAAGTTTCGCTTTTCGAGATTTTCTCGAAAGCGGTTCTAACGATTTTGTTTAAATTTTTTACATTAGGTACTTATACTAAGAGGTAAAACTTTTATTTGAAAAATATTGTAAAAAGGGCTCGTTGGGGTTCGAAATCAGAACACGTAGTTTCTAATTGAAGAATGGAGGTTCCTTTATTTCCAATAGCATCGATCTATACAGCCAGAAAACTCCTAAATGTTCTCCAGTTCACTCTTCCGTTCGGTGCTCACTTCCACTGTGCTGGCTCCAAGCTACAGCACTGTCTCCATTCGCACACACTGTGCGGACTCCCAAGTCGAGGTAGTTTCACGTCGCGTCGGCCAACTCCGCCGTCCTCGCTGCCTCTGCACGATCCACTCGTCGCGCTGAGTTAACCGGAACGGCACTGTCCCAGTCCAGTTCAGTTCAGTTCACCAGCTCTTCCGTTCACTAGTTCCTCCGTTCACTAGTCCCTCCGGTCGCTGGCTCCTCAGCTCCTCAAGTCACAGTTACTTGAGATCACGCTGATCAGTCTACACCGTCCAGTTCACACTCTGACTGACTCTCTGACTCTCACTACTACTGACTCTGCTCGCTCGCGGCCCTATATATAGCCCCGACGTATGTTCTGGAGCAGTTTTCGCGATCCTTCTCTCAGCGTATAATCTAGAAGCCTGCACACCCCTAGCACTTGGCCCCTCCTCTGGCCTCTCCCATGAGTGCGCACAGTCCACTCATTGTGACATGTCCTCTGAAGGCCGCGCCCATCGGCGTGCCGCTGCAATCAGCAATAAGAGAGCCGCCCCTTTTCTAGACGTCTGTCGAATTCTGGCAATTTCTGGGCGAATTATGACTTTGTGACAATATTATATGAACTACCCATTGTTTGTAGAAGTTCAGTCTTGCCTGGCGAACAATAAAGCATTGCATCAGGTTGAAACAACTGAATATTATACTCCTTGCAATACGGCCTCTTATTCTATATCATAATAGGAGTATTACCCATGCTTAGGCCAAAGAAAGTTACCTCAGTGCATTAATAAAATTTTATTTGGATTTTGTATCTCCCGGCAATGCGATGCAATGTGGTAACGACATTATCTTCATTTGACAATCCATTTACATGAAGATTGTTATACATAACATATTATGCCAAGAGGCAAAACTTTTATTTGATGGTTTAAAACTATGATTTGTTCCACAAATTTCTGAACATTGTCCATAGAATACCCCTGGACGATTAATTAAGAAATTAGTTTGGTTTAGAAGACCAGGGGAATTTTGCTTTTTCAGCTGGATTTTATTCAAAGGATGTAATTTTAGAATGACAATTCTAATTATTCTTCAGAATATGAATTTGTTAATTGGATAAAATTGTGGAATTAAAAACAAGTTAACACAGGTTCACGCAGGTAATGCACAATTAGTGATATAGTGCTCTCATGTAAGCGAACTCTATTAACCAACGATAAACATGTTGGTTTAGGTCAATAAACAAGAATAGATAGCAAAACTAGATATGAACTCCGCTATAGTCAGAGTTCATTCACGGTTGGGATATGGAGTTATTCCACTTACACACTTAATCGTTGATATTAAGTACGGCAAAGTACTTCCCCCCGATTACAGAGATCGCTGTTCACTTATCATATTGTAACAAAAACTCATACGATAATAACGCAAATTATATTACCTCAGGATTTTACAAGATTTATTTACTTGATGGTCTAATGAACGAATATAAAAATGTGTATTTTCCAGCTAACTCGATAAGAAATAGAAGATAAATTACAGTAGGCATTAAACACAGTTCTTAACAGACAATCAGAAGTTTTCCTATTTTAATATTTGTGACATCAGATTTGAATCTTATTCAACTCATTTACAATACTACAATATCCCTGAAATATCTTACAGACGAAAGTGTCACTCATTGTTGTTTTTATACAAATAACTTAATTAACAAAATAGATTATACTAACATTCTCGAAGGAATATTTTTTTTATGTTACACGTTATAGATCATATACATTATATAATCTTTTTATCAACGCAAACACTAATTCCCCTCTTTGTTACGTATTCCGTCAATACAATAAGTTGCATAAAATGGAAAATATATACATTGAACACGAAAATAAACGGTTTGATAGTACCTGTGATGACTTGACTGACTGATTGTGTGTGTTCTATAGACTAATTGGTAACTGAAACATGCTCCTTGTCGTTTCCTTATTTAATTTTTCACATGTTCCTCCATAACCATTTTACTGTATTTTTTCTAAGGAAAGGTATTTTCCCATCACTACATATTTTGCACTATATCATTGTGTGTGTTTTATGTTTTTCTGCTTTTAGTATTACTTTGAATATTTAATTTAGCATTTTAAGATTTTGCATTAATATAAGAGAACATTATAACTGAGTAATGCGTGTTTTATTTTCTCAAGAAAAATTAAATAAATAAGGAACAAATTATGTACATAATTTATACCGTGTATGTTGTGTTCCTAATTTTATTATTATTATTATTATTATTATTATTATTATTATTATTATTTATTCTCCTGATCTGTGCCACCAGAGTTAGAGGATATTGAGAAATTATTAAACTATTCCCGGTAAAAAGAACCGAAACTAAAGTTCAGTAAAACCAATACGTTGCTTTTTTTTGTACTTAGCTTTGGTTCTTAGAGTGATTGAACTTATAACTATATTTTCTAGCTACATGTGTTTGAACACAGTCATTTCACCTCACATAGAGAATAACATCCTTATACAATGCGAAAGGTAAGCTAAAGGATGCTAGATAGAAGTACACAAGGTAATATAATAGACATTCACATAGACCTAATATGTGAGAAATAAGGCGTACTTAAAATGTTATAAAGTAGGGTGGTGCAAACTGACAGTACCAATGCTGAAAGGAAAGCCAACTAGAAGAACCAGAATAATAAATATATTCCTTATGCGACACATACTATAGTGAAAACATGTTACCTTTGTAACGAGAAAACTGGACAAGTTCTCTAAAAATCATCTATTGCATTAAAAAGGAAACCCCTGTACAGGCTATCTCTTATTTATGTACCGGTTGTTACGGTTTGAAAATACATCTAAGCTACTCGTCATACAGTCCTTATTCAACATCTGGGAAATATATATATAAGTAGTATGGTTTTGCCGGTGACGTCAGAGGAGGAATAGAGGAGGAATGAGAGGAGGAATGATGACGTCACTTCCGGTCAGCTGATCGTGACGTCACAAGTGGGCGTGGCTATGACGTCAGTGGCGGATTGTATGACGTCACAAGTGGGCGTGGCTGTAACCACGTGATTCAAAATGGCGTCGGTTCCGGTTCCTATTTCAAATGGCGGCGGTTCCGGTTCCTATTTCAAATGGCGTACGAAGCGCGAAATTCAAAATTTGAAAATTAATAATATAAATGGCGTCCGTTCCGGTTCCTATTTCAAATGTCGGACAAAGCGCGAAATTCAAAATTTGAGAATTTATAATGTAATTGGTTACGTTTCCGGCGCGAAATTCAAAATTTGGTAATTTATAATGAAAATGGCTACGTTTCCGGTTCCTATTTCAAATGGCGGATGGTGGGAAATTTAAAACTAGATGGCGGTTGATTTGAAAATTGCAAAAGGTGGAAATTGAATATTACAATTGCAAATAACGGATGGTGGGAAATTTGAAATTTGTATATTGGTATTGGTTTACAACATGGCGGCCTCGTTTACGTCATCAGAGGATTGGGAGGATTAGATCATGTGACAGGAGGAATGTTTTACAATATGGCGGCATCGCTTACGTCAGAGGAGGAATGGGAGGAATGAGAGAAGGAATGATTTATGACGTCACAGCAGATTTTAATCTTTATGTCTTTTTTGCACGGAAGTGGAATGTTTTATGACGTCATCGCTTACGTCAGAGGAGGATTGGGTCGCTTACGTCAGAGGAGGAATAGAGGAGGAATGAGAGGAGGAATGATTTATGACGTCACAGCAGATTTTAATCTTTATGTCTTTTTTGTATGGAAGCATCGTTTCATCACGTACGCCAGAACATCGCATAAATGCAACGTTATCAGTTTTCTGTAAGATGATTATTTTTCTAAAATCTAGTGACTCAACCTAGAGTAAAGGCGGTCGGTACCCCGCGTTCCGAATGTCAAAAAATCTAAACCTCCTTATTTATTATCAGACACCATCAAAAGTGTATATGGTAACACACTCATCTGTGATATGTGATGTGTATAACATCGTAGTATTCTTATCAAACGTACAGGATTTTATAATGTCGATACAGAAAGCCAGTGAATGTTTAATCATATGCGTGCAGAGATTTTGCTTAGGTAGCAGTTTTATCATCTCGCCCTCCATGCATGTTATCTCTCTTACTATGCAGCGGTAATATAACGCTGTACGCTTATCGCTATCTTACAACGTCATTCATTGAGACTTCCTTTTAAATCCCAACTCTAACAAATTATAAAGTCGCAGGCCAGTACTTTTAAATTTTAAATCCTATTCATAGCACATGTCTTATGTATTGTTAGTCAACAGTATTTTTATTGCGGTATATTAAAAACTTATATTGTAATATTCCATCGTTGAGTGGTTCTGAGTTCGATTCAAAGTCAGTAAAGGCATATTCACCTTATATTAACATTGCAGGAAAATGAATATACTGTTTCAGAAAAGCGCTGATAAGAAATAAATATCAAATAACTGATGATTTCACCGGAAATGATTATATTTCCTATACGTCAACGATTTGATGTGGGAAATCACGAACAAGTATTTTCACAAGCTGGAAACGCGAAATATCTAATTACTGCTGATTTAAGCTTTACCGTATATTTACCATGTCGCGAGGCTATCCAACATTTTTTTTTTTTTTAAACTCAATTCATTCCATTAATGTAAAATAGATTTGTCCTGTTGCGAGACTATTTCAAAACGATACTATATAAACCAATGACGTCATGCTTCAGGCTCACTTCTTATCCAACCGTCAGCAGCTGCAGATCAACAATGGAGAGCTCGTCTACCGTATTTTTCCAGTGCTCCGAGTGTGAGGCAAAATTTAGGCACAATTATAATCTGAATAGGCATATTAACCATCAACATACGAAATCCGAATACAAGTGCGAAACCTGTGGTGTGATATTTACACGTAGGGACAATTTGTCAAGGCATGTCCTTAATAATCATACATCCACCACTAAAAACATCGTGTGTGACATTTGCAAGGCAACATTCAAGGCGGAGAGATATTTGGTTATCCATATGCAGAACGTTCACAACCCATCAAGGAAGGTGGAACCTAGGCATATTGGGATCTACACCAACACTGGTCGCTTCCATCTACCAACCCATAGCGGGGACGGAGTAGCCCACCCACCGATGGTTGTAGAGGAAGCCGGGCATTCATCTCATCATTTGCAGGTATGTTATTATTATGATTATTATGCAAGACAACAAACTTATTTCTTTTATCATAAAACTCATTATTATTTTTTATATTAGTACAGAACTGATAAAACCATGCCATCAATCTTATTTCTTTTATGATAAAACTTAGTATTATTTTTTTATATTGGTATAGAATAGTTAAAAACAAGTCATAAAACTTTATTTCTTTTACCATAAATCTTACTATTTTATTATTATTATTGTGCAAGCCATCAAACTTATTTTTTATCACAGTACAAGACATAAAACGTAATATTATTTTTTATATTAGTACAGAACTGATAAAACCATGCCATCAATCTTATTTCTTTTATGATAAAACTTAGTATTATTTTTTATATTGGTACAGAACGGTTAAATTCAAGACATTTAACTTTATTTCTTTTATCATAAATCTTAATACTATTCTAGCTGGTGCATGAAGTTCGTACGCGATTTCCCGCTTTTTCATGCTATGACTTTTCTCTCCTTCAACTCAGATATGATTTCTTGTATCTCGTTGTGATGAGAATTATTCCCTGCCGCAGACGAGGACACAAGAAGCCTAAGTCGACCAATGAGCTCATTCGGATCGTCCCAATATTTATATTCAATTTTACGATTTGGATGTACTTCTTTCATCATACCGCTACCTAATACACGATGTGGCGATCCCTCGTCGGATGATTCTTCATCAGAAAATAATTTCTTGATGACATGTAGATATTTGTGAGTATTGATTCTACGAATGTTTCCACTTTCATCATAATTTATTTTGTGCGCGTTAGTTTTTTTCAAAATCTCCTTATACACATCTAAATCACGATCGTTGTACAATTTTTTGTCAGGAATATTTTTCATAAGCAATTCATACAACCCAGGGCGTCCAATATATGTCTTCTTGCCGATAACGAGGCGATCGTTTCTAATGGTCACAGGTGTTGATCCAATGTAGAATGATTGTCTGTCAGTATCCATTCTCAATCCGTAGATTGGATCGATATTTCTCGGCTTATGTGATATGAGTTTTTGAATGTAAGGTGTAATCACTGGCCCGTAAACTCTTTGTAGCATAGATTTATAATGTTTATGAGGAGATTGTTTAGAGGACTGAAACGTTTCGTATTCCATCTCCGACTCTTCAGATTCATGTTTACCGATGTTCACGAGCTCTTCCAAGGGTTTCGTTATCGGGTTTATAATTTCACCAATTTCTTGTTTGGTCTGAAGATTGGATTTTTTAGCGCTAAATATTTATTCCGTATAGATTTAACATGATTGGCAATGTCTTGTTTCACTCGTATCTGTTCCTTGCTCAACGAAGGATTCATTTCGACTGATACATATTTAGGGTTTACATAACAATATATTCGTCTATGCCACGCCTGTATCTCCCATGTTCACGATCGTTTTCTTTACAAATTGTTAAGAATCCATACTTTTGAGATGACCAACATTCGCGACATAACTCTTGAAATTTATCGAACGTCATGTCTGCATTTATGTAGTCGTTGTATAAATGTCTTAAATTTAACGCGTCCTGGTTAAATACGATCACCAAGTTACAATTGTCTCTTATCAGATGTTTAGGTATTCTCGCATACGATTGTGCAAGATAAAACATATCTAAAGATTTATGTCGTCCCATGCTAAAGTAATTTCTAATAGGTCCTTGCGGATCGCACATCACATCGTCGAAAATCACCACTGAATTCTCTTTGACTTCTGTCGGCTCAGGCATGGTTTGGTCGCTGCTTTCAAACTTGAAGTAATCAATTTCTGGAACGTTTGCTAAAATTTCTTCAAGCATTTTGTACTTTGGTTGAAACAGAGATCTCGAAAATATGTAAATATTTGAAAACTTTATTCCGTTAGGATGGAGAAGAATATTTATAAGCACGTTGGTCTTTCTGGAATTACTAGGCCCACATATAATAGACCTAGTGCTGTTGGGAAATAGTATGCTGTGCTTGCATTCGTCTTCTTCTCGATATAAGCTATCCATTGGGAGGATCTCCAGAGACACGTTTTGCTTCTCAACCTTCATGACTGTAAATGAGATTTTTACAATGATACGAATGTTTTTATATAAAAAGTTATAACATGAGGATATTGTAATCAGTATGGCGCCGCGAGTAGAACGAAGCAGACGTCGACACATCGCTCGTGGAGGTAAATTAATAAACACTCTGATTGATAAATTGCTTGTGGAATTACACATACCTGGGTATCGCTTTTGTGGACCTGGAACTAAATTGGAAAAACGACTGCAAAGAGGTGATAAGGGAATCAATCCTCTAGACGAAGCCTGTAAGGAGCACGATATAAGTTACGCACAGAGCTCAGATATAAGCGATCGGCATAAAGCAGACTTGAAATTGGCACAACAAGCCTCCAATCGTGCAAAGGCTGCCGACGCGAGTCTTGGGGAACGTGTTGCAGCTTACACCGTTTCTAAAATTATGAAAGGAAAAGCGAAGATGGGTGCTGGAATGGATACCATTAAAAAACTAAAGGCGGCATATAGAAAGTTACTATCGAATAAAAAGAACGAGAAAAAGAAGAGAGTGTTGAAATCGCCAAAGAAAATTGGTGGTATACTACCTCTGCTACCTATATTTGCAGGTTTATCTGCACTCGGGGCTCTCGGTGGTGCAGGAGCACATATCGCTAAGCCTTCTTACACACTAGCGTTTTTAGCAGCGCTTCTGAGTAGCGCCAGGAAGCGCTTCTCAGTCGCGCAGCAGCGCTTCTCAGTCGCGCTTAGCAGCGCTTCTCAGTCGCGCTTAGCAGCGCTTCTCAGTCGCGCTTAGCAGCGCTGCCGGTGCGAATCCTCAGTGCCTCATTTCTCGGTCATGGATTCGGACGAAGAAGTTCTTGCACTTGCGTTGCTAATTAGAAGAAGGTATATACGACGTAAACGCAAATATTGGGAGCATCCAATGATAGAAGCTCGTATGATAAATGGTCAGTTTTATACCCTATACAGTGAATTGAGACAAGATGATGTTAAATTTTTCAATTATTTTAGAATGTCAATGTCAAGTTTCGACGAACTATTAAATATTCTTCGAATACACATCACAAGGCAAGACACATGCATGAGGAACAGTATTTCTGCAGAAGAAAGAATTGTATTAACTCTAAGGTAAGTAATATTGTAAATGATACTGGACTGAATTTATGATTTATTCATGGAAAGCAATTTGAAATTTAACTTTAAAGAGAATCCTGAAATAAATCAGCATACAGTGATGTATTTGAATCATGAGATTCTACACTTTGTGGTGATGAAATGGCAGTGATAGTTTCTTTATCAGTTGAGTAGTCATATTGTGAAAAACTGGGTTCAGACCGACGAAAATTTCCAGAAGTAGATGGCACAGGAACAAATGAAGCAGATGGCACAGGAACAAATGAAGCAGATGGCACAGGAACAAATGTAGTAGAGTCTTGCACATTACTGCGGTAACGAAAGAAATTGGGATTTTGGTTAGCCGGTGGTGGAAGGTTGTGTACTTTATATTTTTTCATGACACCCATCAGATCAAACTTGGCATCCAATTTTTGATGTTCCGGAATAGCCTTCAGGTCCGGCAGTAGCGAGAGTAAGAAATGCTTGTCAGCATCATCACCTTCTGGGATTCTGTTCGTTTTATGCTCAACGCTTCGTGCCAGAGCTTGAAATAATTTTTCCTCTTCGCTGTATTTTCTTTTTTTGCCTTTAGGCGCACATGAGGAACCGGCCTCTGAGCCAACTCCAGTCACTTCTGAGACAACTTGTTCTACATCTTCAATTTCTGTAGGGTTTTCAATAGGGGGCCTTGTTTCACAAATAGGAGACAGAAAAGACAGCTGTTTAAAAAAAATATATTGTTTTCTGCCATCACATCCTGAACCACTTTTAGTTCTTTTCTGTTTGCTGAGCTCTCTGGTGTATGAATCTCTTATGCTCTTCCATTTTTTTTGCAACTGTAATGCTGAAAATAAAGGAAACCCGTATTTTATTTTCAGATACCTTGCAAGCGGGTGTACATTCACAGATCTGCATTATTCATATAAATATGGGGTGTCAACAATAGCAAATATAGTACGGGATACATGCAGGAATATTTATAAAGTGCTTCAAGATATATGTATGCCAATTTTAACGGAAAAGAAATGGTTAAATATTGCAGATGGTTTCAAGAAGAATGCACAATTTCCTAACTGTTTAGGAGCTATTGACGGAAAGCATGTGCGAGTGATAAAACCGCAGCACAGTGGATCTCTGTTTTACAATTATAAACATTATTTTTCAGTAGTGTTATTAGCAGTGTGTGATTCAAATTATAATTTTATATTTATTGACGTTGGTTCTTATGGTAAAAGTTCCGATTCACAAATCTTCAAGAATAGTGAACTATTTAAAAAGATTGAGCAAAATAATTTGAATGTACCAAGACCAACATCTATATCGAGTTCTGGAGAGCCACTTCCTTTTACTTTTATTGGCGATGAAGCTTTTGCCCTCACAGACTATATGCAAAGACCTTATGGAGGTAAAAACTTGACAATGAAAAAGAGAATTTATAATTACCGTCTCTCTCGAGCAAGGCGATTTATAGAATGCACATTTGGAATTTTAACAAATAAATGGAGAATATTTCACCGTCCGATGAATGTTTCGGTGAATTTTGCAACAGATATAGTCAAAGCTTGCTGCATTCTTCACAACTTCGTTCGTGAAAGAGATGGCTATAAATTTGATGACACGTTAGAAGTGGCAGGGATAGAGGACAGAGAACATCAGGGTATGCCACAAGCCCGAAATAAGTCAGCGATTGCAATAAGAGATAAATTTGCTGATTATTTTTCAAGTGAAGAAGGATCAGTACCTTGGCAACAGAGCAAGATCTAAAAATGAGCAATCTACAACAATGATACTGGTATTTGTACTTTAACATTATTGAAATAATGGGGGATATTCTAAAAAAGTAAGCATAAAGTATGAGCACTTCTTGTTGAGAACTGTTGTCTCTCACAAGTTAAAAACATCGGAACGTCAGAAAGTTCTGACTCACCGGATATCACTTTATGCTCAGGCAATTCACACGAAACATGCACCTGCATAAACTTAAGAAAATAAACAAGGGTCTTCTCGCACTGGGAGAAGTAAATTGCAGCCACATCAGCATTATGAAGAGGAAGACAATTCATTCTATCAGGTCTCTCTGAATAAATGAAAATATTTAATTCCATAATATTTTAGGATTAAATTAGTTTAATGAAAATTCACTATAACATAATTACAACATTTAATATAATTAGTATTTTTAAAATGTGATATGAAACATTCATACTCCCTCTACCCTTAATATAGCCTATTCTTGTGTAGAGTACACGGCTGAATTGCAGTAGTGCGCATTCACTTGTATCAGCCTCGTTTCCAAGTCGCATTATTCGCGAGGCAAGACCAAAACATCAGAGTCTATGTTGTATAAAATGAATGGCTTATAACTAGCCTTCAGGGAATTTATTGGGATAAGTTTTTCAAATAGTACTTATTATAATATATTGTAGTAGGCCTACATAATAAGCCTATAAAATTGTTAAACCTATTTCGAGAAAATTAAGAAAAATTAAATTTTCGTCAAATAAAGTGCTTGTAAAAACGAAAATAAAGTCGTTGCCGTACCTCGTGTCGCATCCCTGAAGGATACACAATCCAAATAAAATCTTAATAAATGCACTCGAATACTTTTGTATAACCTAGGCGTGGCAATACACCTTTCTTCAAATTCTAATATAGAATAAGAGGCCGTGTTGCAGAGAATAGGCATTCAGTTGTATTAGCCTGATGCAAAGCTTACCGTTCACCAGACAAGATTGAGTTTCTATGAACGATGCCTGCCTTGTAACTACCCATCAGAGAATTTTTTTCGAAAAAAAAATATTTCAAATAAAAGTTTAGCTCTTAGCATAAGCACCTCAATTACAAAATTTAAACAAAATCGTTAGACCCCTAGTACCTAGTACTGACAGAGGGATTAAAACTAAAAATTTGTAGTTTTCATTCTTTCTGGAATGTCCATATATTCCGCGCGAATCACCCTAGTAGCACAATTGTGAACAATTTTAAATGTTGAGACTGCAAATACTATGATGATGTTGACTCGAAATAGGCCTACTCTATAATTAAGGAGGATAAGATGCATGTTACATCAATAAAAAAAAAAAAAGAAAAGAACAAGGCAATAATTCAAAAGTGCTGTAAAAAAATCACGAAATGATTGTACATATATTATTATCTAATTATTAGTAGCTGTATTGTATATAACATTATCTTTCTAAATTCTTAAATAACTATTGTAGTAAGGTGTACTAGAACGTGTATTGTTGTAACAATCAATCATGTAGTATTACTAATGTAATGGGACATGATGTTAATAAATTAATTAAAAAAAAAAAAAAAAAACCCTAGTAGCATGCTGTGAGTGAAGTGAGTGTACTGATTTGGTAGCTCACAAATTCCTACTTCATACTCCCTATACTCTTTTTTTAGAATATCCTCCAATATCACTGTAACATTTGAAGCGAAATAAAAAAATAAAACATTTCACGTACCTGCATTATTCTTCTCTACTGTTGTTTTACTACAGAAATCGGGTATAAACTTCTCACATAATTCTTCCCACGCTTTTCGCTTTTCAATTCTGTTGCTATACTCGCTGCACCTCGAGTCCCAAACAACGGGACGTATCTCCACTTCATTAATAAATACCTCTGTGTCAAAACTCATTGCACTGATCTACACGGCTTCTGAAACTCAACTGCCGCGCTTCTCTCACGCTGCGTGTGAAAAGGAAACAGACTGCAAAACGCCGCTGCTAGCAGCGAGGAGCCGCGCCTGCTTGCGTAGAAGCGCTTCTTTGGCGTGTGGAGTCGCTAGTGTGTATAGCTACAATCTGAATACATGCAAAAGTAGAATACAGCGTTTGCAGCGCGACTCAGAAGCGCTGCTAAAAACGCTAGTGTGTAAGAAGGCTTAAGCTGTAAATTCTGCAAAGTCCAATAAGAAACAGTTGCTAGAAAACATTCGTCATAACCATATGATGGAGAGCATAGCCTTAGGGAAAAAAGGATCTGGTATCGTGATGCATGGAAAAGGATTGTATCTAAAACCTTATGCGAGCGGTAAAGGACTTCGTTTAAAAAAAAAAGCCCTAACTAACTACGACTTGGAACGATACGCTAAAAAACTAAATATTCCACATTTTAGAGGCGTGTACATGAGGAACAACTTACCATCCAAGCCATATAAGCAGGAGCGAATCATTATAAACCTTGATGATGCCAAAGGTCCTGGTACGCACTGGGTAGCCTTAAAAATGTGTAACAAGAATGCTTTCTATTTCGACAGCTATGGAGACTTACCACCTCCTATGGAAATAGTAAATTACGTTGGACCACATACAAAACTACTTTACAACGTTACACGTTATCAGAAATACAACACTTTGATTTGTGGACATTTGTGTCTAGCATTTTTACTATAAAAACCACCAGCTCTAACATTTAGGTGTTAAAATGGGTTTTACGTTCACACTAAGCGGATCCACGTCCGAAATCTCCAACACGATTCATCCACCTATTGAGCTGAAAGATGGAGCAGACTACGAGATTGCTTTGCTGCGGTTTGAATCATACAATTCTATACCTAATGTGTCTGAAAACAACAATTCGATGATAGTGATCGATGAAGGAGGTAAGGAACATGTCATCATCATCCCAACTGGAACGTACGAGATTGAAGATATTTCTGATTATATAGCGTACGAAATAAAAGCTATGACAAATTCTACTAGAGACCTTAGTGAAATATTTAGAGTTATTGTCAACACCAACACGTTGCTAACAACAATCTACTCTTTCCTCGAAGTTTCTTTCAACGTTCCAAACTCTGTGGCAAATTTACTGGGATTTGAAAAGTCCGATAGAATTCCTAAAAGGACCGCCACCGTTTCCAAGAGACCTCCAGACATAAACGGTGTTAACGTTATAAGAGTGGAGTGTAATCTCGCAAGCGGATCATTTCTGAATGGACAGCCGACTCATACCATTCATGAATTTTTCCCCACGGTGCCTCCTGGATACAAGATCACTGAATTTCCATCATATTTGATTTTCTTACCTTTAATCAACATACAAAAAATATCTGACATTACAGTCTCTCTTGTGGACCAGAAAGGACGTCTTATCGACTTCAGAGGAGAGCGTGTATCTGTGAAAATTGTAATAAGGAAAAATGGGTCTTAATTTTAACAAATACGTTCCCACCACGGAGCAATCTCAAAAAATAAGTCTTGACACCGTTAAGATTAAAAAAGTTTATAATCCTACGCACTGTGAAAAAGACCACACTCCAAGTCGTAACGTCGTGAAGGTAACACGTGTGAATAAGAAGTATCTCAAGTCTCTAGGATACAAAGTGTTATAATATGGATATCCTCGCTGTACACTCCAAGGCTATATTTGAAGATGCCATAGAAAATTTTCAATATCATGGATTTAAACCGTATAACAACTCGGCTCTTGGTGAAAACGATGAAATACGGATTCCTATTCAGGCTGAAAACTCGTATGCATTAGTAAGCAGGAGTTTTATTATGGTTTCTGGAAATATAACCGACGATAAGGATGCAGAATATAAGGGAAAGGTTGTAAATAATGGTTTCCTCTACCTATTCGATGAAATAAAATTAAATCTTCATGGAGAAACAGTCGATCGTAGCAGAAACCCTGGAATTACAAGCTTATTGAGAGCAATTTGTTCTTACACCGTTCTGGATAGTGAAAGATTGGAAAACGCCGGGTGGATTCACCCCTCCGACGATAATGTGGAGACTATAATAAAAAACAAAAAGTTTAATGTATGCATTCCTCTAAGCCACATCCTTGGAATCGCTGAAGATTATGATAAAATATTCGTCAATTGTAAGATGGAACTTGTTCTCATGAGATCGAAAAACACGATCAATGTCACCAAAGGAGAAGTTAGTAAAATTACCATCACGGATATCGAGTGGATGGTGCCTATCATTAAGGTCTCCGATGTCGAAAGAATAAAACTACTGAATATGTTGGGATCTGATCGCTCGCTGACAATAGATTTCAGAAGCTGGCAATTGTATGAACATCCATCATTACCTCAAGCAACCAACATTTCATGGAACGTTACGACATCTCCTCAGTTGCAGAAACCTAGGATGGTTATCATAGGATTTCAAACTGCTAGGAATAAAAAGGAAGCTGACTGCTCAAAGTTGATTTAGGTGATATCCAGAACGTATCTGTATACTTGAACGATACAAAGCACCCCTATCACTCTTTCATGGTAGACAGTACAAATGGTTCGTATGGAATCCTTTATGAAATGTATGCTAGATTTCAAGAGTCATACTATCAAAAACCATCCAATCCTCTCCTTAAAAGAAGCGATTTTATCACAAATACACCAGTCTATGTCATCGATTGCACCAAGCAGAACGAAGATCTCAAATCGGGGGCTTGTACCACCAGAATTGAAATTTCTGCAGCAAACAATATACCAGCAAACACAAAGGCTTATTGCTTAATTCTACACGATCGAAGTGTAGAGTATACTGCATTAACCAACATCGTTACCAATGTCGTGTAACAACATGATTATAATCGACTGTCAAGGATATCAGTCAAGGTGCAAACAATTTATAGCTAAAGAGGTTGCAGTGTCTTCGGTGGATGATAGATTTGCACATTTTGTTCTCCAACCACCTAAAAACAATTACCCAGATACAAAGTCGCAGCGGTACATCGAATCCAACATCCATGGAATTCCGTGGCAGAGTGGATACTTACCCTACGACGACTTGAAGCCTGTTCTTGAAAGTGTTTTAAAACCAGTGGATGTTCTTCATTGTAAAGGACTGGAAAAGGTTCGGTTTTTTGAAAAACTGTTGCAGAGACCTGTTATAAACATGGATGATCTTGGTGTTCCAAAGCTTGCCGAATTAAGAGACTGTGAAACCAAATGTCTTTTTCATAATGACTCTAATATGAAATGTGCATTGCGAAATGTTATTATGCTTACGCTGTGGATGAAATCCCAGTAAGATTGTAATAAAGTGAATAAAATTCTATAATCCTGAGTTGTATTTTTTATTTCACAGCCCCTCATCCTAGGAATTAGGAATAGGAGATGTTAGGGAAAACTGGACTTTGTCAAACATGAGAAAATCCAGCTATGAAATAACTTACAAAAGAATACATTTTTTATCACTTTGGTTTTAATTAATATTTACAAGTTGAATTTCACTTGAAAGTCTCCTATTTCTAAAATGAATATCACTCATGATCTTGAGAGTCTCCAACTTCTGAAACATAGAAAAATAAAAAACACATAAGAATTTAGCTTACGATGGATAAGAATGGGAAATGGTTCATGTTAATAACACATACCTTTATAGAGAAATCGTTGAATGTAGGGTGCCGGTTGTCGTGTTGTATAGTCACTTTTAGTCTGTTACACACACTTCACACTGAGTCTAAAATCTCAAAAAGTTTCCCATATTACACAAAGTTGAGAACGTGGTAGTAGTATCCATCTGACTTCGGCTCCTTACCATAGTACACCAATGAAAGTTTCTCCTCGTTCATCTGTTGAAGCTGATCTTCACTCAACTTCCCGAACCTTGTTGGTAGAAAAACACTGCATCCAATCATTAAGTCTATAACGATTCTCCTTCCATACCTTGTATACACGGAACGAGCTTCCTTTACCGGATAAGCAAGTCCAATTTGTAGCTCGCTCAATGGTTTGATACAATTCACATCAGGGACGTACACAGTTGAAAAACGTTCTAGAGTGGATACTATAGGCGTCTTCTTGTTCTTGTTTTCTTGTGTATTTGGTAAATCCGCTTGTGATGGTTGTATGGTGGAGGACTGCAGCGTTTCCCACAAGTCCTGCGTTGTAATATCCACTATATCAGCAGCAGCAGCTGTAGTAGATTTAGGTGCACTTTTACGACCACGCTTCAATGATGACATGTTGTAAGCTTGAAGATCACTGAGGATATGACGCTTGTCTCGCAAATATTTTAAAACTTTCACTCATAGCTCATACAATCTGTTTCATTTACGACTAACCTTGAAACAAGTATGAACCTGTCCTGCACGTGCCGTGTATAACCTTGAAACAAGTTTGAACAAGTCCATAGTGATGACGTCATACATAAAGAATTCATGATTCAGTTGTAATGTAAGATGAACTTCCGGCCAGGTGTTGCTCTGACGTACGTGATGAAACGATGCTTCCATGCAAAAAAGACATAAAGATTAAAATCTGCTGTGACGTCATAAATCATTCCTCCTCTCATTCCTCCTCTATTCCTCCTCTGACGTAAGCGACCCAATCCTCCTCTGACGTAAGCGATGACGTCATAAAACATTCCACTTCCGTGCAAAAAAGACATAAAGATTAAAATCTGCTGTGACGTCATATATCATTCCTCCTCTCATTCCTCCCATTCCTCCTCTGACGTAAGCGATGCCGCCATATTGTAAAACATTCCTCCTGTCACATGATCTAATCCTCCCAATCCTCTGATGACGTAAACGAGGCCGCCATGTTGTAAACCAATACCAATATACAAATTTCAAATTTCCCACCATCCGTTATTTGCAATTGTAATATTCAATTTCCACCTTTTGCAATTTTCAAATCAACCGCCATCTAGTTTTAAATTTCCCACCATCCGCCATTTGAAATAGGAACCGGAAACGTAGCCATTTTCATTATAAATTACCAAATTTTGAATTTCGCGCCGGAAACGTAACCAATTACATTATAAATTCTCAAATTTTGAATTTCGCGCTTTGTCCGACATTTGAAATAGGAACCGGAACGGACGCCATTTATACTATTAATTTTCAAATTTTGAATTTCGCGCTTCGTACGCCATTTGAAATAGGAACCGGAACCGCCGCCATTTGAAATAGGAACCGGAACCGACGCCATTTTGAATCACGTGGTTATAGCCACGCCCACTTGTGACGTCATACAATCCGCCACTGACGTCATAGCCACGCCCACTTGTGACGTCACGATCAGCTGACCGGAAGTGACGTCATCATTCCTCCTCTCATTCCTCCTCTATTCCTCCTCTGACGTCACCGGCAAAACCATACTACTTATATATATATATATATATATTTGCAATTGTATTTTGAATTATCTTTGTGGTTCAGTAGGCTATGTGTAGAGTTCAAATATGCCATTTTTATTCATGTTCTTCATATTTAAAGTTCAGTACATACAGGTATTCTAATAATTTTCAAAATCTATCAATTGAAAATTATAATTTGATATAGTTAATATTATACTACAGTTTATGGGAGAAGTGCTATCATATTGGTCTAAGGAATGGAAGATTGTGGAATTGAATGAAGTTGATGATAATTCTGATTTGAACCGTGACAATGAGCTAGATGCTATATAATCTATAAGTGAGCATACAGATACTGAGGTAGACCACTAAGGATAATAATCAGTCACAGGAGAGACACTGACACTGACACTGTTAATCGAACTCTGACTAGCTCAGTTGGTAGAGCATCGACAGTAAAGGCGAAGGTCGTTGGTTCGAATCCTGGAGTCAGATGAATATTTCTTCTATGATATTTTAAAATATTTTCTATGTCAAGGTAAAGTTTCAAAATGACGTAAAAATTCTCAAAAGTTATTACACGACGGTAAAATATTGTCAGCCAAAGCTAACATGAAAGCTTCCGTAAAATTTCTCGAAAATGGAACAAAAATTCATAAATACTCTTTTGGTAAACTGAAGGCTAATATACTGACCTTTCGATAAATATATTATTTTCAAAGTTTGATTAGACTTAAGGAAAAACTTATTTTATACCAATATGATAGGCCCCTCAGTAATGTAAAGGCGTAGACGCTGCGTTTTTTTTTTCTGACAGTGAACTGCGCGTGACTTCTGCAGGGTTAAATACTGTATTTCAACATTAGGTCTATGGAAATCAGGCAGAAGAGCGTTGTAGTCACACACTTTTGATAATTCTGTATTGTACAATATCAATATAATTTATTATTTGTTATGGAACTTATATGAAAAAAAAAGTTTATTCGCCTTCTGTTTTAGAAGACACATGCATCGTGAGTGTTGCCATTGAAAGAAGGTGTGCGCTTTAGTGACACCTTTTGTGAAATATGAATAATTATAGGGCAGGAAAGTTTATGAAAAATCGTATTTTAAATTATGCACTCTATTAGCCTATAGGCTAGTGTTAAAATGTGTACAAGACTTGTAAGAAACAAGATAACATTTTTCTTTACTTTTGCATAAGTTATTGTTGCATATTTTGCTAGTTTTCCCATATTGAATCATATTTGTCGGTATTAAAATATTTGTACATATTTTATATTTTGTCACAGTTGCAAGGACTTTTTATGTCAGACATATTTATAAATAATGTGTATATCTGCGTTAATTCAAACAGCATATTTGGCTAAGTGAATGTTTTGAGAACCGACCTTACAAATACTGTTGACAGTACATGACCAAACGTTTTCGAAATTGATTTTATAATATTAAAGCGACGTTTGACTTCATAAGTTTTTACTTTATTAAAATTTATTGCATTTCTCTTGTATTTTTTTAAAGTTTTGTAGGCCTAATTTAATTTATACAACTTCTACTACTTTCTGTAATTTATAGTGTAATTAAGCTAACAAGAGAACGAAGAGGATTAAAATTACTTAAATGACAGCGCCTACGTAATTGATTCTGGAGCTTATATTGCAAATTTTAGGGCATATTTGCATTCATTTTCGTCTTATGATAGTTAAAGCACATTACTAATCGTTAAACTAAGTAACTAATTATTACTACTTACATCGAACATGTCTTTTCAAGATATAATCTTAATTGTATTCTAATTCAAAGAGATGAAGTTCCTGTAATTTTCACAGTGCTTTTCCTAAGAAATATATAACCAAATTGGAATGGAATAATTACATTTTACAACATTGAGGCTATTCCTGAAAGAGAGTTTAAGCATTAGTCAACCCTCTTCCACTACAAGAAAATTCTTTGAAGCTCATCTTTTTGTTCTCGCTACCTCACGCAGGGATCAAATCGATATAATTTTCTCCGCTTTATCAGTATCGTAAATTTTAACGGTCTATTACACTTTTTCTCTCCGATGTGGAGTAATAGACTCGAAGTCAACCAAGATCATTCTGAAAGATTTATGCTGCATTTGTAGCTAAGGAGAATTGCCGTTAACCTATATTGATAATAGTGGCATACAAAAGACCCACATCCTAAGAATGAAAATGAGATGCTGCAGTTACCGCAAGTTTCTTATGCGTCCTAAGGTTGCAATATTCAGCATATTTCTCAATGGTAGGCCTTTATAAGCCTAATGTATGATGATACTATCTGCGCACGTTGTCAGAAGTTAGGAATACGGGCTGAGAGGTGAGAGTGTATTGTTTGCTGCAGAGATCAGCAAACTTATAGTTTTTATTAATGTGACGAATAAATTGTCAAAGTCACTAAGCGTACCAATCCTACCACACTGTATTTTGTCATATAATAAATACAAACTATTTTTTAACAACGGTATTACCAGCTATCATGTGACTTTTTCATGGTATTTAAGTATTTTAGAAATATTTCATTTCACAAAAAAGTATTTAATTATTTTTGTTCGACCTTGCTATAATACGCTTATTACAAGTGACGTAACGATATCATAATGATATCCATTAAGATAAACATTTTTTTTTTCAGTACCACATTAGCGTGATAACACTTTGCTCGTTTCATAAACTTACTCGAATCTTAGTAAATTCTATTATAGGCTCGTTACATAATGTACTATTAAACAATTGTAATATGTTATTATGATTTCTATGTGATTTCCATTGGTTTATAACAGAAACTAACTTTTAAATTAATAAGAAATGCATAAGTTACGGCCATACACTCATTCGGGAGATCCAAGATTCAAAGAAAGTGGCCCCCAATTTGACATGAGAAGTTTTATTAACACAACCTGTATTTTAACCCTAGGGTATATCACAGGATATTTAAAACAACAGTAAGCAATTAACAAATTTAAAAAAATTATAACTGTTCACAGTCAATCTGTTAATGTCATAAATACTGCATGTATAAAATTCAATGGTCTTGCTGATGTGATGACTTTCCACATCGTTTCCATCGTTTACCCAGTCGCAAAGGCAAATGACGGAATGAATATTTACTTAAAATGATTCATCGCCGCTATTTCACAAAACTGCATAATCATTAAAATTTAAAATACGTCAAAATGAACCAGGCCTCGCACAACTCAAGATCAACAGATGAACGACAGTAGTTATACGGAATATTGACACACACAAGACCTAGAAGACCTCGCAGTTAACATGAGTATAAATAAAGCTGAAATTATTGTTAAAAGTCTGATGAGAAACACATAACTTTCTCTATGCAAATAACTGTCTTCGCTCTTAGTATAACATCATAACATAATACATAATATACCATACATTATAATGTATTATGCATATTGCGCAATTCGTGCAGGGAATTTAGACACAATCGTAAGAGCCGTTTTCAAGAAAAGGTTGCGTGCACATTGGCACACGTGCACATCGGCACAATCGCATTTTCGTGCACATCGGCATATTATTTTTATCTTGCAATATCATCGTGCTCATCGCTACACACCCTTCGTAGGGGTGGACATAAAGACAAAGTTGGAATTATATTATCGAATTGAATGCAATGGAGTTCACAGTGACTGCTAGATAGACAGAAAGACAAACACTTCCTTTTATTATTATAGATACATACTGTGTACATTAATATTATTATTGTATTGTTTAGAAATCATTCATGAAGTATCTGCCTGCGATTGAATGAGACTTTGAATTAACCTAACCCAACCCAACCTAACCTAACCTAACCTAACCTAACCTGACAACCTATCTACGATATCAATGGTCGGTTTCCTTAGCCGCGGTAGCTAAGGGGTGCTGCCGTGGTGAAGGAGGCTGTAGGTTTGAGTCTCTATGTCCACCCCTGCCCCCAACGTGGTGTGTGGCGATGAGCACGATAACCATTACAAGATAAAAATACTATGCCGATGTGCACGAAAATGCGACTGTGCCGATGTGCACGACACCACTGAAAAGTGGTTTCAGAATAACCATCAAAGAATACTATTTTTACTTTTTGTTAAAACTAGTGTTTGCAGGTTGTCAAAACTTAAGCAACGGGCCACACTGTAATTTAAATTAGAATTTGTTTTCAGGCGGCCAAAAATTAAGCCACGGCCCGCGGGTTGAAGACCATTGCTCTAGCGCATTACTCGTATCTACATAAGAGTAAGACCATCATATTTTTTACTTATGGCCTGTTCTAGACCAGACAACATCACTCCAACCCATAACGATACCGAAAAATGTCTGGAAAGTATGAAGTCCACATGGCAGCCTATTTCATTTTGCACAGTGCATGGTAACCTCCTTACATGAGCACCCACATATTTTTTTATTTCTCGGTATTGGATCTACAAACAGTCCATAACCCATATAAGGCTTCAGTATGCTTACATAAAAAAATCCTTCTATAAATCCTGTTGACATGCATAATAACACCTTCAGAATTTCCATAGTAACCATTCTTGCCTAGCAACGGCATCTGGTTATGTCCTGGAGCTTAGTTGCATTCTTTTAGTTAGGGTTTTAAGATTATCCTGTATATGCAACGTACGATAGAAGTTAGGCACAAAAATATATTATTTATTGAAACTCTAAATTCACGCAAACATTTGGCCTGGGTAGCGCAGTGAATATACCGCTGGATTTCTGTGATCAAGGTCGAGGGCCCAAGTGGAGGGCATTTATGTTTGCATAAATGTGATAGGCTTATGTCTGTAAATTTACAGGCAAGTAAAAGAAATTTTGTGGGACATAATTGCGGGACGCCGTCGACAGTCATAGACTTAAGCTGCAGTAGGCCTACATCCTTCTCGTTAGATGACCATATAATCAACCGACCTTCTCAAAAGAGCATTGGGTTTAGGATTCATTGACAAAAAAATAAAAAATAATAAAAATAAAAGTAATAATAATAATAATAATAATAATAATAATAATAATAATAATAATAATGTAAACGATAATTATTACTGCTAGTAGGCCTACGATATAAAAATTGAGCCGGTTTTCCGAAATGATTAACTTGTAAAATATGGCATAGGCTGGATAAAAGTCAAGCCTAAAAAAAATCGTTTTCTTGCTAAATTTAGCATAATAAAAATAAAAATCACCACGTTACGTATTTATCGTAACAATCTAAACATTGAATGAAGAAAACGAAATTCAATTTTCCTAATTAAGTAGTCATAAGCTATTCCCAAAAACAATAGTTATGTTAATTATACTTAGGCAAGAATAGCCTAAAATATTTTTGTACGTGTTGAACTGCCTAGAGTGAACACAAGTAAGAAATGATGTAAATCCTTTAGGACTATGTGCCACTGTTGCCGAAAGGAAATTAAAGCTAGTGAGGAGAAGCTCGTTAATACAGAAGGAGTACCTTAAATGCGGAACCAAAGTTAGAACTAGAGTCATTATCTGTAGTATTGTGCTCGAGATACACGGCAAAGCTCATAATGCGATTCTGATACATGCGGTTCACGCCATTACGCCACGTAAAGTAATTCTCTCTCCTACCAGTAACAGTAAGCAACGAATCTCCTAAGTAACTTCCTATCTAATTTAAGATCTGACATGTTCAACATTCGAGTAAATTCAGTTCTCTGTAATCTGTAACGATAAAATTGAATTCAGTAGAAACCAAATTATTTAAGCCTTCGTCAGCCAAGGGTAGCCTGTATATAAATACTGTCTAAACTAAACTCCGTGCCATCCCTGAAGGGAAAAGACCTACGATCCGACAAATGCGTCATCTACCATAGGCAGATGGCAGGATTGGGAGGCATGTGGTCATACCGGCACCCAAGGCCGTTAATTATTGTTTCTGCGACGGGAATCGCAACAGCTTCTCAGCTACAGCTACAGCTTCGGTTTGAATCATGAGGCTGAGTACATCCCGTTCCAGACCGCCCTACCTCAGAAAATTCCGAGGAAATAGAGATGATTGAACTTATAAATGTATCAGCGGAATGCAATTTCGGCAATTCACAAAACATGGATATCAAAACTATTTTATTAAAAAATACTCTCTTCTAAACCTCTGAGAAGTATGAAATTTGGCATAGTATATCAATCGTTTTATGAAGAGAGGTCATATTTTCAATTAAGCTAGAACAAGCCATATGCTAAAGTCACTATGCTCCAATGCTCCAAACCAGTTCAGTTAAAATTATGCTACATCTAGTACAATTACGCAAAGATTGACAATGCTAAAACAAAGCTAAGTTGATTTAATTAGTTTTGGAGAAAGCTGGCAGCCTTTTAATTATTTAACTCAATATAGGCTAGCTAGCAACTTTGAATGTATCTGGAACAATGGAACATAGATGTCGAGAAAATCTTCTAGCTGCAGTTAGAATGAATTACTCCTCTCGTATGGTTTTTACTCGTCTTTTTTCTTGTTAGTTACGTTTTGTGGCGTCCTCTATCTTAGCTTTGCTCGGCAGCTTTTATGCTTTAGAGCAGTGACCGGCATGTTCCGTGCTCTGTGACGTCATACTACAGAGCAGCCGCGCTCTTTGCTCGGCAATATCTCCGTACTGAGCGTGGAGGAAGGGTTCAACTGGCCAGTGGCGGAACGACGCCTATGCATTGACAGAGTGCGCTCCGATCTTCGTAGATAGTATGGGAATAGCACAATTACAATGCATTTGTACGAAAACAAAATAGTACAACTGTGATAAATCAATGTAACAGAACAGTTTTGTTTGTAATGAAATTTAATATAGGCCCTACTTACACTAATCTGAAATGCATCCAGGTGCGGATGCGTCAGGTTATTTAAATGAGGCTCCGAAACTACTATAAACATACAAATACATAAAACATAAGAATACTTTAAGGACTACTGCAAAACTTTGTCTACTCGGAAACTGAAAAATGTTAAAGTATACAAAATATACAAAATACACAAAATATACAAATTAAACTATACACCTTTGTGAGCACTATGCCAAGTATAGGCCTATTCAGACTTTTGATACACACCCTTACTTTGTGTCACTATCGTGCCCAAGCTCAAGGCATTGTCGAGATTTTTCCCCTCTTTTCTCGCGCACTAATTTTGCAATATTAGGAGACATAGTCTGGCTAACACACAAACGAGAACATTTTTCATGTTCTGATCAGATAGGCGGTTTCCATGTTGTGGTTTGCAGATCTTCATACAAGAAAAGAACTATTCACATACATACGTCGATACAAATATACTCAACATTCTAGCAGCAAATATATTATGTAGTTGCCTGGGGAAATCTTCTATAAAATATAGATAGATCCTTTTTGTTTTGAAAGCGGTCTTTCATTTCAATATTCTTTTGCAAATCAATGACTTCTAGTTGCAATGACGTTGGAACACTGTCAACATCCACAGAAAATGGTGTCGCAAATATGCAAATATCGGATTGGAGTTTTGCAAAATCTTGAAATCTGTAATAAAATATCCTGATCCAGTTCTTCTAATATTTGTACATAATTATTAATGTCTGTAATTGAATGACATACTGTAGACAACTTTGGAAAATGCGGCGTGTCTCCGAGGGTGACCTGACGTTTCCGTAAGTCTAGTATTAATCTGAATGCACTAAATTTACCATACATTTCACTGATTAACTGACCTCTGCACCCTTGCCATGGTTAATGCACGCAATTCAATGTACCATCACGGCTCACCTTAACCCTACTGCTGCACTGAACGCCACTGCGCTAGTGCGTATTAACAGGAATGCAATTCAACTGCTCGCTCTCTCAAGCTCTTGCGAGATGATCGGCTCTTACGTCACAACTGCAGCATCTGCCGGACACTGCTTTAGAGGCATCAGTAAGTTCCGCTCCGTCGTCGAGTTTAGCGATGGGTCTGGATTCGCCCGGGGATGGTGTGAGTTTCTTGAATTTCACTAATGGATAGCCTAATTCTCTTTTGATTTCAACACTTAGGTTTGTAGTTTGCTAATCACGTTACCCAAGTACTCATGAAACATAAAACTTTCCTTTCTCCTAATTTCGGTTTGGATCATTTTCATGTAGGTACGTTAATTCTGTGGTTCTCATTCGAATTTTGAAGTAGATACTTGTGGAATAATTAAATCTTAGAGTTGAGTTATATACATATATGCCCCTGTATGCTCAGTTTGTTGAAGGATTAGCTCGCGGTATGGAAATGTCTAGATATGTCATGTCGCCATGTTCATTAGTCCATCAGTCACGTCATTTGTATAATTGGCTACGTAATCTTTTTCTTGCCTGAGAAGTATATTCCGCTTTAATAAGTTAATTCTGTTCTTATGTATTTAAAATTTTCTGTCACCCTGTCTACAGTTAGTAGATAGGCTACTCGCTGGATTTGCCTTTGACCCAGTTGCAGAGTTGCTGCACCGCATTTTCTGGCCTAGTACGCTATTGTTTTCATGATTTCAGTTCATTCTCAAACATGCTATTTCCGGACATTCCTATTAGCGTTCGGCACATTCAGTTCAGTATTTTATAAGGCTTCTTTTATGCCGAAAATTGTCTCCTTGGTATCAGTAGGCTGTATATGAATAGTTATTAATATTTTCTATGGTCTCAGTTGACTATGACAAATCGTAATGTTCTTGCTTTAACTATGGCCACAGTCTATCCTTCTGATACCAATACATAATTTGCATATGCATTATAATATCTGCTGACTTCATATTAATTGAATATTCTTCAGCAGCTATTGTTCTGTGACTATTCTAGTCTGATAATTTTGGCGACTTAACCTTAATTTTGAATATATTGAATTGCTCGATGTACCTGATATTAGAGGCTGCATTTAAATATATTAACTATGTAAACATTTTCATCTAGTCCTCTTTTCAACAAGTTTTGTTGGTTATTCTGGTGTTATTTAATAATTGAAGAGTGTAACCCAAATACCTGCTAAGTGCCAAAAAATTTTGTTTAGGAGTTACAGTAAAAAATGTATTCCTAAATGCAATGTTTGAACTAAACTAAATATTGTGGCACATAGCCGTGGGTCTTGGGTCAATTGGCAATGCCATATAGATGGGTTTTGATGCAAAACTATTTTTTTACAAAAATGGCACTTAGCAGCTATTTGGGTTACACTCTTCAATTGCATTGTTGTTATATACTATTTGAAATTCTATTAAAGTTGTTAAATTCGTTCAACTTTTCTCATGTAGCGTGTAGATGTTGGTCTCCCTTTCCTTCCTCTTCTTCTGAAGGGTGACGATCTATTCTGGTGTTGGGTGGGTCACGTTTCCATATCCCGTTGTGCCACAATGGCAATACACATATATTTCTACCTCTATTAAATAAATATCGCTTCAATACTACTGAAGGAATCATTACCTACATATAAAAATTCTGAAACAATAAAGCTTAGATGTATTGCTAAACCTCAAAAATGAAAATCAACGGAAGAAAAATTCAAAAGACAAGTCTGGAAAGTCGTATATCCGAGCGAGGAAAAACCTGTACTGAGGAAATCTATACTTGAATCCATTATGGGAAAGAGATCATAACCAAAACACTAGTAGAGATAAGATGTATTATAAAAAATCACAAATAAATATTTCTATACTAATAGAGTAAAAGGCAGAGTAGAATGGAGTAAAAGAGTTTGTCAGGTCTTGTTTCAGAGATCTTTGATGAATACGAATAATTCACTTGGAGAATAGCCTAATGCATAAAAAAGGAGCATAATGTTAGGCCTATTATTACATAGGTAAAATATGGCACAAACCAATCATAGCCCGTTCAGAAAGACGGGCAAGGGGAGTATTAGAGATCACACCGACAATTTTCCAATGCTATCCTCCCATTATGCCAGGAAAGATTCGATTTGAGCCATGATTTTAATCTGAGTAAAATATAACTTATCAACAAACAATTTAGGTCTAAAATTAGGAAATTTATATAATTATTACTTCTGTTTTGTACTATTGTTGTTATAACATTTTTCATATTAAAATTTAAAATTTGGATAGAACTTAATTTTTTTTGGTTTTTACTAAAATTTGAACAAATAAATTGTTATGTATTAATATTGTATTACCTCGTACCTTTGTATTGTAAAAAGAACATGTTTTAACCTTTTATACATGTATTCTGTCATACTTCTCTAAATTTTGTATTGTTTTAAGTAATTATTTAGTATAAGTTTTTCTCATATATAGAACTGAACCACCCCCGAACACAAGCTCTGCTTCTTCGGGTGGTGTATCAACTTTTTATGTATATTTTTCGTGTAATTTGAAACAATAAACTGTAATTGTAATTGTAACTTTATCGTAGCTAATGTAAAGAAGACAGAGTACACCCAGAGGTTCCATCTGGCACTGTGAAGTGAACCATGGCTTAGCTCAGTTGGTAGAGCAGCGGCATGGATAGCTGAAGGACCTGGGTTCGAACCCAGGTATCGGAGGAATTTTTCTGCTATAATATTCTCAATAGCTTTAAAGACTGATTTAATATTTAATTTATTCTTCTATATGATTTGAATCGATTGTTGCAACACTTTCTACATATTTTCTCACATGAGTAATGACGAGAAAGAGTTGAATGGGTCAAGTCAGTTTAAACTGAAAAAAATTATCAGGACTAGAAAAATCTTAATTAAGTTAAGGGTGAATATGAAAAAGGAAAAACATAAAAGAAATTAAAAATGCATTGTGAATCTAGTGCCATCCCCGACAAGGAAGTTTCCCAGAAAGCACGTTGGCTTCAATTCAATAATAGCCTTGTGATTATGAATAACATATTTCATATTATTTTCAACGTTCCTATTATATTAAAGAAGATAAACCCCATTGATGATGGTCAAAAAGCTGTTTTAAAGGATTCTTCTACTAAGAATGCACTTCATTTGTGTGAAAATATATATCTAAAACTTAGAGTAATGATGTATAATATGGCCTTTTATAAACGCCCCCATTTATGTAAACATTTTTTAATTCTGATTCCTGCAAAACTTCTAAAATAATTTGTGATAATCTAATTAAATTTTGCTTACATATGAATTTCACACAGACGAACAATGTATTCTAATATTTCCTCTCTACCATGTATATGTATATGTTCGAAATTATAAAAACTCTGTCTTAAAACTACATGACTGTATAACATTTCAGCATTCCTAAGAAAATTCAGAAAAAAAGTAGTCTTATTTATGCAGTGAAATAAGTGTTCGTCATACACTTATTTCACGTTTAGGAATGTAATAAAAAAAATATTAATAAAATACATTTAAAGCCATAATAGTAATTATATAAACACTTTGATCCTAAAATCTGCTTTGCAACTGATTAAGAATGTCATTGTTATGAAGCTGTTAATATTGCATCTTAATGTCATGATAATGTACAAGTATATTGTTAACCGAAAATATCATTGCGGGGAGTCAAAATGTTCAATGATGTAAAAATATGTTTCCTCTTAATTTCCAAATTTTATTTTTTTAAAGTATGGTCTGAAAATAATTAAACTGTATTAAACATTACGAAAATAGTGCAGGTAAATTATTCATGAAAAGCTTAATGTTATCCTGAGTTCAGTTTGTAGGTAAAAGTTGCAATCTGCTTAAATTCTAAACTCACCACAAATATGTATCTTATTACTGACATTGTACAGAAGCAGAATGGTTGATAGACAGAATGAAGGGTTATAATAGAAAATCCCACTGTGCCTTAAAAGAAAAGGAAATAAGACATCAGTTAGTTCCCAGATCCCATTAATTTCATTGTCAAAAATCTTTCTCTTTCTATACGGCGTAAAAGAATATAATGCTGCATAACAGTCCTATATAACTTGGTATTCTATCTTTGTATATCCAAGACAAAATGTCCGATTCGAACGTGTTGCCAGAAGAAGATGGAATTTTCTGATAGACGAAGAAACAGGAAGCCTGTCACGTTTGATAAGAAATTTAGTGCTATCCCGAATTGGAAACGTCTTAATGCAATTTCCGCTAATAAAAGGACACGCATGAGGATTAGCGGTTAATTTTATTCCGAAAGAAATTATTAATCTCGTGGATATTCAGTAAGTTAAAGTCATGTAGCACTGGTTATAGGTTTGTAGCACGCAATAGTAGTCTCTATTGCGTTTCTTGTGTGGTAAGTTTGTTTTAAGAGAATCGAGGAAGACTTAAAAAATGAGACGAACTCGAGGTTCTTTCTTTTCCGAAATTGACCCACACGTACCGAATACAATTTTTTCTTACTTACTTAGCCTACTTACTCAATGGCAATAGATAATTCCTAATCAAGCTAAAGGAATATGATCTATTTTATGGAACCCCGAGGTACACTCCCATGCTTACCTGAGCCCACCATTCAACCCTATTCTGTGCTAACTCCTTCCACCTATCCCTCGCAAATCCTACTTCCCTTAAATCTATCCTAATATTTTCCTCCCACCTACATACAGGTCTCCCAAGTGGTTTCTTCCCTTCGAGTCTCCCAGTCAGTACTTTTTAAAGGTATTATGTCTTTCCTCCCATGCAGGCAATAAGTCCAGACCATATCATCCTTCGTGATTTAATTAACCTTACTATGTTCGATGAAGAGTACAGGTTATGAAGCTCGTCGTTATGCAGATTTCTCCAGTCCCCATTTTCACCTCTCTTAGATCCAAATATCTTCCTAAGCACCCTGTTTTCGAATACTCTAATATTTTGTTCTTTCCGAAGAGTAAGTGAACATATATCAAATCAGTATAATACTATAATACAACCGCCACGATAAAAGACGAGAAGATAAAACTTTCTGAACTGAAAAAAAACATTTTCTTATTTCCGTCGACAATTAACTTCTACCTTAATATTATTTGTATCTGTAATTACTGTTCCCAGATATTTGAATTTCTCCACTTGTTTGAACGATTTACCGGCTATTCTAATATTTTGTAGCGCATTATTTTGACGTTTCATGACCATACACTTATTATTTTCTTTATTAATTTCCGAACTGACATTCCAGCAGACATCGAAAAGACTTTCTGCATTACTCTCGATTGTGTTTATGCCAACACCCAGTAGACAAACTTCATCGACATAAGCTTAAAGTCGGGTGACTGCCATTTCATTCTAGGCCTACCTAGTTTTCCTGAAATTTCCTAATGGCATATTCCAAAGCAAACTACGATAGGGAAAAATACGTTATAAATATTGTAATTAATGACAATAAGCTTTTCTCTAGTTGACTTGGTTACTCCATATCAGCTTTATAAAACTAAATCTGGGGGCTATCGTTAACAATATTACTTCAGCGAATGCGCAGGCTGTAGCCGATACGGGATCATCATAATCAAGAAATCTGCAATACTATATATACATATATCAAAAGTTACAGGATTTGGCCTATTTTGTAAATAGTGCGTTAAGTTAGATTAGGAAACTCGAGTTCCTACCATGATAGCATGCACTGGAAATGGATGAAAATAAACGATTCTAGGAAAAGTTATTTTCAACAACCACACTTGGGCGAATATGAGATGAAGAAGAAATAGTGACGGAACTTAGTCACCCTATTTTGGAGGTAAGAAGAGGAAGGCATCATGCAGGGCCTTATTCTTTCAATTGTTAATCTTGTTTCTACCTTGTCAAAGGAGGACATACATCATTACACACTTTTAGTCAGCAGATAACTTTTTACTTCCTCTGCCCGTACCATAGGTACTATAGGTAAACTTAGAGGAAGTATTGTTTTCGACCCTAAAATTCGAAGTTGAGTTTTTAGCATATATACACGTTTCAATGCCCCCTGAATCCAAAAATAGTAAACATGTCTGTGTGTCCGTGTGTGTGTGTGTCTGTCTGTGTGGAAGTTTGTGAACAGGCTAGCTCCGAAACGGAGAATCGTATGAAAACAAAATTTCGTATTTGGGTCAGGTACCTTCTGAAGATGTGATTCGAAGATTGGCGACAAATTTCCCTTATTTTGAAGGGGACTTTACATGAAGAAATTTTCGTTTTTCGCGATTTTATCGAAAACGGCTATAACGATTTTCTTTAAATTTTGCGCATAGATTGCTTGTATCAAGAGCTAAAACTTTTATTTGAAACATTTTTTCGAACAAATTCTCTGAAGGGTAGTTATAAGCAACCCACTGTGAATACGTGCTTTTTGCAATACGGCTTCTTGTAAATCGTACGAAAACAAAATTTTGTATTTGGGTTAGGTACCTTCTGAGGCTATGAAGATTGGCGACAACCTTTTCTTATATTCAAGGGACTTTACATGAAGAATATTTTGTTTTTTGCTATTTTCTCATAAACAGCTCTTACAATTTCCTTTAAATTTTGTACATGGATTGCTTATACCATTTCAAAAACATTCTCTGAAGGGTGGTTGTAACCTACCAACTTGCATGGTGAACAACTCAATACGCGGACATTTAAGGCATTTTATTCTATATAAGCACGTGAAGTGAGAAAAATGTACTGTTGGCCCTGCTTACAGTAAAGAAATATCTGAGGGGAATATTAATTTTTGATAAATTTCGGAAATTATTCTTAACAGCGGAAAGTTCAATAAACGTTTGCAGTCACTTGTTTTTTTCCCATAGCCTGCGTTTTTAGTCGCAACATTCAAAGAAGGGGCTATAAGATATTTATAGCATAATTAGCATAAATGTTGCAAACTTTTATTTGGGCAGAGGAAGTTATGTGACTTTCACATCAGATTTTTTATTTTAAGAATACACTTCATGTGAAACTTTATCTGAAAGTTTGTAAGACGTACAGATTTATGGCTTTTCACATGACAGCCTGTTCCATGCGCGTAGGCCTTTTAATAGACCTCCATTTTACTCACGCCTGTAGGCCTAATTACTTTCTGTATCTGTTTTCACCATATCGTCTAAAATGTTTTAGGGGTCTAATGGCATTTCGCATGCATATGTAGTTTCAACAGATTAACAATGTGACATACAATTAATATTGTGCAGTACAAATATTTTAAATAAAAAATAGTCCAAAGTTATTCAATTCTATATTTATGAAGATAATTATAAGAAATTTTAATTTACATAATGCAATATTATTCTTCAAATGTTTTAGGAGAATAATAAGAAAAAATATACCATAACATAAAACAGTAATTATCGTTTATGTCAAATATATTAAATACAGTGCTTTAACATTTGGGCTTGGGCTTGGGCGAATGTGAGATAAAGAGGAAATAGTGACGGAACTTAGTCACCCTACTTTGGACTTAGCAGATGTTGCATACATCAAGAGGACGGCATCACGCAGTGCCTTCTCCTGCGTTTAAGGCGTACAAAAATAAAGTTGATATACCATTATACATGAGAATATTATAGGAGAAATATTCCTCCGGCACTGGGATTTGAACCCAGGACCTTTGGCTATTCGCGCCAATGCTCTACCAACTGAGCTAAGCCGGAGCTCAATTCACAGCACCAGATGGAACTTCTCTCCTATGACTGATTGCCCTAATGGTCTACCTCACAGACAGACAAGTTATGTCATATGCAGTACTGTGAGGCACACTAAGTAGTGATTTTTGTGACCGGGCTCCCACTGTTATTGTACAGTTAACATTCAAGATAGATATCTAAGCATTCATGAGCCACAGATTATTGTCTCTGTTGGACACTACATGAGAATATTATAGGAGAAATATTCCTCCGGCACTGGGATTTGAACCCAGGACCTTTAATCCCAGTGCCGGAGGAATATTTCTCCTATAATATTCTCATGTAGTGTCCAACAGAGACAATAATCTGTGGCTCATGAATGCTTAGATATCTATCTTGAATGTTAACTGTACAATAACAGTGGGAGCCCGGTCACAAAAATCACTACTTAGTGTGCCTCACAGTACTGCATATGACATAACTTGTCTGTCTGTGAGGTAGACCATTAGGGCAATCAGTCATAGGAGAGAAGTTCCATCTGGTGCTGTGAATTGAGCTCCGGCTTAGCTCAGTTGGTAGAGCATTGGCGCGAATAGCCAAAGGTCCTGGGTTCAAATCCCAGTGCCGGAGGAATATTTCTCCTATAATATTCTCATGTAGTGTCCAACAGAGACAATAATCTGTGGCTCATGAATGCTTAGATATCTACCATTATACATGCCTGTAATAATGCTGCACATTGCAATCAACATCATAATTGAATTCTGTATTGATTGGAATAACATATGCTCCATACACATGTTATTAACGTATTATGTACAGTCGAGTGCACGAAAACTTTCCGATGCATTTAGTTTCTTTTAGTGTTTTTTTCTTTATTTAAATTTCCCATTGAATTTCATCATTTGTGAGCCGATCTCTTATTGGTTTGAGTAAAGTCCAACCGTATGCATTATAGGCTATGAACAACCCTCAGGCCTACGTGAGCGGTGAATAGAGCTGGAAGACTGCTCACAAGGAATGTCTAGACCAGCCAAAATTAATATGTGAACACGGGTTGGCTTCAGGTTCAGGAGCAAAGTATTGGGGGAAATAAGACACACATTAAGTGGAGGGTTGGATGAAGTTGCCTTGTAAATAGTGTCTTCTCTGTTACACTTACAGTCATTTGAAGTGAACAAAAGACGTGGACAACTGATAAAAAAGTTAATTCCCTTATCGAACAAGGTTAAGATTAATTCTGAAATCAATATGTTCTCTCTACGAATTTAGAGGCTCTTAGCCGTATCCGTCGTCGCGAAAAAACGGGGAGGAGCAGGGGCTAAGAGTGGGTATGGTGAAGCCGGTTTAGATTCCTTTACCTACATAAACCATTGTGCATCACATCGAAAAGATTCTGTGCACTCTACTGTACAACACACAGAAGCATTGAATTTATGACAATAAGGCAGTCCCAGTCATTTGCGTGCAATAGATCGTCTGCATTATTTACTAAGATTTTTTTTATATATTGGGAGAATGCTATTCATATATAGATGTACATTTTTCATAAGATAATCATCTGCTATACGAGTATGCGCATTTTTTGTAAATGTGGTTCAGTTTTGGCTGTTGAATTGTGTAAGCTTTATCATTAATTTGCAAAGAAAGTCAGAGTTCCCAAGCTTCTTGGAAATTACACTTTCTCTTCGATTTGGACATATTAATCTACTCTGTGCACACCTGGAACCGCAGGCACACTCTACTGTACCTGAACTTGGCTCACATCACAGAAGAATGGTGGGGTTTGGGAAGTTGGAGGCAAGTAAACAAGGCCCCCGCAAGAGAACAAAGTGCCCATACCTGGTTTAAACTCTTTCAGACAAATTTTGCAGCATCTTATTAAATGCCTGATTACTGAATAACTTATTATAAAATTTAATATTGTGTTTTAAAAAGACAAGATACTGATGTTAATCAATTAAAATCTTAATTGAAGAGCAATTCATGACAGTGACTAAATATATAAAATATATTCAACTAATGCAATATACTTACGGACATACTCATCAGGTCCAGATTAAGGTACTGACTGACAGGCTCCTTTACCTGCAAAAAAGAAATTACCATAATTATAAAATATAGTGCACTTTCAGATTCTTACGCTGCATACATCATTGACGTATTTTCAAAGCAATTTACAAGCTACTCGAAAAGTACAGAATGTCTGGGGTTTGAGATCTAATATTTTGGTTATTGACGGACGTTACCTAAAGGGCCTAAAAGTGTTGATTAACTTTTGGCCACATTTAACAGTTTCCACAGAAAGATAATATTAAGTGATGAATTTTGCATGTGGGTTTACTTATCATTATTTGTAAAATTACGGAAAGTGAATACACGTATTTCTAATATTCTAATAAAAAGTGATATCATTATTAAATTTTGTTCAAATTCACCTAATACTTTAGGGAAATAAAATGAAATTAGGTGCTTAAATTCGTTAATAATGAGATGAGGATATGTAAACATTGAGCCCGTAAGGGTGTGCAAAGCTAGACGCTGTAAACAAATTCAATTTGCAACTCCCGCAAGAAGGAATCTCGAACATAACTACTACAGCTTACAAGCGTATCGCCAGGGCTTTGGTTAGGCAAGCTGTTAGCTATTTTGCCAAGATTCCAAAAATATCAAGTAAAGTAGAAGTAAAACTAGGATAGTAAGAAAGGGATTAATTATTCAGTTTTTTCTCATATAAGATGAATAATATTATCGTTTAAGTAATGGAACCTAAAACCCCCTCACTCTAAATATCAAAACTTTTTCTCCCACTTTAAAAATATGAATTAAATGACATTGCGGGTTAATTAAATAACTTACACCAAAACCATACAAACAACAAGCGTTTTCGATGCCCTTATATTTGAACTAATTGATGAACTGGTGACAGAAATTTCTCTCACCAGTCATCAGTAAAGTCATGGAACACATTATGTCCGCAATATTAACTGGTATTTAGAATCTCATAACCTAATAACACCTAATCAAGCTGGTTTCAGAGAGAACCATTCAACACATGAACATGTTCTAACAATTAACCAAGACTTAAAGGAAGCATTCAATCGCCGAGAGAACATTCTTTTTCCGTGGACTGTCACAAACATGATCATTTTGCTGATATAGTTACGTAAAGATGCTCCATCGGCTTATAGTGGAACACACATGTAAAAGATGGACCGGAAATCTAGGGAAGCCACCGTTCCGCTGCGTGAGGGAAGCGAATGCATCCCCTGCGTCACAGCGGAGGACTACTCTAATGTTATACTTAGTGATAGGAAAAATCGAATGATTTTAACAATCGAATGATCGCTAGCTTCAATAGTTTCGAATGAAATCTTCCATTCCCACTCACTTCACTTCACTGGCAATCGAAAGCGGGTAGATTTAAATTTAATGCGCACATTTCGGACGCATTAAAACAAAGCGACCAGCTTGCAACGAACACGGCAACCAGATGTTTATTATTTTACTCATGCAGTCTTGAACAAAGAAAGTACTGTAGTAAATACAGTATATTACATAGGCTTAACATGAAATGTATGATGTCCTGGAAATATAAATTCCTTAAGCAGGAATAAATTGAGAACCTCGTATAATTATTATTTGTATTTGCATATCTGTAATAATAATTAATAACAAGCATAATATAATAATATATAAAATAAAAAAAACTTTTCAGTTTACGAAACGTAAAAATTATGTAATTTCAATACTTTTTCATCAATAACTAACAAGAAATCTGTTCGTACTGGTTTTCTCTTTGTCCTTACAATTTTAAATAAAATATCAGTCAATGCTTTTATCTTGTAATTGGAACATGTCTCAGCTACCAAATTCAACAATATTCAGTGTAGTCTGTAATTATTAATTACACTAGTCTACAGTGATTTTGCTACTGAAACAAAACAAGTGAACCAACCCTAATTTGAATGTGCTGATTACAGATCTGAAGTCATTTTTGCTCTACCACGTCACAATTTTTAAATAATTACGATTTACAGTTTTACTCTTAAGTAAATTGTGATAATGTCGTTGCATATTAAAATTAATAAAATCATATTGTCTTGGCCTCCTTGATTTCATTGGTCAGTTGTTTTAACATTTCAACTGCTTCTCACCAGGTGTATTCATTTTCCCGCCAAAACTTGCTGATTTCCATTAAAATTGCTTTATTTGTGAAGGAATACAGAAAGCTTAAGTAAAATAAAATATAGTTGATTTAAGTTCATGTAACATTGTGATGTAAGTAAATACATAAGTAAATAAATTGTATGACTTTTCTGTTAATGTTTTATGCACTTAAATACCAAGATTCAATATATATTTACATTTGCTTCACATAACCTATATGAGCTTCACCCATGAACGTTAATGTTTACTTTTATTGACGATAGAGTCCATTTCATTTCAGAAGTTCAGAAGTTAATATGAAGAAGCTGTGTTAACCATCCAGACAACTTCTGCTATATCTGTGGGAAATTTACACCACATAGCCAGCGTAAGAACATGACAAGTCAAGTGAAGACTGCTTACAGACATGATGACAAAGTCTGGGCACCTCATTTTTGTTGCACAGTATGTTATTCTGGTCTTACACAATGGTTGTGTGGGAAAAGAAGATCTATGCCTTTTGCTGTGCCAATGATTTGGCGTGAGCAAAAGGACCACATCTCAGACTGCTATTTTTGCATGACAAAAATTCATGGGTTCTCTACAAAAACAGATAAAAAATTGTATACCCAGACTGTGACTCTGCTTTGAAACCAGTGTCTCATGATTCAGAGAATCCTCTACCACTTCCCCCCAAAGATTTCACCCCTGAAAATGAACTGTCTCATGAAGAGGAGGAAGAGACAGAAAGTACTATTGATGCTGATACTTACGAAGGCGAATTAGATTCTTCTAAACCTCATTTACTAAGTCAAGATGATCTTAATGACTTAATCAGGGATTTGTCACTTCCTAAACATAAGGCTGAAATCTTAGCCTCAAGACTGAAGGAATGGAATTTATTGCAGAAGGGTACCATAGTCACGCATTATCGTGACCGTAATAAGAAACTGGCTTCTTTTTATACACAAGATAATTCTGTGTGTTATTGCAATGATATAAATGCCCTCGTATATAATATATAGAGTTAAAACGATAATATCGAAAAGTACATCAATATGGTTACTATTTAACTTTCATTGACAGGCTGTAATTAATATCATAATGTACGCTAATTAATGAAATAAATACTCCATTGGAAAAATGCATTATGTTTCATGTAGAAGCTGATAAACGTATGTAAAATAGGAACAATAATGCAATCTGTGAAAGATTGATCTTTTCAATTTTGGAGCGAACGGCTATTTATTGTCAAAATATATTATGTTGTAACCTAAATAACGGGTAGGAAACTCATGAAATCTTCTAGCTCTAAGTCATGCCGTTGTCCGCCGTTTGTAATGGGAGAGACGGAAGTTACCGAACGCTTTGCTACTAGGACACGATGGAACACGAAAACAATCGAACGAACGAGAGCCCGAGCCGAGAGGTGCAATGGATAATGTAAAAAAATAGTTTTTCTTGTTAACAATAAAAGTACTTCATTCATTCATTCATTCCGAGAGGTTGAAGCATTCGAATGAATTCATTCGCTTAAGCTCAGTAGTTCAGTAAGCACATAATACTAGCCTTTAGCCTTTAACAGCGCAAAACTATTCGAATGATTTTTTTTAAATCTCGAAAATTTCGAATGATTTTAACAATCGAATATTTCGAATGAATTCATTCGAATGCTTCCCATCACTAGTTATACTGACCATTTTTCATTATATTTTTAATCTTAATTTGGTAAAAGTAACTCATACTCTACAAAAAGTTCATTTCCCCCGTTTTTCCATCTGTAGTCCTCAATTGGTTATAACTGGGGAAAGGCATTTTAAAAAATAGCAAGAAAATGTAATATAAAAAATGTTTTATGATCTAAAAATAATAAAGCATAAAACAAATTACAAAATAATAAATTTTACCTTATTTCTAGTCCTTTAGCAGTAACGAATTGATTTTAGAGCGCAATTTAATGGATGTCAGTGCATTATATTTAAATTTATAATGTAAAACATTTTTCTTTTGTTACTAACAAAGTAAGTAAATTAATGCTATTTGGATACTCTTTATGACAGAAAATTATTATTTTACAACTGGAATTACCTTCAAAATGCCACTAGCAAATATGTGCCACTTAAAATGAAATATAAAAATATTTAATTCTTTATTGATAGAACATAAACTGCAGTGGTGAAATGAAGTATGAAAACCTGCCGGATATTCTGAAATGAAAAGATTGTCTAATATCTGAAAGTAATGTTTTGTAACCTCCTCTAGAGGTTATCTTAGAAATGTACGAGAGCTTCAGAATGCACCTTTTTTTTTTAATACGGTCAACAGTTATGCTGCAAGTCTGCTTTCTTTCTTTGTGGAAGTTTTTTGGTTACAAAGTTACAATAATCAAGCATTGAAAACAAAAATAATAATTTAAAATTCAAAATATAACATTACGTAGCATTTTATTTAGAAACTATAAAAATGTCGAAAATGGCAGAAAAATTACCTATGTTTTCAAAATGACGAAAAATGAAAAATATTGCCAAAACAAATTGCTTCTATTTAATCAAATTATTCATGCTAGACATTCTTTTAACCTTTGTATATAAAAGATTAAAAATAATCAAATGCATTGCCCTCGTTATAACAATATATTATAGTGGATGTAAATAAAATAAAAACTTGTTATTATGTTGAACCCCCTAATCTCATTAGCAATTTCAATACGTAATTATAGATGAAGGATTAAATTTTACCCGTGATTTGTATAATTTTCATATGGGATTGATTCATTTACGAAATGGTTTAATCAGAAAGAGAAATAGGAACACGGGCTAACTGAAACCAGTCCACAAACAATTTAAATTACCAGTTATTGATATTTAATCTAATTCATCAGCTGAAATATGGTTTTAGTTTAGGAGTAAGACTATACAGTAATAAAGTTATTTTTAAAATATCTAAATATAGATGAAATGAACGTACATAGATTTAAGAACAGAATAAAGTATATTATAAAATAGATATTTTAAAATATTTTTCTAATTTAATTTATGTAATTTTATAATTAAATACTTCTAGTACTTTATTAATTTTTATGTTTTTGTTCTTTTTGTTTTGTTTATGTTATTTTTGTGTGTGTTTTAAGCTTTGTTTTATATTCTGCTTTATGTACTTGTTTAAAAATGAAATTTCCACCTTTTTGGAACTGAAATGCACCCAAGCATTTAGCTCTTTCGGGTGTAAATAACTTTTGTTAACTTGTAAATACTGTATTATTATATTGTACTGTATTTTGTATCTTTTGTACTCTAATGTGTAGTTTTGCCTTTTATTTAATTTCTCGAAAAATAAATAAACTACACCTTTTTTGTAAAAAAATTAACTTTCAAAGTAAATGAAATCGACATTGAAAAATGTAAATAGCAGGAACTAAAATAATATAATGTATATGTATGTTTAACCAGCGGACGATTATTAAGTCTAATTATAATTTAATGCTCTTTTACTTTAAAAAGCTATGTGCTTAAGGTTTATAGAATTAGTATTTTGTATAGGAAGTAATACATTGTGAACTAATGAGATTCTGCTTTCGCAGATAAGAAAATCTGGCGCAGCCTATATATTTTATCGACAGAACTAGGTGTATCTGATTGGCATTAATAATAACCGATTAAATATTAATCGATTTATGCCATAATATATAGATATATCTCCACAAACTTATCGATATAACTGTTATCGTTCCAGCAAGATTCAGTGACCATTAGGTTAATTTAATACATCGCACATGCCAGTATATCAAATCCTTAGATAATGCCTGTTTGTTATAGGTTTATGGTTATTTAACAGTGGGGATATTATATGACTTAGGCCTGTGACCGTAGCCGGTTTTCAGGAATTCTATCCCACGGGAAGTATTTTACATGCCTATAAATCTACAGTCATGTTCCTGTCATCGATCTAGGCCGGGATCGAACCTGCTACCTTTGGCACATAAAGCCAGCACTATACAGAATTGCGCCTCCAAGGCAATTCTTGCTGGAACAATCCTATTGTTATGCATACTGCCTAGATTTATCACATTGCATAGCTACAGGTAATTTTATATCTGACAAGGGAACTTTACGGATTGACATGTCGAAACTATCTTCCAATTTAGCTTACCGATAGGTCTTCATTACAGATAGACACATACAATAAATTAGCTGCTCATATTATTTGTAAGTCTACGGCTCCACTAGCTGTATTTGACGGCTGCTGTGAGCTGAATTCCATTGCCTAGAATTTTACTACAAGAAGGTGACTCAACTTACTGTAAATTTTCTGCGAGTGAAAGCGGCAGTTTATTGCTCTTGAAATGGCTCGCCGTCGTCGAATATCTCATCAAATAGAATGGTGGATACATCCAAAATGAAGTTTCAGGAAACATGAAAGCATATTTGCACCAAAGCATCACATGCTTAGGAAATATCCAGCTAATTTTTTTTTCTACCGGATATCAGAGGTTTCCTTCGATTATCTTATAACTCATACGTGGTCTTATTCAGTCTCAAGAAAAGGGACACGAAGTTGAGGGAAAACTGTTACTGTCATCTGACGGCTACAGCCAGTGAAGCCAGGTTGTGGCGACAGATAACGGCGCCAAAATGGAATGTGTCCTATTCCCTTGGCACTGCGGTCGTAATTTTGTTATCAGCAGAAAATTACTGCCCATATAGCCGCCTAACCTTTGTTTGTGTGTACATTATTACAGTTTCGGGCAGTAGAATGCAGCTCGCAGAAGTCGTCAAATGTAACTAGTGGAGCCGAGCCTAAGAGGGTGAGAACATTTTTGTATTGTTGAATAAAGAAACAGCTCGCTTGAGTAGAATTGCATTCTGCAAACTCGGTGGCACCGAGAAGTGCGTTAGAGGGAGCTGGGTAGATACCCTGTTATTCGTTGAATTTACACACTAGTTCGTTTTATGAAAAACACTACTTATCATTTGCACATTTCGGTAGTATTGAATATTTTACACATTTGAAGAGTTCATTACGATTGTTAGACTGTGTGGGTGTTTTATAAGTGTGACTACTCAAATTGTGTGATTGAAACAAAGAATTTTAGCCAAATTTCTCGTAATGTACAGCGAACCAAAACACTAGCGCTTCAATCAACCTGTTCTCAATGTTGACATTTCTTGTCCAGACAAAACTCTAACGGGGTAGTACAGCTTAACATCTTCAAAAAATCTATTTTTCAAAATATTTTTATTTTAATACTACAATAAGTATTTAAGTTCATTTTGGTAAAAAAAATTAATTATCTGCATTGGTTTAAAAGTTATGATTTAAATACCAAGCAACGGCAGTCACAAACGATGGAAAGGTACAAAATTTGTTGTATTTTTAAAGTTCATTTCCCGTAAACTGAATTTGTCAAAACTTGATTTCAAATAATTCAGAAACTACTGAACAGATTCTAATGACATTTTTTGTGCATGCTAACATTACCTAGGGAAAAGACCAGAATTGTGTCCTTCTACTTCATATAATTATTGCCTGATAAAATAAATTGTAATCAAAATTCCTAGGAAAGTTTCATGTCAACTTAAAAAATAAATTAAAAATATTATTTATTCAGCTAGAAATCTGATTATGGTCATTTCCCTATTATCTTTAACCATCAAAATGAAAAAAAAAATTCAATATCTTGAAAATTAGTGCAGTTATTATTGATAATCTTAATTCAAGCATAACGAGTAGCTGCCATTTTGAATAAAAAAATAAGCGTTTATTTTCATTTTAGGAAGTTCAAAGCTGACTCATCACATTTAAAGAACAAAATATTTTTAACTGCTTAAATATTAATTTTATATCATTTATATAGGCCCATATTGAGAAAAAATAATATTCAATAGCACTAATTTTTTAGTCGACAAAGCTGTATCTGCCCCCTTGCATTAAGAATTGTGTCCGTCAATTAAATATATGTATTGAATTAAAACAGTACACGAGATTCATTTTTCTAATCATAGACACTTAAATAGATTCAAATTACTTCTCAAAAAATACTGGAATACAAGAATCTGTATCAGAGGAGAGTAATATTCATCATAAGATTTAATTTTTCGTCTTATACCCTCAAAAAAAAATAATAAGATGCCATAAATATATAGAGTGATGTGGACAACCTTTTACAAAGAAGAAAAATATTTATAAGCTTGCTACATAACGAAAAGAAAAGCAATAAACTTAATACCCTAGAATCACTCGAAATATACAAGAATAAAGACATAATTCTTAACGATAACCCAATACATTATAACCCACTTTTTGAACTCACCCTGAAGCTACATACAATTATCGTAGCATTAAATCAGCAGTCGTCTCGTCAGCTACCAGGTCAAAAAGGTTAGTCTTCATCACGTCATATTATTAACCTATTCTTTCCTATCATATTTTTGCTTTATTCAGTTAATCTTTACAAATATTTCATTAATTCTCTTTTTTTATCTTATTGTAGACTGAAGATGGTATAAAGAAACTATACTGAAATGTACATCTCAAATAATTAAGAGGCCAATCTCCATCTACAACACAATTCAATGTGGACATCCTTACCAGCATTATAAAAATACAATAAGCCCGAAGTATAAATTAGCAAAACACATAGTGACGAGTGATTATGATATATATGACATTCCATAGTGAATTTAACAGACATATGGTATACATAGTCACATAACTACGCGCAAGCATACTGCTTGTAAGATTATTTTTAGGCTATAACTCCAAGACAACTTTTAATTGTATATAAACATAAATCTGTTACTTTTAATATAGACAACGCGCAAGTACACTACTTGCAAAAAACATTTTAGTCTACTATTATAGGACAACTTTTATTTGTATATAAGTCATATGTGTTGTCATGTATATTATATAATCTTATAATCAATTTTTATCATTTTATATATATTCGAGGGTCGTTCAATAAGTAATGCAACACTTTTTTTCTTAAAGCAGGTTGGTTTTATTCAGGATTAAAATACAACATATTATTTCCCAATCTTTTGGCTACAAAACCCTACTTTTCAACATCATCTCCGTTCAATGCTACAGCCTTACGCCACCTTAAAGGGAGGGCCTGTATGACTGCATGGTACCACTCTCATCTGTGCGGAATTGCTTGCTCGTTATCAGAATGATGGTGAAAATTTCTTGTCAAACATTGTCACAGGCGATGAAACATGGGATCATCACTTCGAACCAGAAACAAAACGGCAATCCATGGAGTGCCACCACACCAACTCTGCTTTGAAGAAAAAGTTCAAAGCCATACCCTCACAGTCAGCTGGTAAAGTCATGGCTACGGTCTTCTGGCACTCTGAAGGGGTTATTCTGTTCGATTTCCTTCCTCATGGTGAAACTATCAACTCTGAAGAGTATTGTGCTACTCTAAGGAAATTGAAGAAACGACTTCAGTGTGTTCGTCACCACAAAAATGCAAACGAACTTATCATTCTCCATGATAACGCAAGGCCTCACACAAGTCTGCGCACTCGAGAGGAGCCCACAAAACTTCAGTAGATTGTTCTTCCTCATCCACCCTACAGCCCGGATCTCGCACCTTCTGACTTCCACCTGTTTGGCCCGATGAAGGATGCACTCCACGGGAAGCACTTCGTGGATGATGGGGATGTTATTGATGCAGCAAGACGTTGGCTCTGACATAGACCAGTAGAGTGGTACCATGCAGGCATACAGGCCCTCCCATTAAGGTGACGCAAGGCTGTAGCATTGAACAGAGATTATGTTGAAAAATAGGATTTTGTAGCCAAAAGATTGGGGAATAATATGTTGTATTCGAATCCTGAATAAAACCAACCTAAGAAAAAAATATGTTGCATTACTTATTGAACGGCCCTCGTATATAATTGTATATGTAAAAACTGCTTCTTATCGTTTTAAAATTTTTGTCTAACAGTTTTAATCTAATTAATTGAAGTAACATAGAACATAAAAAATCCACTGACAATTAGAATATGTCAACAGTTTCTCCACTTAAATATTACACAATAAAATAGCAAGCTTATAAATATTTGTCTTCTTTGTAAAAGGTTGTCGACACCATGGCATCTTATTATACCTTTTTGAGGGTATAAGACGAAAAATTAAATCTTATACGTTTACACACTTAATGTATTTTGTAATTGCCTTTTAAATTACCTTATATGGTTTTGTAATTATGTGTTATTGTAGAAGTTATTTGTACTTATTAGGGATGGGTCCTCGATACTTTCGATACCTCGATACTTTCGATACCTCGATACTTTCGATACCTCGATACTCTCAATACTTGCATGGTATCGGCATCGAGCGATACTTCAGAAGACTCGCTCGATACTTTTTCGATACTTTGGTAATCATGCAATTTAAGGAAATGTGGTATCCCTTTCTGCTCTTAGTAGTCTGGTAAATAATTATAGTAAATACTTCTATATCTCCTTGAAATGGAGAAAACCACTCTGTGACTTTTGTCTAGACATAAATAAAGACTTTCCAAACAGAAGAGATTCTTAATTGTTTCGTTTCCTGTCAAACGTTCCAATAACAACCAATAAGCAAGCTGACTGTCCAAACCCCATTGTACGATGCTTCGTTGCGGAGATTAAGTCACTGCTTATTCTGCAAACCTTAAAAAAAAAACTTGTTCATTGTTCTGCTCTGTGATCTGGGTCACACGATTAGTTTATCCATTCATAACCAATCTATTTTGGTATGCTTTTAAAACAAGTCTGCATGCTGGCTTTCAGTTGATATTTCTACGTCACAGAAGACTGTGTATATTGCGGTACGATAACTTGTAAGTGGACTGTTTCAAGAACTAATTTTAGTTTTAATGCAGAGTTTAAAAATAATTATAGGCTACTGATAATATTAAATTTTGTCTCATTAAATATGCACACTTAATTAATTCAGTTCTCATGCAGCGAGCCCGGGTTCGATTCGTGGTCGGGACAAGTTACCTATATAGGTGGGGTTTTTTCTGGGTTCTTTCCTCCCCTGTGAGACAAATTTCGGGTAACTTTAGGCCCTTGTGGTCCCCAGAAATCATCTGGCCGTCATTATCATCTTCATCCCATCCTCGGCTTGTTTGGAATGAGTGTGTGTGTGTGAATGGTGTGTCTCTTCGTTGTCTCGGAGGTGGTCCCGGCATTGGGCTGATCACTCATCCGGGGAGGCCCTCCATGTCCTTGTACTTGTCTGGTCAAAAAAGTATGTATGTGATCCAAAGATAATCCCTCTCCCGACAGGTCGCGGCCCTGTAAGGCCCGCGAGGCTTGGGTCGCTTAAAAATCCTAAAAGGGAGAGGAAAACTAAGATAAAGAAAGAAAGAAAGAAAGAATTAATTAATTAATTTAGTTGGTATTATACAGTTCTCTCAACTTTTAATTTTTAATGTACCTATTTATTGAAACTGGAAATGTTGACTGTATCGAGTATCGAGGGAAAAATCATGATCTGTATCGAGTATCGAGTATCGTGAAAATCTGGTATCGACCCATCCCTAGTATTTATATTAATCTTGACTGACTGGTAGCGCAGGCCGTAACTGTTTAGCCTAATTCTGTTTAGTATTGCTATTAAATTACATTTACTTATAGGAAGTTTGTGAAATCAAAAAACTTCCTTTAGTTATGTGATTTCCAGTAAGGGACCTAGTAAGGTTTATTGCCCCACACCACTATGCACTATAAAGCTTATTACCCATCCCCTCATAGTAGCCAGCTCTTTTTCCATAACATGGCTTAATGGTTCTGAACTTTCACCCCGTACAATGGAGGCATTGCACACATTAGAGGAAAAGTAAAAATGTGGATCTGCAAAGTCGAGGTAATGGCAAAGGTAATGGGTGCCGGGGTTCGATGTTCATCTGTTTTGGGAGTAAGCCAAATGGAGTGCATGCCCTAGCGATTGAAAACTGAATTAAACGGATTTAATTTAAAGTGTGTGACCTAATTAAAGGTGAATCTCCATAGCGGTCATAACTATTGCCAAGTAATATATGGGAATCAGAGTTCAGATGTGCTCGCGAGATAAGTATTGGCAGCTAAATAGTCATGTTTGACTGGATTAATAAATTATATCTATACCTCCCTAATCCACAAATGAAAACAAGCAACATTTTGCCTTTAATCAACCCATTTCCACGGTTTAATGAAGAATATTGTCTATACACGGCAGGAATGTAAATATACGAGGAAGAAATAGGCTGAATGTTTTCTTTAGACGGTTTACCTAAGGCTTGTACTTGTAAGGTATATTTTACATATCCTTTACACAGCGTGCATCATAATTGATAGTGCAAACCGAAACGGTTGAAGTTATACGATAACAGAAGCCAAAAAAAATCCAGCAAACATGGGTCCACAAACAGGCTTTTTGGGAGATTTATTATTGTGAGTGTGTGGTGATGAGCCGCCACATTTTAAAGGTATGAGTTATTCTACACTAAATATTTGTGACAAAAAGTATAAATTATTTCGTACAACGTGATTTTGTTAATAATTTTAGTTCAGAGTATTTGATTGTTTGCATTTTTTTAAACTGTTATACAAACTCCATCTACATATTAGTTCCTCTTTATGATTTTAGTCTATTTTGTTCTTCCGATCTGAGTTCAATCAATTATCAATTATCATCCTTGTCTTATTATTAAACAATGGTGGCGGGGAAAAAATGGCGGGATTAGGCGTATTATGTACTTTGCCGGTAGACAATACGGCAAAGTATACAGTGCCTAGGCAATGTATAAAATATCAATCATTTCATACTTTGACGTTCGATTTTAGGCATTCTATACATTACCTAGGCATTTTAGGCTTATAGAATGCCAGATTTCCTACATTACCGGTAACATAATATATAGGTCTATCAGTAATATATATTTTTTTTAATTACAGTTACACCACTAAAATCCTAATTGGAGTGAAGGATAATAAATTGATTCCTCTGTAATTTGAGATTTAGGACTAACCCTAACCCGGTCAAGTTGCTTGGAGAAATCAAGCTTTTGGCGGCTGCATCCCCACACCTTTCGTCACGGAATGGGCGACGAGTCGTATGTGGAAAGGACTTGATTGCTACAAATTTTCCAAGGTATGTATTTTTTTACATAACCTAATGCTTTGAATTGTTTCTCTTTCATGCAGAATAACGTTATTGAGAGTAACATTGGTTAAAAACCCGATCAGGTCTTGCCAATGATCCTTACGGGCCAAATTTAAACTTTCTGAATAACTTAGCCCAAACCGAACTAATCGGTTACTCAGTTGCCTGACATAGCCACGACAAAAGACTGCTTTCATAATTTGGTAGCTTTAAAGGATTGTAAAGCGTCTTTACGGATTTTTTGGGGGGACTGCACCCAGTTGGTCTACTTGTTTCATCACTTGAATCATTACATTCATCTTTCACTAGGTTTTATGTTATAAACTTATAATCCAAGTGGTACAGCTGCATAATTGTTCATCTGAATGTATATTCCAGTAGCGTAACGGGAATGTATGATCTTCTCACAACAATCTCAAAACTCCAGGTAACTCTCAAAACCTGTGAGTAACAGACTGATAATGAATATTTTAAAGCACATCATTGAATGCACAGTACTTAACACTTAGAAAATAATTTTTAAAAACCCGATTTTTTACCTTCAGTCTCGAACTTTGGTTTCTTCACTGATTCAACAGTACGGGAAGTATTGAGAAGAACGATTGCAATTATGTTGAAAAGTAAAGGACACTGTAGGTGTTCGTACCTATGTGGCGAACGTCCCGAGTTCAAATCTTCGTGATTTCCAATTTTATGAAGTTTGTAGCTAGAAACGGACTCTAATCTAGTAGTTGGTAGTAATCTAGTTCAAAAATGCTTGTGAATTATTTCCCCTCTCGTTAGCCATTAAATTAGCTAGACATAGCAATTATAAAACAGTATCGGACTGCAAAGTGAACAACACAATGATTATGCCCATCCTTTACTTCATGTACAGAATTGTTCAATTTTGTAAAAAATCTAAATATATATATGAAATGAAGACTTTTCTTTCTACTATGTTAAATTTTTATCTTTGCTTTAGAAATATATATATAAATTATATAAATTTATATAATATAATAACCAAAAGTAGAATAATTTCAATTTCCACTCTATATTTCAAACACTCCTAATAAAAAATATAATTCCAGCTTCCAAAATTTAATACTCATGCAATAACCATTAATAAAGCAACTTACCCCACGATTAGATAATGCAGTTAACATCCCAGCATTATAAGATTTTACATTCGGATAATAAATTACTATACAATAAGACACCAATCCTAACACCATTCCCGCACAGAAACAGTCAGATTTATCTCGTAAACTTAAAAGATAGTTGACTTGTGAAAAGTATCGAAATATTGTTTCAACAAAATTTAGGATAAATATATCCTTACGGGAATGTAGAATATAAATATACACAGATACATACAATCACACACAGGGTAGAAGTGAAATAATTTTGCAGGCTGAAAGAATGAAACAGTGGACTTAAATAAAAAAATAATTTAAAAAAACTAACCATTTTTGTGATAAAATTTGCGTTCAAATTTTAGAGATGGCATCGTTAGTTCCTAGCGAAAGAATGAATTCTCTTTGATATGTCATGTAAACAAAATATTACGTTGCCATATGTAGCGTATTCTACATTCCTGTACAGAGACAGATTTATCTGGTAAACCTAAAAGACAGTTGACTTGTGAAAACTATGGAAATAATGTTTCAACACAATTTCAGATACGGGAAATTGGATGTTATTTGCTTCCTAATAAATTCCACTTCAGGCGCTAACAACAATGACTTACCTTGTGCCTTGGAAAACCTTGGCATTGCAGTAACCATTATCCTGAATATAAAAAAAGCTAAAAGACAGGAACCCCCTCTGATAATTTCAAGTACAGTGGTACTGTACTAGGACACTGAGTAAGACAAATTTCACGCAATCCCCAGCATTATCGAAAAAATTACAAAGCAGCTAATGCCATCTTTCCATCTAGACGAATATCGTCTATTCTATTCAAATATGCCAAAGAAAAAAATCTTTATTTCTTTGAATTTTCTACCGACATAGAAATCAAGACCCTACCCTGTGTTCAGTAATTATGGCCAATGCAAAATATTGTTAAAATTTCCGGCCATTTTTAGAAACACAAAACTATGAACTTTCTGCCGATATAGTATTATTTTATTATTTACTACATGACCAATCGCTGTTAAAAATCTGCAGAATTATTTTACTTTCATTCTGTGTGTATGTGTGTATATGTATACACACACACACACACAGAGAGAGAGAGAGACACTTGCGAAAGACACTTCAGAGCTTTCTCAAAAACTTAAGCATTGTAGGTGTTTCTTTTCATTCCACAACAACCTCTCAGACTTCTTCATCGCACTCACGTTTCTGTTATGAATATGTTTTCAATGACGCATTCAAGGCTTGACTCGCTACGGTTTCTGTAAAAACCGGCAGTTCATTAAAGTTTGTACCCATTTCTCTTAGATGGCGAATCTCTTATTTTCAGTAAAGCGCCATTCTGTTTACTGGAGCGACCCATCCGATAGAACTTTTTTTTAAACATACGCCAACAAACTTCTACCCACCTAAAGTTCTAAACAGACCGCACAAAATTCTACGAAATGTTCTTATGCTAAATAATTGCAATTCCATTTGTCATCAACAAGCCTAGGAGTTATATATAATTATATTAATAAGCTATACATCCTCTTCAAAGAAATAGCAAGTGGTTCTGCTGCCTGTATTTGTTTTTTTTTTCAAGAAAAGTAGCAAATCATACTTTAGAGACCCTATTAAATTTCCACTGCAACTTCTAAAAGTGAAAATCTCTTTCCAAACAAAATACCATGGTTGGCAATGCTGTCTTTATGTTTGTTGTGATCAGGGAATGTAGTACAAAAAGAAACCAATAGATGGCTTCAAAATCTAAAAATTTATATTTTACACCCTGACAAGTTTTTTTTACTGTCACGGGAAACGTGATTACCAAATTAAAGTCAGGTTTTCCTGACACGGTGACATATACCTTAATGATAGATTTCCGCCTATCTTAGCTACAGGCTACATTCAGTATTCAGAATTATTATACTAGCAGGTTTACTAGCAATTTTTGTAGTTTGTAGACTGGTGTATATCTTGGATTCCTGAGAAATAGCCCATTTCAGCGATAAGTAAATTCCTATAAGAAAGGCCGAAGCGTATTAATCAGATGAAATAACGTTCTCTAGCATTAAAAAAAAAGTTATTTGGTGATGCACTAGGCGAACTGATGGACATGAAATAATCCTATCCATAGGCTACTTGCATGACAAAGATGCAGAGTGGATGAAATGGAAAGCAGGAAAATCTGGTAAAAGACTGATACTCTTCAGTAATTCTGTTTGACCAGGTTTCTGACTTACAGCGGGAGTGGAATAATTCTACTCTGCCATTTTTGTGATGATTACGTACCGACATGATACCTGTATGTCATGCAATTTCCGACCGTCCTTTAAATTGTAGCCAGGTTCTCTGTTAATAGCCATAAATATATCGCCAATTTTTAAAACTCAATTTTAAGACTTAAGTTTATTATAATTTCTATAATATACCGTATACTGGATATAAATAATGCAAGTACTTTCTTTCTGTATCGGGGACTTTTTAATAAATCGAATTAAATTGCACTGTTTTCATTTATAAGTTTGTCATTTAACTAATGGAAGAGTTTTTAAGTAAGTAGGCCTATTTTAATAATAATATAGGACTGCATATAACCTATAATTATTCCTCTTCCTATTTTGTATTTTTTGTAACATTTGTGTATTGTGTATTCTTCCGAAACAATTATTTTGCGTAGGCGTACCAATTGAGAATGATTCTTTATTATATAACTTATAGCCCCATTATATTATTGCATATAAATGGGTTGTTTTTTTTTTAGAAGTGGCAACACGTCTGCAAAATCTCAGAAAGTTGATAAATTATAATTTGATATTGACTGAGGTTAATGGATCTTGAACAAACCCTTAATAGAAAAACGCGATTCTGGACTATAAAATGTAGATTATGAAATGGTAGAAAAGTTGTCTTGAAGAAATAAAATATTAAACATTTATGAGTTATAATAAATTAAATTGTACATGATTAACACACCGTTTTACAGACTACTTCAAACCTCCCATCCATTTTCTGATCGTACACATCGATAACCGGAGAAATAACGTTTGACAGGATATTTTCGTTCTTTAACCTGGATTTTTTCTGATAAAACGAGAGAATGCCGGATTTCCACTGAGAAAATTTACCAGATCACGTGAGGAACTATTATATTATTGTATATACCACACGTGACAACAAGTATGAAAATATTTTCGTCTGCATCTGTTTAATGCCAAACCAGCAAAGAACACTCACAGAAAACACATGTTGTAGGTTTGTTGGCGCGATTACAGTCTTCTTATCGAAACTAGGCCTATAGTAATTTCATACCAATTTATACTATACACTAATTTTTATACCCAGTTTACAATCAGCCTTGCCAGTGGGCAGGACAGTGAGCAGGGTATCGGGAAGTGCTAGTATTTAAGAACCTCACTTGTGTTCCTCCTGCTACTGCCAATAGGCCTACCGCTGCTCTATACTCCCTTCGTTGGCAATTTTTGTGCAGAAGTCAAAGGACAGTCAGCGCAATTGCCAACTGCAACTAATTCTATTGTCCTCCATTGCCTGAGGTCGAATGCGAAGTAATATGAAGCAGAGATGTAAACATTTACTGCATTCGACGCTGCCTCAGAAGTATTTTGGGCAGTAAAATACGGCAGCGTAATAAGCAGCGGCAATGACTGAATGTAAACGAGGTATTACAGATGCCTTGATCTTGTGCAATATAAGACGTTTTACATTTTCAACATTGGTGTAAGCCTACGTCATAAAAATCATTTTTAAGGCAAATACAATACTATTAAGAACCGTGAAATCCCGTTTTCTCATACACTATTCTAATATTAAATTTTAAATTGTCGCCTATTTAAGAAAACCTGCTCTTCGTTTACAATACTGATATTTTATTGTTAATTAATTTTAAATAAATTGTTTACTATAAATCAAAGTAGCTATTTCAACTTCTAAAACCAATTCAATATTATTTATTTACGTTGTCTGCTGTAGCCTGGTGCGTTTAATTTTCTGAAATACCTATACATGGCAATTGTAAGCAGAATCAACCAAAGATTGACCCGTGAAGTGTAAATTAACAAAGGCTAGTCCCAATGCACCGGTAATTAATAGGTCCGTCACTCCCCCTCCCCCGGAAAGTTCTGACTGTTCAAATGCGTCTGGGACTGAGAAGAGCTGAAAAGCCGTTGGTTGTCACTGTCATAACAAAATACTACTCAGTGCATCGCTCGAATTCAGATATAAAATGTTCTAAATCTGTCAATGTAAGTGAGTTAATAAGAGTTAAATAAGGTATCCTAAAAAGTTTGATAGACTCAGCCTTACAGCAATAATTATGTCTTCGCCCTTGTTCTCCGTTAAAAGAAAGCTCGCTAAACGAAGAAATTGGCTTCTGTTGAACTCACACTACCGCTTCTAGTATTATTCCTCTCGTTGAGTAAAACCACAAACCGTATTGAAACCTACAACAATTTGTTTTTATGGAATGTGATTTTGATTTAAGCCATAAGAGTTTGACAAATTTATAACCATCATAGTAGTACGATGCGTTAGGAAAGTCACTCTACACTAGTCAGGTCAGCTTGTAGATAACATAACTCATTGGTACCGCCAGCCAAAGTTGGTTGACTCATCCCCCAACAGAACTTCTGGTTCGTGTTTCCATCCATAGTCTATAGATACAAATGCAGGGATGTCCCCGTTTCTTACATTTATCTGATCTGCGACATTTTTAACAGACTATACACAAAGACAAGTAATGTATTTTTGTTCACTTTGCACATTACGTTGATCTTTTTCATTGATCCGATAATCATTCAGCATTCCATATAGCCCGTACCAGTTACTGAATTCTTTATAACAATACTTGCCTCCACTCTTATGAACTCTCCTGGGACTGAAACGACTTGTGGTCTATTACAATTCATTTATTTATGACTCTGTAGTTCTATAATGCTTGGTTGTGCCATTTAAACCTATAAACCTGTGAAAAGTGACTTTTTTATATTGAATATTTGACTGAAATATATTTCCATCTGTTTAGAATACCATTGCGATTTGTAACTGTCTTCCTGTTACCTCATTGTATTATTTTGGCCCTTGTTTTTAGTCCTGTTTTATTTCCATTATGGCTTAGCCTTGGATGTTATGTTACGTTTCCTTCTCTCAATCATTTAGGCCAAATTATGAAATGACTTCGAACGATCTTCTCTTTCAAACCGAGAGATATCTAAAATGAGAACATTTTGGAGCAACGACAAGCGAACGAAGAAGCAATGCTGTTCTACCAAGAGAATGGTAGCAGTGGGAATGTAATAAAACTGTTCACTACCTATAAATAGATTTTAAAAAAAGCATATGATTCAGTTAGGCGAGATAAAACTATACAATATCCTCATTGAGTTTGGGATACCTAAGAAGTTAGTTAGGCTGATGAAAATGTGTCCAAATGAAACCTATAGCAGAGTCAGGGTAGGGAAATTCATATCAGATAGGTTTGCCATTAGAAGCGGCTTGAAGCAAGGAGATGCACTATCACCTTTACTTTTTAATTTCGCTTTGGAATATGTCATTAGGAAAGTTCAGGAAAACAAGGAAGGCCTAGAATTAAATGACAGTTACCCGATTTAGCTTATGCAGATGACATTTGCTTGTTGGGCAATGACGTAAACACAATCGAGAGAAATGCAGAAAGTCTTTTCGATGCCTGCAGGAATTATGTTGGATTAGAAATTAATACAGAAAAAAAGCTAAGTATATGGTCATGGAACGTCAAAATAATGCCCCATAAGATATTAGAATAGCCAGTAAATCGTTTGAACAAGTTGAAGAATTCAAATATCTGGGAACACTAATTACAGACACAAATAATATTAAGGCAGAACTTAAGTGTAGACCGAAATCGGGAAATGCTTGTTTTATGCAGTTCAGAAACTTTTATCATCTCGTCTCCTGTCCAGAAATCTAAAAATTAAGATTTATAAGACTATTATCCTGCCGGCTGTATTATATGGATGTGAGACATGGCCGCTAACTGATCAGGAAGAACATAGCCTGAGAGTGCTTGAAAACAGGGTGCTTAGGAAAATATTGGGCCCAAGAGGGATGAAAATGGGAACTGGAGGAAATTGCATAAAGACGAGCTTCAGGACCTGTACGCTTCACCGGATATAGTAAGGGTAATTAAATCGCGAAGAATGAAATGAACTGGATATGTTGCACGCATGAGGGAGGAAAGACATACCTCAAAAGTATTGACTGGAAGACCCGAAGGGAAAAAACCATGTGGAAGACCTAGACGTAGGTGGGAGGACAATCTTAGAACGGATTTAAGGGAAGTAGGATTTGTGACGACTGGATGGAGTTAGCACAGAATAGGGTTGAATGGCGGACTCAGGTAAGCGCGGCAATGAACCTTCGTGTTCCGTAAAATAGATGATATTCCTTTAGCTTGCTTAGTAATTGTCAATTGCCATTGAGTAAGTAAGTAAGTAAGTAAGTAATATTCTATTTTATCCTTATGAACATGTGTTACTGAATAATAAGGCAAAAAATAAATGAAATATGGAAAACCAAAGAGCCTAGGCCAAATTTACAGTGAAGGGCTGCATTCATCACGATATAGTCTGTGTATCGGTATATAGGGTATGTAATCAATTTATCATACTTTCACGTACACGAACATAATTATAACATCTCTTTCATGGCTATGTAGGCCTATATGACTTTTCACCGAAAGTTTCCACTAGTCGTACGGGAATAAAAGCGAGGCTATGTCGAATTCAGAACCGATTTCGTGGTGTTGCTTTACCCTGGATAGCACACGTGTGAGAATTATTCTTTAAAACATAAATGTTATTTTATTGAAATGTATAGGCAGGTGGGATCTATTTGAAGAATGAACGATGATACATATCTTTGCAAATACTGTACTGTAACATCGATTGAAATGACCTTTCTTTCTTCCCTCAACCAAATCAGGTCCGTCCAGTAGTAGGCGTAACCAGCTCATTTTCACGATTGGTACAGTATCTGTGGTATTTGAATTCAAATTCAGACATATATACGGAATATAATATTCCATTTTATCCTTATGAATATTTATTATTGAACAATAAGCTAACAAATAAAAGAAATATGTAAAACCAGTGGGCCTAGGCGAGTCACCGTGGCTCGCCGAGAGAGAGATAGAGAGAGAGAGAGAGAGAGAGAGAGAGAAAGAAAGAGAAGGAGAGAAAGATAAAGAGAGATAGAGACAGATAGAGAGAGAGAGAGAGAGAGAGAGAGAGAGAGAGAGAAAGAGCGAAACTAGCCGCCATGGAAGAAACCAACACAAAATTTCTCCATGGGAGTTGCTTCGTAGCAAAGTAACCGCGATATATACCGTGGTATTGTAGCACTGGTGAACAGGTTTTCTTAGAATACCCCGATATTACTTTTACCCCGGTTACGAAACAGCTGAGAAAACCGGAGAATGTTACACTCGGGCATGAGGTGTTAATGTTATAGCAGGGTAAAAGGCTCCGTGTACGACAAGAGTAACGAAAATTAAATAAAAATGTCCATTACTCATCTTACAGATCAAAAAGCAAGCATATCGATCACTCATCAATTGTATGTTCTTCATAGTGATACACGAAACCATTAAATGTTTAATAATAATTAATATTCCATAATAAACAAGATAGTCATCCATTAGTTAATTTTGAATGCAGACAATTCATTGGCACAAAGAAATACGATTTTTCCTTGTGATAAGCTGGAAGATGAGGTCAAAGATGAATTATTATTATGGAATTCGCCGTTTTATTATCAGCTGTTTAGCTCACAGATGGTAATGTAATGTGTAATAATAGTCGAAATTTTCAATATTCACTTCTATGTACCATATTCAGCACGAAAAGAGTTAGGTTCAGTTATGCAAGCCCGTGTTTCGCATTTATTTGATTTTATATTTCTTATTTATTTTATGTAAATTCTCTAATGTTAATCATAATTCTTGCATTGGTTCATATAATTATGGCCTTTTTTCGACCTTTTCTGTAAATTTATCTATACACTGCCAATTATTTTCATGTCCTTCTGTGTATATTTCTTGTGACAGCTGAAAGGCACACTACTTTTTGAATATCATTAAGAAATAATTGATTTTCATAATTAATTGTTCTATTGAGGCTTTGGAGTCTGAATTCATTTATTTTTACTACGCTAATTTTAGTAATTTCATGTACAAGAATAATTTAATTAATATTTAACTTTGGTTGTAATGTAGGAGTAAATTAATTTCAATTCATTGTTTTATCGTCAATTCTGATTATTAATTATTTAATTTAAGTTATTAAAAAATGTATATTGACTCTGGCGGGCAATGTCTGTACCAATGGGAGTTCAGCTCTGTAGTCCCTGTAGAGCTCCCATAATTCCTTACTTCTAAGTAATTATTTTTATTAGACACGTCTTCCAGGCCAGTCGGCTTATTTTTCACATTTTTTATTGACATTCGGACGAAGAGTTTTCGAAAGTCACTTCGAGACGCCAAAGCGCATCTACTTTCAGTACGAGTCTTAAGTAGCCTATTTGCCAGCAATTCAGAGTCAATTAACTGAAGGTATGTTTAGCCAGTCTTTAATCATGGCTATTGACGTACAAGAATAGCCATCTTTAATCGAAGTGAGATCTTCGAAATTAAACAATTCTACGTCTTCGTATATGGAACGGTAAGTGTTCAATATAAAGCATTGTGTTGCTATATTTATTCATAATTTGTGAACGTTAATTACTAGACTCAAGACGCTCAACTATTGTGAATTTATTAATTCTCATATAAACAGAATACAAGTTGATTGTTAATAAAATTACACAAACTGTGACCAATTTGTGATCTGGACTCTACAAAAAAACTAAACTCCGAGGTGTTACGTCCCTCAATGGTCTAGGCCTACCACCCGAACGCTGCTGCATCTATCATAGGCAGATGATTGGATTGGGAGCATGTGGTCAGCATGTAGACACCACGGTCGTTAATGGTGGTTTCCGTGACCGGAGCCGCTACTTCTGTATCAAGGAGCTCCTCAGTTTTAATCACGAGGCTGAGTATATCCCGTTCCAGACCTCCCTACCTCAGAAAAATCCGAACCCGGGCCTGCGAATCTGTAGCCAACCACGCTAACCACGAGATCACGCAGGCGGTTAACATCAAAACAAGGTAAATAATATATAACTATTGTAAGCCAAGAAGCCTCAAGCATAAAGGGTGTACTTATTCATGTTTAATTACTAATGTGCTAAGTTGTTTTTATGGAAGTCACAATAAACCATTATAATATATTTCATATTATATCCTTCTTCTAAGATGTGAATGGTAAGGAGACAATTTACCTATTTAGCCTAAACTAATTTAATAATATAGTATAGTCTGCTGTTGCTCTTTCCGTCAGAGTTATCGTGCCAAATATTTGAGTCAGGTTTATTCATATATACAGAATATAAACATCATTATCAAATTTAACAATATAATCTGAATGGTAGGGTTTTTTATTGTTTCTCCGATATGAAACTGTTTTTCATGCTAAGTATGCTAAGCTAGTATCGTCACTATTTAATTATTTGTCGTTGCTACAACATGCACGCAGCCTTAGAGTGCAATGTAATTCATTTTTTCACGTATGGGATTTAAAAAACCCAGTCTTACTTCATTATTTATTCAGTCGTCCAGTTCGGCGAGTCTGCCGATCCATCAGTGGCCTGTGATTTATTGTGTACCTTAGTGGGATGAACATGTTTTATAAAGCGACTGCCATGTGGAGGAAACTTGTTAACTTTTGTATCGCTAGCCACCTCTTCCCGTGTAATCTTAATTTGGGACACGGCTTCAGAGCAATCTGGTGGCGTGTTGATGAGTTAGCCGTATCTTGCTTAGATTGGTCTCCAGGGGGTCGTGCCTGGGTTCGATGCTATTGCACGATATTTGAACTCCGAGCACGTATGGCGGCCAACAACTAAACCCTCACTGCAGAACACCTACATGCGAGAATGTTCTCTTCTCAATACAACATTCCTGGATTCCATTCTATTGCACCAAATTTCAACGCCACAGTCGATGGTGAATGCTGTTACATTAGGTGACACTTCTGTGTATTACTAACATTCTTGGTTCATGCTGGAATACTGTATGTGATCAACTTAATTTATATCTCATTCTTGCATTCCATGATAAGGTTAACAAGTTTCGGTGGTTTTCAGGTATAAAGTATTGTTTGTCTGAATACTATTTTAACCTTTTCACTGCTACTAACGTATAAATTCATCACCTCAAAAAAATTGTATAAAATATACAAGATTTGGTTAGGCCTACTTATATTAATATAAAAGCTCAGCTCTAAAAGGGTTAGCGTTGCTTCTATAGTGAACTGCATTTTTATTGGGTTTGTTCGGTGATTTCAATGTCTCGAATCCAGCGAATAAATTTGCTTCATTAAATGAATCTAATATTTAAAATCCTATAACATAATTTTCATAGGCGTACGAAACTAAGAAGCCCCAGGTGCCATGGCACCACCGATAACTTATTATTATTATTATTATTATTTATTTATTTTTTTATTTTTTTTTACTAGCAGTATAATTACAAAAGTTTTCCTAAACAGATTACAGTCTTTCGAAAAATCTGTTTTACACCCGATCAGAGGATTGCTCTTAACCTATCAATATGCAATCAAATAAAATCTCTACAAAAACAAGATCCTGGCTATGCAGTACATCGTACGCTGTGATCGTTGGCCCAATGTGCGCGCCTGAATAATAGAGCTTGTAACTTCTAGTTCCTGTCCAACTTCAAAAAGTGAAAGAAAAATGTGGGGGATCCTAAACGAAATAGGTAGTTTTCGATGCATTTGCATGTTTGTGAACTATAGTAGACCTAATAACGCAAGGTAAAAAAAAAAAAACTACATTAGATTGTTTATCTTCTTAAAAGATTTGTTCGCGTGTGAGGTACGTAAGATTTGCTCATATTTTTAGGAAGAGGGGTGACGTTGGTAATCTGTTGTAAAATGACACCCTTACTAGCCTACTGAAGTTCTGCGCACGTCAGTGATAATATTTCTCCTTCATGAAATAAAATATACGTTAGAAAATAGTTTCAGATAGACGTGCACATTCAAATATCGAACTACTAGTGAAATATATAGTTTTCGATGTATTTACATGCTTGTGAACTATTGCAGGCCTAATAACGATACGTAAAAAAACTACAATTAGATTGTTTAACTTGTTAAAAGATTTGTTCGCGTGCGAGGTACATAAAATTTTCATTCATTATCTCATCAAGTTCAAAATAATTTTAAAAAATATAGTCTTTTGGTTTTAAGCTTCTCTTAGTAGATGTATTTACAATGTATCATTCGTTTTTCTGTTACGTTATTAATCACCATAAAACTCGGTAAAATTGTCATATTTTCTTTCAAGACGGATGATTAATTCTAAGATACAAGTTAATTTATTTATTTTTTATTTTTGAACTTATTTTTATTAAATATTTATTTTTATTGTAAGTAGATTTCGAAGAAAAATCTACCTATTGCAATCTATGTCATTACTTTCGAAAAATTCTTTCATATCTTTACGTTTCATGCCTCCCTAAGCACGAAACCACCGCCCGTTCAATTTTTTTGTATATATATATATTTATACTTATATATATATATATATATATCTATTTATATATAAATATTTATATATATGTATATGTATATTTATATATTTGAATAATTTTGAAGATGTTAGAACCAAATTTTACTATGTTATTCTAGGCCCAACAGTTCGGACAGGTTCGTTAATGAGAAAAATTGGCCCATGGGGGGTCGGGGGAGGGGGTTGAAATTTTGAAAAATGTACATCTCGGCCCCTATGAAGCTTTGTTTGAATAAATTAGACTACTCCTTATGGAGTTCACAGTGACACCAACGATTCGGGAGTTTGGAGGGTACAAGTGGTGGGGAAATGGAAATTAGAAATTTTTGAAACATTTTGTGGGGTATCGTTGAAGAGCTCTTGATGAGTACTCTACAAATCAATAACTAGTTTCTCGATAGCTCTCATATAAGGCGAAATTTGAATGTTTGAAAAACACTTAACACTTAAAAATATAGGCCTACCTCAGCCTGAAGGCTTGCCAAAAAGAACGTGTGAGGACCGACTAAGGATAAAATTACCAAAGTAATAGAGTTTGAAATATTAAAAATATTAGTTACAATCCTTTAGAACAATAATGTATGGCAAAATCAAAAATAAATAATAAAATATAATATCAATTTAACACATAATAAACAACTCTCTTTTCATAAAATATTTCAGATTTATTTATATTTCATATGGTGCATTGTACACTTTGATATTGCTGTGATAAAATAATTTCTCAGTAAAAAGGAGTTTAATATGAAAGTTACGGCTCAATGAAAAAAGAGTGATGTCGTCAAAGAACATTGGGACTACTGTTCAGGCATGTTGATACCTTGAGTTTGATCGAGTTATCACAGTCTTGGCTCTCTTTAAGAATTATTATAATGTCACTAATTTTGTATTGTTTAGCGGTTTTGCTAATTTTATTCATTGCTGATCTTGCGCCTCCCGAATATTATATCCATTTTTTGTTGTCGAAACAAATGATTGTAGGTTCTTCGTCTTTACCGAATTCAGTTCATCATTTATTTTAAATTACTAATTTTTATTCTTTTAATTAAACAATTATGAATATATTTTAATTAAACAATAATTATGAATATATTTCATTTATCCTCTCATTATATGACTGTCAGATTGCTTATCAATTTACGTCTTTTCTTTTAAGAATATCATTGCTGAGTCGTTCATGTTTTCTTCACCAATGGGAGTGCGTTTTTAATCATTGTTGAATAGCGCTAAGTAAGCAACTATTAACGTTTCGTTCAGCTCACAATAGCTGACTATTTAATGCTACTATCAAGGATAGTAAAGAAGAAGAGTTTTGCGCAGCGACAATAAATTAAACCAAAAGCACTTCGAAATCTACCTCAGCCTGTAGGCCTGCCTAAAGGGATTTTTTTTTTTTTTTTTTTTTTTTTTGCTCAGGGTGATGCCGTACTTGCCTTTTATATACTTTTCTTTTACAATAAATTTAACCACCATTCACCAATTTTACAGAATCTTTTAACTAAACACACACATGTTTTTCACAACATAAACCAACACGCATTCCCGACAGGAGTCGAACCCACAGCAATCATTATCACGCCTCCATTTCTTACCTACAGTGACTAATCCTTAACAGTAAATATATTTCAATGCAAATTACATGTTGGCCTTCACAGTTTCATCGTATTACTTACCTACACAAGATGAAGTAGGCCTAACTTACGGGTCAATCCATATCAAATCAACCAATGATGGTTGCTGACAATTTTTTTCTTTTCTTATCTATGTTTCTACTACGCGTATATTCAGATAGTTGAAAACAGGTATTCATTAATATTTTAGATGTTCAGTTTCTTTTTGAGCGGCCATTTTGTATTGGTGCGTCAGCCTGTTTTGCATTTTACAGAAGTTTGCGTTAAACTCTGTAGCTTCCTTATTTTTAAGATATTTGGTTAAAAAACCCATGTTAAAGAGCATACAATGTACAATATTTTGTGTATATTATATATAGGCCTACTTAATCGTGAATAAACGAAACAATTAGGTAAATTTTAACGTTTTCAAATAAAAACCTTCTCTTTTAAAACTAAAAATGTTAAGGATAAAGCTAAGGCTCACCTTTAATTTTTTGTCTGGATATAGTGTTTATAGTATACTACTTCCCTAGAAAGTTTCAGACCTGAGAGTTACATCCCTTCTTTTAATGGTCTTCAAATACGAGTATTGCGATTTTTCTAAAATCAGGTATGTTCAGTCTAAAATATCTCAGAAGGGCCATGCTTTAAAAATCGAAAATTTTCAGTAAACATTCTTTCATTGTGTTGTAATAAGTGGTTAAAATTTCATGACTGAGACTTCGTTGGTTTAAATATAGCTAAAGTTTCAAGAAGTACTATTAAATGCAGATATTACATTGCTTGTAGTAAAAATCTAAAAAAGAACATTACCATTTTTTATACATTATTAAGTGCCAGAAAGGTACTTTATGAGATTGTCGGGGGGACGGGAAAACGTCTATCCGTCTGTCTGTCTGTCTGTCCATGTTTCTGTATGCGCGATAACTCAAATACGCTTTATCTTATTTTCATAAAACTTAGTCTTCTTCTACATCATGGAATTAGGTCCTAGGCCTGTTTCCACATCAAGAGATTGAGTCTCTCCATCTTGTTATTGGCCGACCAACATTTCTTCTACCTAGTACTGAAGTAAAATCTTTGGAAATCTGTTAGGTGCCATTCTTCCTATATGTTGGAGCCAGTTGTATCTTAAGTTGTTAATTCTGTCTAACAGGTTATAAATGTTGAGTTCACTTCTTATTTCCTCATTGTACTTCTTATTTAGTAATGTATATCCTGCTACTGAACGTAAGAACTTCATCTCAGCAGACTCTATTCTTCGCTTATCTGATCTATTAAGTGTCCAGTTTTCACAAGCATAAGTCAGTGTAGGGACCGCCATTGTTTTGTATAATTTCAACTGTGTGGTTTTCAAGGTTTTATTTTTCAATGTTCTTCTTATTGTTCCGCACATGTTGTTAAATATATTTAATTTTATATCAATATCATTCTTTTCACAATATGATACGTTGAACCCCAAATAATTGAAGTTCTTAACCTGCTCTATTAATATATTGTTTATCATTATTTTGCATCGTTTGTGGTTTGTCCCTTCAAAAGCCATTACTTTTGTTTTTTTATCAGAAATTTTCATGTTATATTCGCTTGCTAGCAGATTTAATTTATGGGCGGCAATTTGTAATTCGTCTTCCGTGTTACCAAAAATCACTTGGTCATCTGCGAACAACAGTGTGTTCAAGACTTCGTCATTGATTTTAAAATGAGTGTTTAATTGTTCCTGCCATTGCTTAATGACATGGTCAATATAAATGCTAAATAATGCTGGGGACATCGGACAACCCTGTTTAACTCCTTGATTTGTTTTTATTAGTTCACTATTGTTTTTGTCTAAGGTATTTATTGAAATATGTGTTCCAAAGTACAGGCTCTGTATTGCTCTTATCAAGTGGTCCGGAAAGCCTCTGTTACACATGATTTCCCACAGTTTCCTTAGTGATACCTTATCAAAAGCTTTTTCGTAGTCGATGAATAGAAGGTAGGTGGGGAGATTAAATTCTCGACTTTTTTGAATGATCTGTTCAATTACAAATATGCTGTCTAAAACCATTTTGTTCTTCTGTCAGCATATATTCATTTATGATATTTAGCCGACGAGTTATTATTTTGGCAAACACTTTATAGGCTGCATTTAGTAAGCAGTAATTCTGGCAGTCATTTCTATTACCTTTTTTAAAAACTGGGCATACAATTCCCCTGTTCCACTCATCTGGGATTGTACAGGTCCTCCAACAAATGTTAAGTATTTCTAGAAATCTCTTTTTTACTTCTTCAGGCATATATTTCAGAAGTTCGATATTCATACCATCCGAGCCTGGGGATTTTTTATTTTTTGATGTTTTCAAAGCATTATCTAGTTCGTTCATTTCAAAAGGATCTATTTCTGCTAATACAGATAGTGCTGGATTGATATCATCTTCATCCATATTCGTCCATAGGCTACGATAAAATGTATTCCATTTTTCTTCTGGTATAGGCCTATTATTTATTTTTGCCGTGTCTCTTTCAGTTGAATTTAGATGTTTCATTATTTTGTAGGCTCTGTCTTGCATCTCATGGCAATCGTGTTCAATAGTGGTTATGTAGTTGTCCCAGCTTTCACGTTTCAGTTTTCTTATTTCTCTTCTCGCGATGGCACATTTATGTTTATAATCTATTTTATCCTCATTGGCTTTTGTCTGGAGGTACTTTAGGTATGCCTTTTTCTTACAATTTATAATCTCTTCTATTTCTTTATTCCAGTATCGTAATCCTCTACTGTTTCTTTTTACAAGTCTTTTCCCTAAAACCTCTCCTGCAACTTTCAATATAGTTTCTTTGAAATCATGCCATTCTTCATTTATATTCGCACTCACAGCTCTCTGATCTATGTAAGTACTTAGTCGTAAGCAGTATAATCTCCTTATACTCTCCTGTTGTAGCAGATGTATTTTATAACTTGATTTAGTAAAGTAAAGTGATTTAGTAAAGTGATTTATAAAACTTAGTATAGGCATTTATAACGTCCATGGGAAGAAGTCTATTGATATTGGACTAAGTCGGTTGACCGGTACCGGAGTAAAGCCCAATTTAGTGCCTATTATAGGCTATGGTAGGCCTAATACATTAGAAAGAATTTACCAAATGAAAATCTGTTCTTATGGGAACATATCGTTTTACAGTGTTACGGCTTTGGACGTTGGAATACAGTTAGCTTTGACAAATAACATTACCCATATAATCCTCCACATATACTTATCAAACTAGATCTTTGTTCTACCGTAAGCCCTGCTTAATGAATCGATATGGAGCTTAACTCGGAAATCGATTAAAAAATAACTATTTTCTGCATATCATAATTGCAATTATCACTGATTAAACAGAGGCATTCTGGCGCTGTGTTACATCAGTTTACCAGATGTTATTTATTCTCTTCGTCTTTACAATCTTAACTAAAAAAATGACATAGTGCGTTATATATTGTCATTTCATAGCTCTAAAGAAATCCTCATAAAAAGTTCACTAATTGTTTTACGGTACACTGTCTTTCACTGATGTTGAAAGTACGACCTGTAGCAGTTGTGAATTCTGATGGCGTAAGTTTCCGTAGTAGGATACCTTACCGTTTGAAATAAAATGCCGAAAATCCGAAATTAAGTGCCGGAAATTGAAAATAATAATTCGGAATAAAGTGTGGGTAATTTGAAATAAGTTGCCGGAAATTCGTAATAAAGTGTGAAAAATTCTGAAAAGAGTGCGGTTAATTCGATATAAAGTGCCGAATATTCAAAATTAAGTGCAAATCGGATAAGCAGCCCACGGATAAGCGGGAGTTTGCTGTATATGTGTCCATATTGTGAACTATAAGTAAGTTAACAAAAATTGCTTAACATTACTTATGTGTTATTTAGATTTTTACTGCAAGCAATGTAATATCTGCACTTGAATAGCACTTCCTGAAATTTTAGCTATAGGTAGGCCTACTGTATTTAAAAAATTCTAACTAAAAAGTAATAAAGTTTCAATGATGAAATTTTAACCACTTATTACAAACACAATGAAAGAATATTTTCTGAAAATTTTGGATTTTTAAAGCGTGACCCTTCTGAGGTATTTCAGATTGAAAATACCTAATTTTAGAAAAATCGCCATATTTGAAGAGCCATTTAAACAAAAGGATCTAACTCTGAAGCCTGAAAATTTTTAGGGAAGTAGTATACTGTAAGCACTATATCCAGACAAAAAATTTAAGGTGAACCTTAGTTTTATCTTTAACCTTTAATTTTAAAAGAGAAGGTTTTTATTTTAAAATGTTAACATTTACCTATTTTGTCGTTTATTTACAATTACGTAGGCCTATATACAGCATAATAGACATAAAATATTGTACATTTTATGCTCTTTAATATGGTTTTTGTTTTAACCAAATATCTTAAAAAACAAAGTAGCTACAGAGTTTAACGCAAACCTCTGTAAAATGCAAAACAGGCTGACGCGCCAATACAAAATGGCCGCTCAACAAGAAAAAGAACACCTAAGAAATTGATTAATACCTGTTATCAACTCTCTGAATATAGTACAAATATAGATTTTTAAAGATAATAGGCCTAAATAAATAAATTTTGTCAGCAACCTTTTCAAATTGAATTGGTTGATTTTATATGAATTGACCCTTACACATTTTGAGAAATTTTACACCCTGAGTAATGGCTTTCAAATATCTCGTTTTCTAAAGCAATTTTTCAGAAATCCTTTTCTCATAAACCGCATATTCGCTTATGCAGAATATCTAAACTTGAGGTTAATTTCCAAGACTTTTGCTGTGAAACTAGGTTTAACAAATTGAAAATTTAAACGTTATCTTGTCCGCTTAATATACAAAATGTAGCCTTAGTTGAAGCGTACATTAAGAAAATAAATCCCAGTCCAGGAACAGAGATTAAAATGCAGCTTAACACCGGAAGACAGGCATGTCCCTCAGTCCCTTTCTCAAACTCCAGAAGGTCATCAGGCTCACGATACTCATCTAGGGACGGGTAACCAGCTAGTTTATGTACAGCTGGTTAGGTATTAACGAATTATCTAAGCGAAGCTTAAAACCAAAAGAGTATACATATTTTTTTAAATTTATTTTGAACGTGATCAGATAATGAATGAAAATTTATCCAATGATAATTGTTGCATGGGCTTTTAGTAGAAAGAGGAATATTTATACTTCCGATGCTATAGAGGTGACGCTATATAGGAACCTGGCTGATAGTCATATTTCTAATTTGTTATGATTTCCTAACAGCGGTATATTAATATCCGAATTTTAATATGACTTACTAAGTCAGCTTGGATAAAGCAGTCAGCAAGAAATTGGCTTTCTGCTCTGCAATTGTTTAGTTAAATGGCTAAACGCAACAGTCTCACATCTGAGACTTTAGACATGTAAAAGAACTTCTTCGTGACAAAATTATGGCATGCAGGCGACGGTTTCAGGCCTAAGCAGTAACACCAACCGTCCACGAAATAACGATAACAAACAAACAAACAAACACCTCTAAAGCGATTGATCAGAAAACAGAAAAGAAAACCTTGCGCCGTTGCGTAACCATTGGGGTAGCTGTGATAATAATTGCACCCTCGTTAGGCGCGCGTGTGTAACAGTACATTGCGATACAAGCGTGCTAAGTGCATCATTGGACAGTCGAGGAAGAGTTTAAAAGAGAAGCCGAAGGCGAGTCTTCTTAAACTTCAAAGATATTCCAGTGCACTTAACACATGTGTATTGGATACTTTTCTATTACATGCCTGTCGTGAGGAAATTTTAACGATAAGTTATGGTATTCAACTAATAAAAATAGTGAAATAGTCTTTATGAATGCACTTTTTATTTCTAAATTTAGCTTCATAAATTCTGGCTTGTGGAATTTCAGAAGTGCATGTTTACCAATGCATTTTATTTGACTAGGGATTAAGTTACCTGATGTGTTGTAAGAAATTTATTTTAAATAACTGTGGTTTATTTTCTTGTATGTCTAGTCGTGTTGTTCTTATGACAAATTTATTTTTAAATAAATATGTTTTATTTTCTTGGCATATCACTGTTAAAGTTCTTGTGTTTTTGTGTATTTATTTTTAAAGCTAACAATTTTTACCTTTCCCTCCCTTAATTATTGCTAGCGACCTTAAATTGTTTAGTCCTTTGGGGCATAACACTGTTTGTACAGCTAGGGGAGTGTTTTTATTTTTCTCGAGCACCTATTTAACTGTGTGTTAATTGTATGATTTTGTTAAGTGCGAAATATTCTAGATTATCTTAATATTCTGAGAAAAATCCCACTTTGTGCTTGTATCAACCAACACAAGATGTGGGGAGTTTTTGCTTCCGAGTTCAGATTATCGTATAGAAGGGGATATTTTCTGTAAGTCAAGTTTTGAGCTAATTTTATTTAGCTTTGGTTTTCATAGCTATTGGAGATTCTAAAATTAATATAATTCAATTCCATTTTCTACGATAGCACTTCTTGTACTTCTAATTACCGGTGAGATTGGAACGTTGTTACTTGACACTACGTCGAACCGCGATCTTGTGCATAGAAACTCACTGTGCTACAATTTTGAAGGGTTCTTCCACAACACTAGTAGTGCTAAACAGCGAGACGCAAATGATTAGGTATTTTATTTATTTATTATTTTGGGCCAGGTGTCTCAAAGAGCCCTAATGGCTAGCAGGAGGGAAATAAAATGTTGTAAAACGCTTGACGACAGATTCAACATAACCATTATTTAGCTATTTGTTAGTGATAATGGATGTAGCAAGTAGCGAAATAGAAACTTATAGCTTCTCAGCATGTTGTTGGGCGTAGCGCGCTGGTAAATTGCACAAATCACTTGCAGTCACCGCTCTAATTGTTGCATTGTCAACATAAATCTGTATTGATGTGTCACTTGTGTGCTCTCCCCTTCCCCTTGTATTTCAACAACTTTTACTAAAGGACCATTTATATTTAAACAAGTTTAAATTTGCACATTTGTTTAGCTGAATCTTGTTGATTCTGGTTTAACATTCAATTTGTAGCACAGATTCTACATCAGAACACTACACCAAGAGATCATAAGAATCTCCACTATCTTCCCTCTGTGCCAAGGTGGGAGGTATAGCTTGCTTTCGAGGATCTTTATACGAGGCTCAGAGCATAAATTAAGGCAACTATTTTATCCCAAAGTTAGGTAATGATACCGTCATTTGTTGCATCTCACTGAAGAATGTGGCACCTGTAGTATGTGGAAACATCATTTAATAGCAGTGTAACATAAGTTTATATACATAGATACGATGGAACTCAGTTGTGAGTCATTCTCCATGCAGGGTGGTTGTGACGAAGATCGAACATTATAATTATTATCTTCTTCAAAAGCAGTTTAATATATATATATACCTAGGTATATATTAAATGTTTACCAGTACACATATTTTTCAATAATAAATCAAGATTAGTGGTACGGTACTCCACTTTTACCCTGGCTTCGTCTTAGCTCCTATCGTAAAAAAGTACAGTGCCATACCTGGGGGAACTTTCCCCGGGAATGGCACTGCTCTGCTGAACCGAATGTCTAGAAATCTAGGAGCTTAACAAACCTGGTTCCCTAGGGACCTCTACAGTCTGTATATATTTTTTTTCACTTTAAATATCAGAATGAAGAATACGCGGAGGTCTATTAGTCGCTCTACACAGTAGTTCAGCTTGAGTTTGTGCAAAAGATGGTTGGCCTGTAACTAACTTCTGATAACTTTTTTGTGAAAAAAATATTTCAAGCAACAGTTTTAACTCTATAAGCAGCTTGTGCGTAACCTTTAATGAAAGTGGCAAAGAATCGCGAAATACACGCGAAATAATGTACTGGAGTCCGATCTCTCTTGACCTTTTCATGGGCAGTGAAACTTACACGTCTCACTAGATTTTAGACTTGAGTGTTCTCTATGTAGGACTAAAATCTAAAGAAAATATGTGTGCCTTTCAATCCCGCTTTAAAGATTTACTACCCTAGAGAATTTTGTAATTTATATTCCCAAGTTTATTAATATATAATCAGACATATTCATATATATTCATATTCCACTTTCTCCTTAGTGAAAAGCTTATTGCATTCAGGTCGTCCGGTCCTTTTCTCCTGTTCCATATACTGTATATAGGTCTACCGTATTCATTCTAACGTCAAGGGTACAGAAATTCTAACACCAATCGTCTCTGTGAACCAGGAAAGCTCGCAAGCGACATTCAAATTGATTTTCCACCGGATTGGAATCAGGGATCTTCTGAATGCGAGTCTTTGGAGCGACCAACACGGCAGCACGCTCGGTCTTAGTGAAAAGGAATAATAGTAATTTTTTGTGATTAAGCTGCTGAAGCTCTTACGGGACGTCACTCAACAAAATGGTCGTCTGGTCTATACTACTTCTATCTAACGGAATTATAGCTATTTTCTACGTTCTAGTAAAGAAAATCCAGATCGCATATCGCATCTTTTGTTATTTTTCCCCCAGAATGAATTCATGTTTCACTAAACATTTTCTACTGGAAAAAGTAAAACAAATTCTCTGCTGGATTCACACTGAAGTACACTCTGCTGGAAACACAATAATCTGCACATTAAGGGATAACAAGTGGCGATGAATAATGGAAACAGTGTTGCCAGATATCAGCTGTACCGGACGCAAAACTGCCGCTAATACGCTTTTCATGCAAAATAGTCGCCATGTTGGTGACGTCTGGCGTCACGTGCAGTTGTGCCAATAACTAATTATGACCTCCCCAACCCAAAAACATAATTATTATAATGATGTCACATCTGCTAACAGCCGCGTGTTTTGCTAGATCTGCAGGTAATTCACTCGGACGGTTTTGATGTGCACCGTAATATTCTCTCGACTTTGACGTGCTGAATTTTCAAACAGAGAACTCTTCTGTTAAATGTCGGGATTTTGTGCTTATGAATGCGTGAAACACATTTTGCCGTTTGTAGATGCTATCACATTAGTACAACGAAGCTCTTGCGCTAAGACAATTTTAGGGAGCGATGGGATGAAATTTATACTTTCCATAACTTCAAAGATTAGTGACTTGAAATTTGTGCATACTCTGCCCTTAGGTACAGGTTATGTGATAGGTAAAACATATGTATTTCATTATAATTGCTACAATAATCCTTAAAGGGAATGCATACATCATGAAGATTATTGTTTTGTTATGCTAGTTTTATATGGACTTTTAGTTTTTTGTGAGAAATCATTTTTAAGTCATTTTCAAAACTGGCCATATAGTCTATGCAATTAATGTCATTTAGAGTGCAACTCACTGTTAATTTCATGATTCTCTAATTTTTTTTCAAATCCATATTCTTCAAAGCCGTTAATAATACCTTCCACAATTTACAAGAAAATTAGATGAGGCTCTTCTTTATGGAGTGATTAACAAACAGTACCTCCATCATTATTCTATCATTAACATACACTTTTTTATCTTAATCCCGACCTACATTAAAGAAATCAAATACCTAAAAGAATATTATCCTCTTGCAGTACTAAACTAAACTCCGTGGCCCGACATCCCCAAAGGGACACGGCCTACCACCCGACCGCTGCATCATCTACCTATAGGCAGATGGCAGGATTGGGGGCATGTGGTCAGCATGCCGACATCCACGGCCGTTAATGGTGGTTTCCATGACCGCCTCTTGCAGTACAGACATTTTAAAATTCTGCTATAACCTTTCAATATGCATATTGTTTTATGTGGAACAATTATTATTATTATTATTATTATTATTATTATTATTGAAATAGGCTATATTAAAATTCTGGTGAATACAATGTCATAACAGCAATTTGGTTCAAATCTCACAATGAAAATTTTTTAAATTGAAAACCTTTACCTTTTTTAGCGTGAAACACCAAACGTCATGCATGTAGATTCTCATTACAATTAGGTTTTCAAGGAACATATTTTATAAAACATGACATGTTCTCAATAGTAACTTTTTAATAGTTTTCCTAATCCTTTAAGTAGCTCTACGGATTTAGAAATATGTATATTTCCAAAAACTATTTCTCTTAAAAAATTGTGCAATGTGATTCATTATTATTTAATTCAGCAACTCTGACATTTTTAAAAAATTACAGTGAATTAAATTTTAAATATAAATCTAGGTTTACGTTTTTTCTTAATCTGATGTTTGCATGCACTACAATTTTTTAAATTTCAAACCCATTTTCTCTATTTCTGAATAGAAACTCATACTTCTCATCCACGCGCTATAGTAAGTGCATTCCCTAAAAATTGTGGGAGCATATCCACTTTATATATTGGAACATTGGGTTTTTCTCAATATTTGTGGGAACTAATCCATGTAGAAAAAACTGGCCTATACTTTTTAATATTACATATTTTGCCACTTATAATCAGATTGTGATGCACATCTTTAAAAGCGAAGGACACTCCTGTAAATTTCGGCACAGATATATTTGAAAAATCCGTGCACAAAAATCTATGCCCCATATTATAATATACAATGTAATTAACATTAATTTGATACATTCAGGTGTGGACAAAAAATTTAATATCATTAGTTCGTGTCGCTACAAAATAATGCATGATTCTTTGTTTAACAACTAGTAGAGTTAATTGTTTCTTATTTCACAAAGTTTATTTTATCTAAATGGGCACCACTTAGAACAATTTAAGACAGAAAATACAACATTTTTAAAAATATTACTGTATAACACTTGGAAGAATTACAAAATAAGTATATCTAATTGAATATAAGGGATTAGATATACTAGGGCCGTCCATAAAGTAATTTTCCCTGGGGCCGTTTACAGAAAAAAACACAATTTCATGGAAATGTTTATTGAAACAGAAACAGCAAGTGTTCAGCTATTTTTCAACATATGCGCCACCGGAATTGAAACATTTTCCATTACGTGGAACCAACGTTTGAATACCTGTGTCGGAGAGTATGCCGCCTAGAATTTGAACCATTGTGTGGCAACCATGTCCGCCTCTTTCTCATTCTCTGTAATTTCTTGTTTATGAAAAGATGGAAATCAATGGGGGTAAGATCCGGGCTGTCGGGTGGATTTTTAAACACCTCCCAGCAAGTCTCTTGGAGAAGTTCGACTGGCATACTGCATGTAGGCTATACATTGTATGATACTAATTTTGATTTGATTTGATTTGATTTGATTAACATTATTCACGGATCTAACCAGCCATCATAGTTTGCATGCTTTCGTGGCATAGTCTAATAGTCTTAATAAATTGCCTAGGAGTGCTGCTGTGTCTCTTAATATCAATGAAACATATTGCAGATTTAAGTTAGTACAATAAATTTATAAGTCAACCTATACCATATATTCAAAGTAATGAGATAGCCTCAGGTATATATTAAACGCAGTATAAATATAAATAGGAGAACACAGCAGTGCGATGTACGGAAGAGATTAACAGGGTTGTCGGAACAAGGCTACCTATGAGCGGAAGCAATAATTATCATTACCTTAAAGAATTATGAAATAAATTATGCAATAAATAAGAAACTTTAAAAAGTATTATGAGTATTAAACAAATGTTACACAAGGGTTTACATAATATAACAAAGTGAATAATTGTTTGGTAAAATAATTACGGGGCTTTTAAAGCCGACGGTTTCATCAATGTAGTAGTATATATAACTCAAAATTGCCAAGTTTGGAGGTAGTGACTTCTGCGGGAATGACGAGAATATAATGTCTTAATATCTCTACTCGCTAAACCATACTTCTTCTAGATGCATTTTCTTAGGACCACCTGTTAAAAGTCCAATACTTCAGTATCGTTGCTAAGTTTTTTTTTCAGCTTCTAGGCTATATCAGGAGTTCGGGATCTGTGTCTGTACAGTATTGCTTGCCAATTATTACTACTGTCGGTGTATTTTAATGGAGTAAATTTCAACTGATACTTAATTTAAATGGACATGATATAGGATGCAATAGTGAGGATGATTCACGGTATTTGCCTTTACGACTGGGGAAATCATGAAAAAAAACCATGCCAAATTGCCACGGGATTTGAACCTGGGACCTCCTGAATGCGATTCCATGACGTTACCATCTCCGCCACCTCGCTCGGTGTTGTTAAGTTATATGTCTTTATTTTCAACATCTAGGAGGTTCAATTTAAACAAGATTAGTATATATAGATTATATAGATTAGTCCCAGCTTACGACCCTGTAAAAATTTTAACAAATACATTTAATCAAGGGTAATAACTACATTCTAAGTTACGAACCAAGATCTTATAGTGTTTAGACTCTGTTCTTCTACATTTACAATATGCAACGTACGTACTTTATAGGAGAGATTAAATTGTGTATCTTATGAACTTTATAACTGAGATTATTTATGTATGTCTTCTTACATACGTGTAGTGGGAATGGCCCTATAAGGTTGTTGGCTGCATAATAGGAGCTCTATAAGGAGGTACGAACCCTAGCATTAGCACACGATTCGCGTCTCATAATTACCGGCCGCCTACCCGCTTACCTTGAAGTACGCGCAAAAGGCTTCCAATTTTCTCCATCCATCGTCAATATTCAATCAACAGACGCCAACTATCACAATACAATAGCAGACAAGAAGCATGTTCTGACAACACGACTGAGAATTTGTTGTTGCTTACAAGTATGATGTTAAAGTAATTTCTTCTATTCTAACTACAGTACATGTCTCCAGTATAAGAAACAAGATTCCTCATGCAGAATTAACTATCACGATATTCCGATCGTAAGAATTTCTATGATATTGAGGAAAAACCAGGTTGTTAATTTTAAAGTACCGTATTTTTATGTAGCTCTTAAGGCACAGGGCGCATGGGATATGCTATCAGTAGGAATAACATGAGTTCTAGCGGAGCTGATTTCTCTCAGGCCCGTGTCGACGACTTAGTACACACATGTGTTAAGCCTAACCTTGGGGTTAAATGTTAAGTGAAATTTTGGAAGCCCCTGAAGCTTATCTTCACTCCATACAAATCTGACAAGTGAAAAAAACAGAAGCTTTACATATTTCCTGCAGGAGCAAAATATGGTAAGTACTTTTCCTACACATTAGATATTAAAAAGAATTTGCAAGAATTATAGAACTATACTTAATACATGCGTGCAAAGCCATCGATATTATAAAAAAACTAATAAGAGTTTAACCTCAAGGAAGCTTATAGATTTAATATGAAATCAGAGCACGATTAGGACAACTACTAGCTGAACAAAAAATCGACCTACATTATGAAAATAGTATTAATTAATAGGGCCCATTAACGACTACAACAGGCACTGACAACGTTACAAGTGTAGGTCTATACTGTAAAACTCCTGAATAAGTAGGCTAAATCATGCCAAAGAAATTTACGTGTACACGCAAACATTTAAATGTTACATCTACCGTTTATTACCTCTAACCTCTAGGAAATTAATAAGTTTTTCAGAGAAAATTGTTTCGTAAGGACTAAGAATGAAAAAATCATGAAACATCTCGGCACAACATATGAAGTATAAACGATAACCCACTATTTAAGAATTAAAGATTCAAAACTAGTCTGTAAAACTATCTATCCGGCTAAATTTCTGATTGAAATTGTATGGCTGATTGCACAAATATCCTAAAGTTAGATAGGAAACAATTAACACGACTTATCTTTAAATACATTCTGGAAGAATAATCTCGTGTTTTGCGCCTGTTGCAGAGAATAGCAGTTAAACCAATACCACATAGTCAAACCTATAATCAAAACAAAATGGCAGTCTTTGAAGTCTTCTGAATTCCAACTTTTATTACAAAAGGTTCTCTCAGATGCTAATAATGTTTAGACTCATATTTCAATGATGCAGAATTTTCCAAATTAATTAAAATACTTGCAATAAGTTGTAATTTAATTTCATTGTGTAGTTCATCTAATCAAACTTGTTGCCAGACCTAGAAGTGGATCTCAGCAGCCTCCCAATTTTACAAAAACCATTGCCAACGTTATTGAATGTTACTGTTGTCTTCAAGAGAACAATTCTCTGGTGAGCGTCCTATAATAGCACAAGAAAAAGTATGATGCAATTTACTCACAAAACTTTGTCTGCCCTACAGCATGGGCAAGAGTCAGACTTGCAAAGATCGTATTCAATTGTTTCAGCAAGATGTCAAGATGTAACTTACTGTTCGCCACGCAAGCTTTCAAGCGTTTCGATGGCTGGCTTGTAACTACCCATGAGAGAATCTGTACGAAAAATCTTTCGAATAAAAGTGTTAGTCCTTAGTATAAGGACCTAAAGTACAATATTTTAACAATACTCTTCGAAAAAAAAATCGTGAAAAAAGTAGAAACAATAAGAGAAAGACGTCGCCAAACTTCGTGTCATATCCCCAAAATATACTTAACTCAAACACATAATTTTGTTTTTAGATGATTTTTCGTTATAGACATGTTACTGAAGATAACTTTTTTTTTTATTTATTCAGAGGACGACGTACAAAGCGTGTATTTATGTTGAAAACTCGACAGCGAATTTTAGGGTCGAACACAATACTTCATCTAGGCCTACCCATATTACCTATGGTAGAAGTAGAGAAAGAAAAAATGTTTATATCTTCCAGTTAGAGTAACTAGAAGATTTGTCAGTTAAATGGAAATTTATCCCGTGATTTAGAACATGGTCTATATTTCGAAAGATTTCACATTCAAAACAATGCTCTGATTAATGCCGAAATAAATCATAGAAATGTTGCACATTTTTAGTCCACTACTATTGTCATGTGATACCGTTTCCACTAATGGAGGAGTCCACAGTTCCATTAACATTAATAGGCCTACTGTACAGAGAAATGAATGTGTTGCACGACTTATATCACTCTTCCCCGTTTAAATTCTACATAAACTGAAAACATTTTTCAACAGAATGAAATGAAAAAAGGAATTTTAATTCACGGATTGTAATTCGCTTCTAATGATTAAGCGGTCTTGACGCAGAGGAGTGTAGTTTATTCTTGTAAACAAAGTACTTCGAGAGTTTTAAAAGTGTTCTTTTAAGCCGATTTCAGGCGAAGCCGATTAAAGATTCGTTCGCACACAAATAATTGAGTTTGTTTGATCTGTTTTCTGCGGTCTCCTGATCGAAGATACCCCCTTACGTCTGTTCATCCCCCTGTTCCCTTTTCTTACTTTGGCTTTTTTAATCCGTTAATTAAACCGTAGCCTAGTGCTGATGATAAAAATGATGTTAAAAAACATTTGTAGATACTAAAATATTTTCAGTGTCATCTACAAAGAGACTAATGTCTGTATATAAAATAAAATAGAATCAATAAGTTTTCACATTTATAAAATAATAGTTCAAAATGTCTTAAGTTAAATTCTCAACGAAGCCCTATTCTAGATTCGATTCAAAGCACATGGTTAACTCAAAATTCTGATTCAAGTAAAGAAAGGCTGACTTCAGAACACAACCTACTTAATAGAAGACCCCTTACTGCTAGTATTAAAATCAAGCTCTATATTTCTCACAAAAAATAGCCCTATGATTTCACCTCTTAAGGGATGATAGAAGTGTTGATTTTGCCATATTGGTAGAAAAAATGCTATTCTTTTTATTTTATTGTCAAAAATCAAGCATACGCTAAAGCATAACTATGAAAAGCTTTATTCCATTTGGATGCATGGAATAGAGCTGCTGACACCATTTTTAAAGCTCAGCGTGCTTCTATCAGCGCGTGCAAACTTCAATGGCCTGTTTCTCGATTACAATTTGTGTATTATTTTGCCACATTCAAAATCTATCTTCACCAACAACAAAAGAAAGAGATAAAGCTGTGAAATTTTTTCACAATGTACTCTAAAATTTTTACAATAAATTATCTATTTAGATTTTCTGTAAATTGTTTAGTTTTTTAAATATTTAGTATAATCATAGGTCAGTTTTTTTAAGTTTCAAAGTTTCTAGGTAAACAAAAAGTATAAACAATATAAAAATTCACTGGTAACTTTGTAATGAAAGCTTCAAATAATCTCACTTTAAAATTCAGGTTCATAGCTTAAAATATGATGCAGGACCTAGATTACAATTTTGATTAAAGAATTAATTTAATTAATTAACATATCAAAATAAAATTGAGATTTGAAAATGAAATTTTAAGCATTAATTTAAGTTTACATTTTAATTAAGTGAGCAAAATTTCAAGTTTCTAGGACAAATAGTTTAGAAATTCACCCTCCTCTTATCCCTTAACTTAATTATTCTGGTTTTTTTCTTGTTATTATTGTTGTTGTCTTTGTTGTTTTGTTCTTCTGGCTTACAATCATCATCAACTTAAATTGCTCTGGGATCTGAGATCCACAATATAAATAAGCCAGTTCTCCTATAGTTACAGCAGTGGCGAAGTAGGCCTACTCGATAAAGACCTTGAATAACCATTCCACTCAAACTGGAAGCGTAGCTGTAGCCAAGTAAGGTGCAAAGTGTTTCACAACAATTGCAATGCCTTGTAAGCATCGTAAATCAGCAAATAAATTATTATTTGTAGGATTTCTTAAGTTAATTTGAAAATATTATTATTAAATATGACTGGATGTGGTTTTAAAGACTCAGAAAATATATTATTAAATACGGGCTACTACCAGTTCATAATAGGACGCTTTGGACTAATTAAAAAAATACTAGTAATCTACTACGTAGCCCTATAACTAATAAATTCTTAATGTACAACAACAACAAAAAGCAGAAGCTGTTAGATTCTTTAAAATAATTTACTTTTATTTAAAATGGGGTTTACTTGCAGTAAAAATCAACAAAATTTATTACTATTATTATTATTATTATTATGGAAAACAGTTTCACAACTTTTGTTGATATTGATACTACTGAGAAAAATTTCATCTTTTTTCAGCAGCTCATAAACTTTCTCACAATGTGGCATGTTTGGAGTAATGTTGCTCGTTGTATATTGCTGATTATCTTCACTGGAATTCCGATGTCTTGAAGGTTCGTTCCACTGGTATTACTATTGGTATAATTTTTAAAGTTTGTAGCTTCCAGATGTTTCTGACTTCTAATGCCAGGTTCTGGTATTTACTAACTTTGTGCATTTCTGTTTTGTTTAAGTTAGGCTATGAGTGGGTGAGATACTGACATCAATTATAATTGGCTTAGAGCTCTTTTTATTTATCAATAGCAGGTTTGGTCGATTATAGTCAACTGTTTTATCTGTTGTTATAACTTTATCCCAATGTAACAACAACAACAATTATTTTTATTATTATTATTATTATTATTATTATTGACGTATTATATACTTAGAAAAAGCAAAATTTAGGAACGAAATAATTAAATTATTTATTCACTTTATAAAATAATGTGAAACAACCATATGATAGAACATAACCTTCCAAGTAAAACACGTTTAAGGGATATAGGCCTATACTCAACTTTATATGTTTTAAAACACCTGGTTGGTAGCCTTGACGGTCGTTGTTTAGAGCCGGAAGATCGGACTGATTTCTATTAACTGAGGCAGATATGCTGTGACTGGAATTTAAGATGCGATGGATAAATTTAGAAGCACAACTTGTCGGATAGCAATGTTTAGTTTAGAGCGAATAGGTGAGGGTGAGACACGCATTTACTCACATCAGCCTTTTACAGATGGTTTTTGTATCCCTCTAGGTATGTGCTGTTTAGTTAATAGTTTCCCTGGTTCCCACCGGCCGCATGTAGCCTAAAAGTGGCCCAGCAGACACATCCGCAACAAATCCTAATTCTGGTTCATATTGCCATTTGTAAGAGTAGGCTGCACTGACTTCCATCCAGATATATCTTAAATAGGATTCCTTAATTCATTAACAACTAGCAGGTGCCCACGGCTTCGTCCACAATAATGAATTCGAAGATTAATAATTAATATAATTAATTATATTTATTAAACTTATTCGCGAATCATTCATAAACAAAACGATTAATAATTATAATGGGAAAGCTAAAAATCCGGCTTTGGAGTGCATTCCACGATTAAAAAGCACCGCTAGGGAAAAACTACCTCAGAGTTCTCTGGTCCATAAAACCCCTGCATAGTGACTTCCATCCAGATCGATCAATGTTTGCTCACTTAGGCATTCCCTCTTCGGTCTATGTTGAAAATTTCAGATGTATGCGTGCCTTGACATTATAAACAAACGAATTGACCAATGTGAGCTAACGTAATCGAAGCGATCGATTATTCCATGTGATATATTGAAAAAATCGCGATGATTTTATTTTCAAAACATGTCAAAAAAAGGCAAAGCAACCTGCAATTGATTTGACAAATGAAATTTATTACCGAAAACTGATGCTTCAATAGCGCAAAAAATTCACGTTTTCTGCCAGTTTTCACTCATAACTCGCGAACGGAAGCTAAAATTAAAAATCCGGCTTCAAGGTGCATTCGGCCACCCTTTCAGTCCATCTATGTCTAAAACGTCAGATCTTTGCGTCCAGTAGATTTCGCTAAGCATCGAGCACAGACAGACAAACAGATAAACACTTCCTCTTCTTATTATAGATATAGATGACTATATTAGCTATAAAAATCTGGATATGGAAGCTCAAATTAGTGTTGCTGCTAGTATATTAGTAAAATAGTGAACAGTAGATTTGACGATTACAATGTGCCATGAAGGTTCCAAAACAAACAAAATATAAGGTATGAGCTCTTCTTTATTACCTTGCTATTATACTACACCATAACTTCATATGAAGCTTAATGTGTACACACAACTCCATGTACAGAGGAAATGTTAAAATTTCTTTCTTAATGAGCTACATTATCTCTCATTATCTCCTGTTGTAAAAAAGAAGTGTTTAGAAAGAGAAAAACACAAGCAATGTGTAATAGCAAAATAGAATACGTCAGTGGTTTAAAAATATCAATTCTGTTTTCATTGCACAAATTAATTAAGCAAAATGGAAGCAGATGGTCTTTCATAAGTTCAGGAATTAAGCTTCTTTAAAGAAGAAGTCAATCCTTTGACTATCGAGTTTACTGTAAGAGCCGGTCGGCAAGTATGAGAGCTTCCGATAGCTCCCGTTCTAACTTAAAGTAATCGATAAAGTTGTTATAGACATTGTGAGTTTAGAAGATTAGAAAGTTATAAGCCATCAGGAGGTCTCTTTGAGAATCTATCAGGAGGTAACCTACAGCATAATGGATTGGTGATCCTCATAAAGATATGGTTATTGTTACAGCATAAATTGACATTGTTTAGGTAATGGGATACTACTGCAGTTTTGGATTGGAGGGAAAATGGAGAAGTCATGATATGAAGTTTTTTAAGTCCGGAGAATAAGTTTCATTTGGCCCCTACATATTCTGTCCACCGTTGGGGCGCAGGGGATGCGGTCGCTCCTCTCAAGCAGCGGGCCCGGGTTTAATTCGTAATCGCGACAGCTTACCCAGTTGGGGGGGGGGGGCTTCCGGGGTTTTCCTCACTTGTAAAACAAATGTCGGGTGGTCCCTGGATTTCATCTGGCCACCATTTTCATCTTCATTCCTTCCGCGCCTTGTTTAGAGTGAGTGTGTTAACGACAGGTGTGTCTCGTCCCATATGTTTGAGTTGTCTCGGAGGTGGCCCGGCATTGGACTGATCGCTCATCTGTCATCCGGAGAGGTCCTCTATGTCCATGTCAAAGAAGTACGTTTGTGATTCTTAGATAATCCCTCTCCTGACAGGTCGCGGTCTGTAAGACCGCATAAACGTAGAGATTGAACTAAGAGAATGATGAAGAATATAGAAAGTGCCTACCTTAATTCGGCTAATTAATATTGAATACAGAGTATAATGTTTCATTTTTGTATACTGAGCTTTAAGAAGTTAAATAATGCATTATAGGGTTGCAACACCCTCGAATGAATAATGATCTTCGTAACAAGGTAGATGATACAGGTATGTCTGGGAAATTAATGAGCAATTATCAAATAGTACAGCATAAACATTTAATATAAAAGAGCTGTATGTAAAACAACTTTCTAGCACACTAAATCGGAAATAAATATACTCATATTACGTAATTACCCACTTAAGTTTGTGAACTCAGTGAGAAAGAAATAGGTAAATGATAATTTATGAAGAATTTTTGTTTCGTTGACATTACTATAACGATTACTTAAGTTTAACGAGCCATTGTTAAAAAAATAATAGCTCATTCCTTCCGTTGCATAAAATGAAATTAGGTCCAGACACAGAACTATATGTTTTAAGGTCTTATAAATCACACATCTAGGGGTTCTTGCGAAATTTTATAAATCCCTTTATTTTCAAGATCATACTGAAGGGTATTCTCTAATCGAAAAGCCTAATAGATTTCAGTATGAGAACATTCTTATGCAACTTTCAACAGAAACAATATTCTTTGGTTGATGAATATTTATCTACATCTTAGATGTTAAAATTCATGTTACCGAACCGTTGAGCTGGACCAATAAAATAAAAGAGATAATTCATACCATCAGCTCACAACCTTTTATTTTTTGCCTAGGCCTTTCGATACCTTTGTATCATCTTCAAGGTATCATCAAAATTAAAACGAAGTTGACTTCTAGTATTTTTTTCCTATTCTTCTACTTTACCTGAGTTTAACCTCCCATGTAGGAACATTTATGCGGCCCACACCGCCCGGCCTTACAGGACCGCGACCTGTCGGGGGAGGGATTTCTATGGATCACATACAAACGTTTTTACCACACAAGGACATGGAAGGCCTCTCTGGATGAATGATCAGTCCAATGCCGACAACATGACAACATGAACACATAGGACGAGTCACGACATTCGCTCACACACTTACTCTGAACAAGATGCGGATGGGATGAAGATGATAATGACGGCCAGATGATAACCGGAGACCACAAGGGCCTAAAGTTACCTGACATTCGTCTCACAGGTGAGGAAAAACTCCGGAAAACCCCCGCCTAGTTAATTTATCCCGCCCAGGAATCGATCCCGGGCCCGCTTTGAGAGAGGAGTGAACGTATCCCATGCGCGAGTGAACGATGGTCTAGTTCTGTCATTGTAAAGGAACAATTAAAATCTTTGTAAAGTTATATTTAAAAAACTTTTTAAAAGCTTTAAAACGATTTATTAAATTATTTTTTAAAAGTCTTTAAAGGTATAATTGTTTTATCACAACAACAGAACTGTAAGATTTACTGTTTTAATGACTAAATATTAGTAAATCGAAATCTGTATAGCAAGATACCCTTAAGATGATTAAAAATGAAGGTTCTTAAGCTGATGTTATGAATAATTAGCCATTTTATGATATTTTATTCTACAACTTAGAGCTCAATATATTGCAGAGCTGGTGCACTTTTTCCAGAAACTCAACCCTGAAATCCTGGTGTTAAGTATAATCAGAAGGATGAGTGGACCTCCTAAGATATGGCACGTGGTCATCGTGATGGGACTGATCAAGAGGGTCAACGAACCGCTCAGTAGCCGGGCAAAGCCCTCCCAAACCAGAGTGGGTGGACCAGCATGCCATCAATACTCTGCATCCTAATTGTACATCAATTTCTGTGTAAGCTAAATGTCAGGGCACATCATATGAGGTTGCAAGCGGGAGTGGAACAGAGATGATGTTTGAGAAAAGCAAGGAAAAGATCAAATGATGAAAGTACAGAAAAGCAGGAAACCGAGAGAAAGAAATAAAGGGGAAAATGCAGATAAAAATGGGACAGAAAAATGATGGCGAGAAAGCAAACATCCTTATGGGTACATAAAAAATAGAGAATGAGGTAGGGAATGGGATAATAAGATTAGGACTATTTTCACGAGTAGATACAAGACGAAGCAAAGGGAGGAGAGAGAACATAAAATGCACATAAACTTATAAATACGATAAAGATATGAAAGTAGAAAAGAAAAATAATAATTTTGAATTTCTATAGAATGTAAAATTCTTATTAAGTAACAAATTTATTGTGTTGAATTATAGTGATAATGCAATTACAAGATCACCTCCATGGCTGAGTGGTTATTCCGCTCGTCTTCAACCACTGGTACCCGAGATCGAATCTCGGTGGATCCATATGGAATTTGTGGACAAAATGGGGTCGAGGCAGGTTTTCTCGTGGTGTTCCTGTTTCCCCTGCCATATATCATTCCACCAGAGCTCCTTTCATCATACTATGACCAGTGGTTGCAATAAAGGAATTATTATAAAGCACTTACAGCAGTACTGTAGGAAAATAGTCTGATAGGCTTTATCAGGGACGTGTAATGTCTTCTGCGTGCTGCCTAAATCTAGCGCCTGGGTCAATCCATTAGAAATGAACCAAATTTAATAAAATTTGTTGCTCGACATTTTTGATTTTCTTAATTCTTTTACCAGTTATTTCCCAACTAAAGGTGAGTTCAAAACTATGGTAAAACAATTTTTGGGCTCATCCTTTTTTTTTGGCGGCCATTTTAAGTTTGCTTTTTAACCATATTTCAGTCGAAAACATGTTTTGCACAAATGTATGTAACTCTGTTAATTTTATAGATAACAAGACAAAATAAACACCAAAATTATCAGAATGAAATGCTCTACATTTCTGTTTTAACACAATATTACCTAACTAGTGAGGAAAGTGAAGAAAAAAAATTCAAAACTACAAATTGAAAATTGACTTAAAACGGGAGTTTTAGTGCCGCAAAATTATTAGAAGGAAGAAAGACTCGCCCTTAATTTTTTCTGGTGTAGATCTACTATAGGACTACTCGCTGTAGAAGTTTAAAGCTTGAGAACTTTGCGGTTTTTTTAATACAATTTTTCAAAAATGCCCAAAACCGTATTTTGGCAATATTTGAAGTAAACTATCTCGAAAGGGACTGAGTGAAAAATTATGAAATTTATACAGATAACACCTCTTCATGATATAAAGATGTGATAAACATTTGGTGACCGAGACTCAACTGGTTCCCGAGTTATAGTGCATCGAAGTTGGCCATAACTGCAAACTATGCACCGAAATTTCAACACTCTTCAAAGCTTTGAGGGAACCAAAAATTTGCCATGCTAACTGATGAAATGTAGCCTACATATACAACTATTTTGTGTAAAAAACTTAGGCTCACAAAAATGTTATATTTAAAATTACAAAGTGAATTTTTACTATTAAATTACCGTTAAAATTCATGTGCGTATAATGCAAGTTTTGGCCAAATTCGATGCACTGTAACTCGGGAACCAGTTGAGTCTCAGTCACCAAATTTTTATCACAACTTTATATCATAAAGAGGTTTTATCTGTATAAATTTCATAATTTTTCACTCAGTCCCTTTTGAGATATTCTACTTCAAATATTGCCAAAATACGGTTTTGGGCATTTTTGAAAAATTGTATTAAAAAAACCGCAAAGTTCTCAAGCTTTAAACTTCTACAGCGAGTAGTCCTATAGTAGATCTATACCAGAAAAAAAATTGAGGGCGAGACTTTCTTCCTTCTAATAATTTTGCGGCACTAAAACTCCCGTTTTAAGTCAATTTTCAATTTGTAGTTTTGAATCGTTTTCTTCACTTTCCTCACTACTTAGGTAATATTGTGTTAAAACAAAAATGTAGAGCATTTCATTCTGATAATTTTTGTCTTTATTTTGTCTTGTTATCTATAAAATTAACAGAGTTACATACATTTGTGCAAAACATGTTTTCGACTGAAATATGGTTAAAAAGCAAACTTAAAATGGCCGCCAAAAAAAGCATGAGCCCAACATTTTTTTTACCATAGTTTTGAACTCACCTTTAGTTGGGAAATAACTGGTAAAAAAAATAGGAAAATTAAAAATGTCGAGCAACTTGGCCTGGTTCATTTCTAATGCGTGTGTTTAAGATTTGTTTTCATATTTGCAATAAACAGAAAAGGCAATATGTATACTACCTTCTCTTATGCTAAAGCCTACTAGCCTATTTAGTTAATATTTTTAAACCGATTTACCTATAGGCCTAATTTAACATATATATTTCTATCATATTTTTAAAGGCAGAATGTATATGATACCCGATTATTATATGTTACAGCCGACTACTGTATTTAGTTATTATTTTAAAATTAATATAGTTCTTGCTACAATTTAGCATAAATTCCCTTTTAAATTTGTGCATCTAAAGCTAGGAGAAAATTTACAAACACCTGACTACGTTGTAGCTAAAGTCTTTTCTATTCAATGTCAAGAATGGAATAAGTCTACTGAGGCCGTGGTTTCTACATTCGTTTGTCCAGACTTGACCTATTTCCGTTACAGGCGGTTTTCTCAAGTGACCCACTTCCATAAGGCCAGATTTAAAGAAAGTACCCGTCAATATAAAAATGAGGTCTATAGGATAAGATATACTAGTGTTTGTAGATTTCGTTACCATACTTCTATCTACCTTATATAAAAAAATGTTTTTTCAAGCTGTCAACTGTCTTAGTCAGCCGCTTGTCAGAGAGAATGTGTTTCATTTTTTTTAATTCGGCTTCCACCTCATACCCTCAATAAAACTTGTAAAACATTATAGCATACAGGCTGCACGAATTTCTTATCCCAGTGTAATTAATATAGTTTATAAAACGATGCAATAGTCCAGAATATTAAATATAGTAAATTGCAAAAGTGTCTGCTCAGTTTATCCTTGTTGTTGTCAAAATATAACACACTGTTATACACTTCAGATTGCCGAAAAAATTAAACACACGAAATATGCAAAGTCACACATAAATAGTACATAAATTTCGATTAAAATTGGATTAAAATCAATTAGATTTTCTTCTTGTTCGTGTCTTGGATGGTTTCTTCTTAACTAGTGTAACTTATAAAAATATCTTCTACCAGGATGTATTTGTAATTTTTATCTATGTCGCAGTGAAAATTAAGTTCATTATCCAGAACGAGAATTGCTGAACCTCTCGCTGAAGGAAAGCTGTTTATCCATGCCGAGGAAATACAGGACATTCATAAACTCCACAATATTGTGACGAGAAGGATTCCTGATCATGACTTAACAAAACAAACTACAAAATTACGACGAGATGGCTATGGATTTAAGTCTGAAAAGAATTGGGAATGAGGCATTCAACGCTTGATGATTCCTGAACTACGGTTCAGCAGGTTAGTTGTTGTGGAAATAAAATATCCGTATTTCTTAATAGCTACATTTGCATATTTGCAAGTCGATGCACCATTTCTGCATTGATTCGTAATGCATGCAAGCCAGGTGGAAGCATAGATTCGAAACTAGTGCTCGTTCCTCATTGGGGCTTCAAATTGTATTGTATTGCTTTATTGTGTTTATAAGAGTAGGCTATATTTGCCGGCAACTGTAACGATTATGCTGATACGTTACTCCTTTGAAACTGATTGGTAGTAATGATAAAATTATCTCCAAAATATGAAAGTATAATTTTTATTTTACTGAGCGGGATGGCTCAAGCACTAGCGTCTGGGGCTCGCATTCGGAAGATTACGGGTTCAAACCCTGTGTCTAGCCAAAAAGGTTTGGGTTTTTTTCATGTTTTCCCCAGTCATGAAGGCAAATGGCAGATTGCTTGTTGATCTTCCTCCAGGATGGTATCTCCCGCTAGTCAAAGCTCCATTGGTTTACGATCATTGTCATTATTAATAATGACATTTGAAATACTTAGTACCTGTACTATCACTTTCAATAACAGTTTCCGATAAGGCCTTCCATTTAGCTTAACTGGAAGATATCTTGCACTACCACGCAGGATTGCTATCGTGAAGAGTGCAGTAAAATTTCATAGCTTGGATAGCAGAACCGTGGCCACCGTATCTGATTCTTCTAGTTCGAGCGGCCTCCACTAAGTAAGACAACTCGATCGTAATATCGTTTCTCTTTGCACAATTAAATTCCATCGGAACATACAATTTCAAGCAATTAATCAATTTGAGCAGTTCTAATATTCAAATATGAACCTAGTAATTAAACCTTCAAACATGAACTTACAGCTATGGAGCTATGGAGCTATGGATCTCCAGTAGAAAACCATTTTGTTTCCATCAAATCTGTCTACCTGGCAGTTAGAGGTTTATTGCTCCTTCCGTTAGTTTAATTGGGAGTTGATCTTTCAAATAGCTTTTATCGGGAGGTCGTAGTTCGCAAATGTTGGTCAAGTTCCAGATAAGTTCCCCACCTGGCAGACAAATATTTTACCCGGAGGTAGTTCAAATGATCCCATAGAAATATGATATCCCCGCTTATTGTATCATATCAATGTTCACAGATTAATTAGAGCTAACGTAATGTATAGGTATACAAACGGGGTTGGACTATGCTATGGCGTAACATCTGGCATTTATTTTTTTAAATGATTTAATAGTAATTGCGTTTCGGCTCTTCTGGACTTCGTATGAATATTATTGCCTTAAAGTTCTCACCTCAGTCTACCCTATCAGCTTATTCACAGCAAAACTCATTACACAGGTAATGAGTTCTAATACAACCGTTCTAATAACAAGTATTGCTAATTAATAATTGTTCCTCTCTGGGGTGTCTGTATTGTCGGTATTCTTTATGTATAAATCACCTGGGGTGTTCTGAATTACAGATTTTTATGTTCAAATAATCTGGATTGTTTTGATTAATTGTGTGTATAAACCATCAGAGGAGTTTTCGAGTCACAAATAAATTCACATACAGAATTTAACATTGTACAAAGCAGGTCTTTGTACGATAGACGGGTATTGTGTCGTTTTGCCCAACATAATACGTGATTTTCAAACTACCATTCTTTTACCCTCTTGTACATACTACACTGCATACAAGCCTCCAATATAATTATGCACTTGAAACAGTGATAGGCCTACCCATCACGCCATATGTATTAAACGAGCATATATTCAATTTATTCGTTGAACAATAATAGGTCATTATAAGTTTATACACATTAGAGTTGTGAGTTTCCATTTGTTTAATTAAAACCTTAATTTGCAGGGACGTAGCCATATACACAATATCAATTTAAATTACCGGTAATATTTTTAACTTTTTTTTTACTATTCATTAATCTCAAACTAATACTTTATTGTGGTTTATTTAGTCTTTAATTTATTATGTAATATAATTTTGCGCAGACGGGATATCTGCACCAATCAGAGCTTAACGATTTAGCCAACTTGTAGAACCGGTAGCATCTTCCATGATTATTAGAACTTTTTAAGTCACTATTCTACAAGATGCATGTCTTTTGTGGCTAGTAAGTCTTCTTTCGGTGAAATCCAAAAACAGGTTACCCCTTAATCTCCGCCCACTCGATATTCACATTTGCACGGACTGTCTGATGTATTTTGTCTCTGAGCGAAGCAGGGGGACCAACTGACCTTGTATATTGTCGCAAGTGCCTTGTACCCACTGTCCTTGTATACTGTCGCAAGTGCCTTGTACCCACCTTATTATATCTCCCGCGAGGTTTGTGAGCCTGTCACCGCACGTCTAGCGGTATGACGTCACACCTCCAACGTCCAGTCACGAATTTCTTCATAATACGAGAACAGAAGAATTCGCTAGATCGTGATATAAAAGAAACTGCACCATTTAGAGTGGATTGGGCAGGATACAATCATCCGAAGGTGCGACCTGTTTTTTTTATTTTCCCCTTCTTTCATACATTCTAGTCAGTGCTATTGGAAAGATTTCCAAATACTTCAAGGTACCAACTGTGCATTGTCTTATTTATCAGTCTTAAGTACTCTACAAGCTCCGCATCATCTATCAAATGAAGGCATGTGAAGCTGCGCTGCACATTCGCTGTTTTCTAAGCGAGATCTTGTTCCAAGTGAGATCTTCAATTCCACATGTTCACTTAATGAATTGTGTTTAATTCAGCCATTACAATAATCTATTCATTATAATTTGTGAATATTAATTGCTGATATGAATTAACCTTACACGATTTTTTACTGAATAACTGTAGATATAGTCTTTGCAGCTTAACTTTTACAAGAAATATATATATCACTGATGTTACTGTCAATTTACTGCGCATTTGCGTGGTGGGTCCTCCGGTTTTCTACACATAATAGACCTACGCTCGTATGTGCTTATATCTATGTGCTTATTAATTGGACATTAGTGTAGCACATATACTAGTATGTGATAAACAAATTAAACACCATAAATCGCACTTTAGACAATCGATATTATTCCCCGTGAAACTTGAAGATTAAGAATTTATTTGTGTAAATAACACTGTGCAACATTTTAAAATTTTTGGTGCGATGTTTTAAGACTTTAATGTGATTTGAGAAGTATTCTTCATGCTGATTTCGAATAATGGTTTAAATTTAACTTCGTGGCGCTAACATCGCAGAAGGGATAAGGCCTATCACCCGACCGCTGCGTCATCTACCATAGGCAGATGGCAGGATTGGGGGCATGTGGTCAGCATGCCGACACCCACGGCCGTTAAACTTTTCCTGTATCATCTAAGGTTTATATACAATTAAATTTGGATTTTTTTTATATCGAAATTTTTGAACAGGGAAAAATATTGTTTGAGTTTAATTTAAAAATTGTGCATTTTGTTTCCCTTTATAAATTACACTGAACTGCATTATAATGGACAACGATATAATATATTCACTTAAAAAATGTTCTAATTATGACGAGAACTTGATATATATATATGACAATTTACTTCCTCTTCCTCGCTTCAAGATCTTTCTGAAGTGGATTGAAACTTCTCTTCCTTCTGCAGATCTGCAAAGCGCAAAAAATACTTTGGAAGCACCTAAGACTACAGAATAAGTTTTAAAAAATCATGTTGCATAGTGTAATTATTACAGCAAGAAACTTCTACCAGAATTTTGTAAAGTGTAGCCTATTTCATCTATTTGTATTTGTCATTCTTGTTTATGGAAGGAGCAATAAATTGTTATATCTTTCATCCTATATATTTTTTTCCGAGATGTGTGCGAAAAGGGCTATTCAAACTAATTCTGCTTTTAAATTTAACTTTACAACTTATACAGTCCTCTTCGGTTCTAGCCACCACATCATGCTACTACTGATGAATTTAAACGCCAGCTTCACTTAGGGTGGCGTGCACCAAACTCATGTCGTTTACTCTTTTAGTAAACCTTACATCTTTAGTTCTAATTACTTTAGTAAGCTACTCTTTTAGTAACGTACTCTGTTAGTAAAGGTGGCGTGCACAAACCAGGAGTAAACTAAATAAAAATCTGTAATCTGTTAAAGCAGTAGCAAATCTGTGGATGAGAAGGAAATCTGCGACTTCCAACCTAGAGTAATTAACTAAAGAAGTAAAAATTTCATTTACTCCCAGAGTAAATGAACTTACTCCACAACTGGTGGAGAGCACCAACACGGAGTACGTTACTAACGTAGTAAGTTGTGGAGTAAATAAGGCCAATATTTACTCCTACTCAGGGGGTAGAGTAAAGTTGTGTAGTAAGTGTGTTCTGTGGCATTTGCGTGAGTTATGAGTTACATATCACATTAAATGGATTACATAAAACATACTGAGGATAACTTATTGAGATGAAGAAGGTGGTATACAAAAAATGAGAGTAGTTAAGGAGAGGAGAGACCCATTTACGTTGTACAATGCCCACGAATACAGAAAGGTTTGGGTTCCATAAGAAATATATAGAAATGCTGCTTGATATGGTGGAACCATTTCGACACAATTCTGACAAGAACTCCCCTCTATTCCGAAGACTACAATATCTTTGTGCGAATCTCCTGTGCAGGTGCTTTTAAAATTGTGGCAGGTGATTTAATAAATATTAATCGAACCACACCTAGTAGGGCATTTAATAACGTAAATAATTAAGCTCATAAATCCTTACATGAAATACCGTATTGTAGAATGCACATTTGGCGTTTGGAAGAAACGTTGTCAGATTCTCACTACATCCATGATATTTCAGGCAGCCAAATGTGGAAATATCATTGCGGAGAGCGGTCCGACTAGGAAGACGTCCACCAAAGGTGAGGGGGAGAGTGAGTGAAAGGGAACTTTGCATTGTACGGTACCAAGAGCGCATGTGCGTTCAAATATCTTCCTAGCTGGAGAGCCCATAAGATGCTGCAGTTCTCCATCACTTTGGGTTAGAAAACGACGATGTATTTCAAGCTAATCCTATGGATGCAGATATCGGCGAGGTATAGTATATTCCAATAAATGAAAGCCTCCGTTCTTGGAGCTACCCAGATAACACTTCCCCCCTGCTACTTAATCGTAGACATTACTGAACAATAGGTGATTCTCATTGTTAAACGATTTATTGTAATTATTATAACTTTATTATATTACACTTCTATAGCTTAACTTAAAGCACAACATTGCGAATGCCAGAATTATAATAATAAGTATAAGAGCTAAAAGTTCATTAGTTGCACCCGCAGTGTTAATGTATAATATGTCCTTTCTTCTAACCCAGGTGTAAAAATGGCCAAACAGACCACATCGGAAGAAAATTTAACTGACTCTGGGATTAGCGTACAATGAGCAGGGGACACATTGTAAAACCATTCCTTCAAAGACTCTCGAATGGTGGAGTGAGACGAGGCATTTATGTTTGGGAATAAACTATAGCAGATGCTGCAGGTCTATAGTATACTGCTAACTATTTTAATTAAACCTGTGGACAGGAAAGTGGGAAGCATTATTATCTTTATAGAAGACAAATGCCAACATGAGTGCCGAAAGAAAATTTTAAAGGAGGGGCACTGGAGGTTGAACCTGCACAGGATCTAGAGAAGTAGTCACTGAAATTATTTTTAAACACACAACCACCTACATAATTATTATTGGAGTTCATAGCTTGCGAAATCTTGTACCACCATTTTTTGTTTAAATATTACATTTCTCAGTTGTAATAGTCTATTATTATTTTTATAAGGTAATAATTTTAAGTAAATGTTCTGTGCATTTGAAAAAGGACAGAAACATAATGCCTCTTATTAGTTTTGTTATCCTTTTTATCCCTTTCTTTTCCATGATTTTGTGTAATACTCCTCATTAATATTGTTAAACAGTCAATAAGTATTAATAATTCATTACATTGAGATTTATGATAAACAACTGTAGAATAATTGATTTATCGTTTTTGGGGAAGAATATGTAACTTTAGGTAATTTAAATATTTCAATATATTTTAGAACTTTATTATTCTTATGAGAGAAATAATTGTAATAATGACAGTGAATCATTTATGAAAATCAACTGGAAATTCCTATTGTTTGCATTATGATACAGAAATAGTTTGCACAAAAATTGTAATCACAGTACTACTAAACTGAAAATATTCAATTGAAGGAATTAAAATAAGTAATGAATAAAACACTACTAATTGGCCTATTTTAAAATATGACGATTGTCATTAGTAATAACCCGTACAACCCAAATTCATATTCATTGTTTCAGCGAACCTTTCCTTTTCATTCTCTGGCACTTTAATTATACTGGCAATTGAAATGCACGTGTTCTGCTGCGCTGCACTAACGTTTCTTCTCTGTTCTGCGCACAATTCGTCTACTTCTTTAGTAAAATTCGTTTACTACTTTAGTTACAACTAAAGAAGTAACTATAAATTGAGTTCTCCAACACTAACTAAAAGAGTAAGTTACAAAAAGAGTAGCACTAAAGTAGTAAATCTAAGAAGGGAACCTGACGTAACAAAAAAGGTTTTTCTGTCTCACTCTAGCACATTACTCGTATGACTTAAAGAGTGAAACAGATGTAATGGTTCTTGTTTACTTCAGGTTTCCGTCTTAAATTTACTACTTAAGTTTGGTTTACTCCTGGATGGTGCACGCCACCCTTAGTGTATAATGAGGTAAGTAATTCCAATTCCAATTAAATAAGATCAGACTAAATACAACATTATTGTTGTCGTGGAAGAAGTTGTGAACGTAAACGGGCTCAATCAATATTTCTTGAAAATGAGCACCGAACATTTCCACATTTGATGTAAATTGAATTTTGAGTATTGTACTTAGTGAGCAAAATTAAAATAAACATTCAAGGGTTCGTTGCTAAGTTTTATACGTACTTTTACACATATATAACTTATAACTTATATAGGTCTATATCCCATATAACCTACAAACACCAAAAAAGTAGGAAAAACGTTGGGGTGAAATTATTAGAGTGTAGGCTACTGTATACCCCCCCGTGGCAATTTTCGACTCATTCTATTTTTTTGTTGGTATTGCCATCTAGTTTCAGTTTTTAGTTGTTTGCCCCTTATCAATTACAGCATTTACCCGGGAACCCCGGAAAACTACGGAAATCCGGAGAAAATGAGTTCTTCTTTGTTCTTTGCTCCTAATATCCCAAGGGAATTTCTGACTTACATATTTTTTGTTGGTATTGCCATCTAGTTTAAGTCTTTAGTTGTTTTCCCTTTATCAATTACAGTATTTACCCGGAAACCCCGGAAAAATACGGAAATCCGGAGAAAATTAATTTTCTTTGTTCTTTGCTCCTAATGTGCCCAGGAAATTTCTGACTCACATATTTTTGTTGGTATTGGCATCTAGTTTAAGGTTTCAGTTGTTTGCCTCTTACCAATTACAACGTATCCCCGGAAAACCACCTATATACGGAGAAAATGACAATGTTTTATTTTATAAATCTTTGTTCCTTGTTTCTAATATTCAAAGGGAATTTCTGACTCATATGCTTTTTTGTTGTAATTCCCATCCAGATTAAGGTTTCATTTGCTTGCCCCTTATCAATTACAGCATATCCTCGGAAAACTCCGAAAACCACGAAAATCCGCAGAAAATGAGTTCGTTTAAATTTTTTAGAAACCTTTGTTCTTTGATCCTAATATTCCCAGAGAATTTCTGACTTATATATTTTTTTGTTGGCATTGTCATCTAGATTAAGGTTTCAGTTGTTTGTCCGTTATCAATTACAGCATATCCCCGTAAAACCCGGAAAACCACGGAAATCCACAGAATTTCTAGAACTCGGAACTTGTGATCTACAGTCACTGTAACAGTTATTGCGAAATAATTCTTCTGCTTAAGGTGTGTCCGTTGCAGGCACAAAAGGGTGTGTATGTGGACTACGAGATATCTGCCATAATTTGATGGTCACATGCAAAGAAATGGGGAATCATATGTTCTATACATGCCAAATGTAAGTTAAAGTTGTTTTCCTTAGTTGCTCGCTGAAATCTTAAAATCAATTACATTTTGTCCATATTACCAATCCAAAATTGTGCTGTTTTACCCAATGTCCCTTCTCTAACTTCAGTCAAGAAAGTTTGGTAGGGACTGTGGAAGGTTTGGCAAGAAAAATTATCATTCAAAGATGTCAAATTAGAATATGAAGGGTGTTCTGCCAGGTTTTTAAAAGCTATCATCCCTTCAGCATCAGGATTTTTTCCAGTATTCTTTGTCATGCTGTAATTGGTAAAAGGAAAACAACTGAAACCTTAATCTAGATGGTAATGCCAATAAAAAAAAACATATTAGTCAGAAATTCCATTTGAATATTAGGAGAAAAGAACAAAGATTTAAAAAGTAAAACATAGTCATTTTCTCCGTACATACGTGGTTTTCCGGGGATATTTTGTAATTTGTAAGGGGCAAACAACTGAAACCTTAAACTAGATGCCAATACCAACAAAAATGTGTGAGTCAGAAATTCCCTGGGAATATTAGGAGCAAAGAACAATGAAAAATTAAAACAAATTCATTTTCTCCAGATTTCCGTGGTTTTCCGGGTTTTCCGGGTAAATGCTGTAATTGACAAGGGGCAAACAACTAAAAACTTAAACTAGATGGCAATGCTAACAAAAAAATATGTGTCAGAAATTCCCACGGGGGGTGGGGGTTCATATTAGTGGCCCATGGTCTGTATGTTGCATGAACTAGGGTCCGAAAATGCCTTATTTCCTGGTTTGAGTCCTTTGTCTACAATTCTGCTGATACGGTGATGTTCAAGCTACAATGCCAGCATAACTGTCCTGTGGCAGTTGTTAAGTGCCAGTATGGTACTTTATGAGATTGTGTGGGGGACGAAAAAATGTCTGTCCGTCTGTGTCTGTCCGCTTTTTCGGATTTTCATGAAACTTGGAAAACGTGTTTATAATGTCCATGGGAAGAACCCTATTAGTATTGAACCAAATCGGTTCACCGGTACCGGAGTAATGCCCAATTTAATGCATATTGTAATAGATTATATTAGAAAGGCGCCATAACTCAAATACGCTGTATTGGATTTCCATGAAACTAGGTATACACATTTATGACGTCCATGAGAAGTACTCTATTGAATTTGAACCTAATTTTGACCGGCACCGGAGTAAAACCCAATTTAGTGTCTATTTTAAAGGCGCAATAACTCAAATACGCTTTATCGGATTTTTATGAAACTTCGTATACGCATTTATAATGTCCATGGGAAGAGATCTATTGATATTCGACCAAATCAGTTGGCCAGTACCGGGATAATGCCCAATTTAGTGCCTTTTATGTTAATATTATAAGAAGTCGCGATAACTCAAATATGCTTTATTGGTTTTTCCTGAAACTTTGTATACCCATTTATAATGTACATGGGAAGACGTCTACTGATATTGGACCAAATCGGTAGACCGGTACCGGAGTGAAACCTAATTTAGTGTCTATCTTAAAGACGCTGTAACTCAAATACGCTTTACCGGATTTTTATGAGACTTGGTATACACATTTATAATGTCCATGAAAAGACGTCTATTGATATTGGATAAAATCGGTTGACCTGTTTCGGAGTAATGCTCAATTTAGTGCCTATTTTATGGTAATATACGTATTCGAAAGAATTTATGAAATGCAAATCAGTTATCATGACAACATAGTCTATTGTTTTACTGTGATCTTATAAGGCTTTGGAAATAAAAATACAGTTAGCTATGACAAATAACACTATTGCTTTACATGCGCTTATCCAACTAGACCGTTAAACTGACCCAGGTGGCCAAGATGGTAACGTCTCACATTCTGGAGTTCCATGGTTCAAATCCCGAAACCGGCCAATTTGACTTTTTTGTTTGTTTGTATTCTGCATATCATAATTGCAATCATAACTGATTAAACAAAAACATACTGGCACGTTGCTACATCAGTTTACATGATTTTATTAAGTGCCAGTATGGTACTTTATGAGATTGTGTGGGGGACGAAAAAATGTCTGTCCGTCTGTCTGTCCGTCTGTCCGTATGTCTGTACGCACCATAACTCAAGTACGCTTATTCGGATTTTCATGAAACTTGGTATAAACATTCATAATGTCGATGGGAAGAACCCTATTGATATTGAACCAAATCGGTTCACCGGTACCGGAGTAATGTCCAATTTAGTGCCTATTTTAATAGATTATGGCGCCTTTCTAATAGAAAGGCGCCGTCACTGAAATACGCTGTAACGGATTTCCATGAAACTTGGTATACCCATTTATGACGTCCATGAGAAGTGCCCTATTGAATTTGAACCTAATCTGTTGACCGGTACCGGAGTAAAACCCAATTTAGTGTATATTTTAAAGACGCGGTAACTCAAATACGCTTTACCGGATTTTTATGAAACTTGGTATACACATTTACAATGTCCGTGGGAAGACGTCTATTCATAATGGATAAAATCGGTTGATCTGTTTCGGAGTAATGCTCAATTTTGTGCCCATTTTATGGCAATATACGTATTCGGAAGAATTTATTAAAAAAATGAAAATCAGTTATCTTGACAACATAGCCTATTGTTTTACTGTGATCTTATAAGTCCTTGGAAATTAAAATACAGGTAGCTATGACAAAAAACAGTATTGTTTTACATGCACTTATCCAACTAGACCGTTAAAATGACCCAGGTGGCCGAGATGGTAGACCTTTCTTCTTCCGTAAGCCCTGCTTAATGAATAAATCTGGAGCTTAACTTGGAAATCAATTAAAAAAAAACATATTCTGCATATCATAATTGCAGTCATAACTGATTAAACAAAAACATACTGGCACTTTTTTACATCAGTTTACCTGATTTTATTTAACAACAGATCAGTTGCTTCTACGGGCCGGAAACGGTGAATATTATTGATTTGGCATTATAATTTTAAATTGAGGTCCAAAATTGATTTTCAGTCGATCATCACAAAATATAATTTGTATGAATAATTTCAATTAGGAATTAATTCACAGTACACTTATTAAGTGCCAGTATGGTACTTTATGAGATTGTGTGGGGGAAGGGAAAATGTCTGTCCGTCCGTCCATCCATCCATGTGTCTGTACGCGCGATAACTCAAATACGCTTTATTGGATTTTAATTAAACTTGGTATATGCGTTTATAATGTCCGTGGGAAGAACCCTATTGATACTGGACCAAATCGGTTGACCGGTACCGGAGTAAAACCCAATTTAGTGTCTATTTTAAAGGCGCCATAACTCAAATACGCTTTATCGGATTTTCATGAAATTTGGTATACACATTTATAATCTGCATGGAAAGACGTCCGTTGATAGTGGACCAAATCGGCTGGCCGTACCGGATAATGCCCAATTTTGTGCCTTTTTATGGTATTATATAACAAAAGGCCCCATAACTCAAACACGCTTTATCAAATTTTCATGAAGCTTGGTATAAGCATTTATAACGTCCATGGCAAGAAGCCTATTAATTAAAGGTCACATGTTTTTTAAATCATGTCTATACAACAATGCCGCATTTTTAATAATTTGAAGGCTTTGTCTGAAGTGCAGTCAGATGTGTTTACTTCGTTGATGTATTTGAAATTTAGTAGGTCTACTACATGAATACTGTTATATGCAGAAGGTACATTACTGTGAAATAATTAGCGGAGTTACATGCCACTGAATTTTGCGAAATGGTGACCTATTTTAAGAATTTCAAGTTGCAATACATTGAGATTTGACAAATAACACTATTACTTCACATATACTTATCAAACTTCACCGTCAAACTGACTGAGTTGGCCGAATGGTAACGTCTTGGATTCGTATTCTGGAGGTCCTGGATCAAATCGCGGAGCCGACCGATTTGACATGGTTTTTTATTATTATTATTATTTTTTATGTGAGTGCGCGATTGTCAAGGTATCACAAATCTGTAGTCTGCTGACGCTGGTCAATTTTAACTGATTAAAAAACTTATTTTCTGCACATCATAATTGCAATTATAATTGATTCAACAAAAGCATACTGGCACTTTGTTATATCAGTTTACCTGATTTTATTTAAATTATTGTCGTAATACCACTATTGTTCACGGTAGTAAATTAATTCTAATTATAGATTACTGTACAATCAAGCCTAATAAATGAGGCTCATTGTGTTTGGAATTATGTTAAGTTTGCCTCCCCCTTAATAAAATTGCTAATAAAATGCCATTCGTACCACTCGTACGTGGATTAACTTCATTTAGGAATTAGCTCACAGTACACTTATTTAAATAATTATTGTAGTAATTCCACTAATTGTTCACGATAATAAATTAAATATTTTAACAGATTACTTTATACTTTAGCCTAATGAATGAGACTTAATGTGTTTGGAATTATGTTGAGGATCTAACCCTTAATAAAATTCCTGTCGACGGCCCTGTCGTTGTTGTGGGCGCGTAGTTCACCTGAATATAGCCTAAATATATTTGGGTCCATGATAAATGAATAGGAATATGTGGTCCAATTAATTGGCCTCCACGCTCGCCTGACCTGAATAGACTAAACTTTTATTTCTGAGGGCATTAAAAAACTCTTGTGTTTGAAACACTGAATTCTTATCGTATTCTGCAAGACTGCCAGATAATATGAGATTCTCCACTGACAGACCTACATAAGCGCCAGGTAATCAACATGATGGTGAGTTGACGGATGTAGCCATGCTAACGGAGGTACCGTAATTTTCAGCATTTCATTTGGGTGTTCTGTTACCCATAGTTCTATTTTTTAGTACCATGTCATATGATTTTCTGTTTTCTACAATTCTGTTTTTGATAATTCTGTGATGTAGGTGTAGAGAAAGGGCTCAGACAAACTAGTAAAACATTTTCAGACCGATGTCCATATAACATAAATTCACTCTCTATGGGCAAGAAATGTTTCCCCAAAGTATTGACCTACCATTTTGTTACACCTTGTAGACATACGCTACTGTTCAATATTACCAAAAGTACGTAAAGAAAATTCATGGGTTATAGTTTACCGGTACCCAAAAAGGCCAGTACTAGTTAAGGGTTTAGAAACTGTGAGATGTGTCATCAACTCGTCTGTTTTGTGGTTCGCCACAAGATTCGCATCTCGGTCCACTGCCCTTCAAAATTAAAAAAAGAAGTTAGTATTGTCATAGTTGGTCAGTCACCCACTTTTTTATCATTAATTCTCAGCATCGCTCTCTAGACACGTGTGGCGTGACCACTAATAAGCGCGGGGGCGCTAGTATCACACCCTCTGACACTGGGGTGACAGCTCCCATGCACGTGACGAGGGTGAGAAAAACCAACCTATATAAATACTTGCCTAGGGGAAACACACGCATGAAGGCGACTAAAACATAGCCGTGAAATATGCCGTAAATGTCTTTATGTCTCCTACAGGAATCTCTTGCTTGTACGTGTAAACTCAAAAAATCATTTCTGAAAAGTGTTTTTTATTCTTACTTTTCTTTTTTAATTTTAAGTGGAGCAAAGGTTTTCAATTGTACATCTATCATTACCTTGAGAGATCTGACGAGAAAAACACAGAAAGTGAGAGTATATTTAGGAAAACTGTGTTTCTTACTTCATATTGAAGGATATCGAACTAACTAACTCCGTGGCGCTAACATCCCTGAAGGGACAAGGCCTACCACCCGACCGCTGTGTCATCTACCATAGGCAGATGGCAAGATCCATAACGCACCAGCCTCGTTTCAAAGATTAGTTGATACTATATTAAGAGAAGAGATAGGAGAGAAATGCTTTTGTTATTTGGATGATATAGTACTTATTAGCGAGACATTTGAAGAACATTTGTCCTTGTTAGAAAGTCTTAGAGAAATTAAGAAAAGCTAACCTGAAAATTAATAGGGAAAAATCAAAATTTTGTAGAAGTGAATTAAAATATTTGGGTCATATCATTACTCCATTAGGAATTGCTGTAGATTCAGATAAAATCTCGTGTATCCTTGAGTATCCAGCCCCTACAAAAGTCGAGGAAGTACGAGCATTTTTAGGATTGGCTTCTTGGTACCGACGATTCATTCCATTTTTTTCTGAAGTTGTAAAGCCCCTCACTGCACTTCTGAAAAAGAATCAGAAATGGCGTTGGACTAAGGAATGTCAGGAATCTTTTGATGAATTGAAATCGAAATTATCTAGTAGTCCTATATTAACTTGTCCGGATTATACTAAACCCCTAGTGCTACAGACCGACGCTAGTTTTTCAGGACTAGGAGCAGCATTAATTCAGACAGGAGAGGAAGGAGAGGAAAAAGTAATAGCTTATGCTAGTAGAACTTTAACGGTAGGCGAGCAAAAGTGGGCAATAGTTGAGAAGGAATTGTTAGCTATATTGTGGGCAGTTCAAAAGTTTCGTCCTTATTTGGAAGGTTATCATTTTAAAGTATATACTGATCACTTTGCTCTGAAATGGTTAAATACATTACAGAATCCGACCGGACGATTAGCTAGGTGGAGTTTATTGCTCCAGGAGTATGATTTTGAAGTAATACATAGGCCTGGTAGATTACAAAAAGTTCCGGATGCTTTATCTAGAATACACGAAGGGAAAGTTCAAGAGAAAACGGTAGAGGAAGAATTTTGCCTCTTGTTGACTGATAACTCTGAAGTAGTGGAATGGGAAAATATACAAGATGCTTGGTATGTTAAGCGGAAGGAGCAAGTACAAAGTAAACCTAAATTTTGGCCAGATTGGAAGGTCGTAGATGAGAAGTTGTACCATTTAAGATTAGATCAGTTAGAACAAACTTTAGAGGGAACAGTGAATAGGTGGAAATTAGTTATTCCGCAAGATTTTAGGATTAAAGTATTGCAGGAATGTCATGATGCACCTACTGCAGGACATATGGGGATAGCTAAAACTTTCTTTAGAATAGCAAACAAGTATTATTGGCCGGGAATGTTTAGAGATGTTGCTAAGTATGTTACTGCTTGTGAAATATGTCAGAGACAGAAGGTGTTACAAACGGCTCAAGCAGGACCAATGCATTTTTACCAGAAAGAGAAACCTTGGATGACTGTAGCTACTGATTTGTTGGGACCTTACCCACGTTCCAAAAAAGGGAACAGATATGTGATTGTATTTCAGGACACCTTTACCAAGTATGTAGAATGTAAAGCGTTAAGGAAAGCAACCAGTAGAGCAGTTACGGAAGCATTTTATGAATTGATTATCCTTAAATGGGGAATTCCGGGATATTTGCTGATGGATAATGGACCGCAATACACTAGTAAATTAATGCGAGAGATAGCTAAAGCTTTTAATATAACTCCTTGTTATTTACCTGTATATTCGCCACAAGGAAATCCAGTAGAAAGAGTCAATAGAGTATTGAAAACAATGATTTCTAGTTACATTCAAAAGGATCAAACAGTTTGGGACGTGTATTTGAGAGAATTTAATTTTGCTATAAATACGGCTAAGCATAGTTCCACTGGATGCACTCCTTATATGCTAAATTATGGGAAGGAGCCTGAAATTATCAGTAGGATTGAAAAGGTGGAAAACCAACCGATTCATAAAGAAATTCCAAAAATTTGGGTGGAGAGACTCAATAAATTGAAAACGGTACGTTTAATGGTTAGACATAACTTAGAAACCGCCTATAAGAATTCGAGTCATTATTATAATCTTCGGAGGAGAGAGATGAGATTTCGTCCAGGAGATCTAGTGTTAAGAAGAAACTTTAAATTAAGTGATGCCTCACAAGCTTATACAGCAGGTTTAAGTGCAAAGTTTGTCGGGCCCTATATTATAAAGAAAAAGTTCAGTGAAAATAGCTACGAACTGACAAACCGTTTTGGTAAAAAGTTGGGGAAGTGGCACGTCAAAGACTTGAAACCCTTTGTTCCTGGATAAACATTCTTTAAGGCTGGTAAACTAAACAAAAAAAAAAAAAAAAAAATGTGAACAGTGTTAACATTATTTTTTTTTTATGGTGAGTGGGGGAAGAATGTCACGTAGCGAATGGCTACGTGCATAATAGACGATAGCAAACCATTTCTAAACAAAGGAAGGGTTTGGGAGACTTCGATTAATCGATATTGAACCCTGTTATGACTATCGATACTGCCCTGAATTTATTTTGAATTACAGAAAAAAAAAGAGAAGTGCGCATGCGCCGACGGTGAGTCGACGGGAGAAGAGCTGATCCCAAAAAGACAGTAAGGAGTACGTGCCTGACTACGAGAGAGAGAAGTTGAAAAGGCAGAAGGGAGAAGACGAGCTTGGGATGTGTGACAGCGGTAGAGGCGTTCTGGCATGATGGTGTGTCAGACTTCCATCTAAGGAAATTCTGGTTGTGAACTTCCTTGACACGACTATATGGAGATAGTCATTAATCAGAAGAATACACCAAGTCGGCCAGTACGAGACACCGCTACAGCGAACATCAGCTGTGAGAGTGAGTCGTGACTGCTCGCTCTGAATAAGAGCAGATATGGACATCAGGAAGTAATGGAAGACAACTCAGGATCGGAGGATAAGTTGGACATCACTGGTTGAGTATAATCGTCTAGACTTTTTCTTATTGTTTGGGGAGTGAGAAAACTGAGATATTCCTTTTTTTTAAGGATGGTTTCTAAGTCATGTATGGCGATTAGACGCCGTATGGTATGATAGAAGAATAGAATAGAAATATAGAAGTGAGAATTCTAGAAGTAAAGTGGTGAAATCCAGTAATCCAACTATTTTCTATTTCTGGTCTAAGTTAATTATAAAAGAGCAGTCAAGAGCCTAACCGTTGAATGCCACAGATAGATCTCTTCACTTTGGGGTTTTATGGGTGATTGTCCCACGAATGAATACATAGCTAGGGGCAATTGGTGATGCTCATAGAAACTTTGTTATTTTTGAGACAGGACGCGAGGGGAGTAAGGAAGAAAGGTAATTAAGGGGCATGCTTAGTACTTCTTACGAGGGCCCCTCCCACTTGGGTTTCTTTCAGGTGACGGGTGACTATCTATAAATAGATTTCATGCTGGCCTGTAATGTTAAGTTATGTTTTTTTATAGAGATTTATCTACAAGCGAAGGTGTATGGAATATGGTAGAGGGGGATAAGAAGTGGAAAGATTGAAGGGCAAAAGAAGGCCTACGAGTGGTAGTGCATTAGGTGTGTACCATTGGAAAATTTACATGTTAGGGTAGAAGTAGAAGTCACTAAAGGGGTTATAGAGAAGCTTACTAATCTGGGCGTGAATTAGTTTCAGTTAGAATTCTAGGGAATTTAGAGACAAAAGAAGATTGGGTGCCCATGCTAAAGAGTAGTAACGTAAGAAGTAGGAAAACTAGAATAACCACCGAGTGAATTAAATCAATGGTATAAGCTGAAGGGAACTCTACTTAAAGAAAGAAAGGGGTTAAAAGATAATAGCTGATGACTGGTCAGGTTAGAAAGAGGAGAGTGAGTTGAAAGATAACAACAAATGATTGGTTAGGTTAGAAAGAGGAGAATAGGTAATTGCGAGTAGTGTACTGATGATAAGTAGTTTATTAGCAAGTACTAGAGATTGTAAGGGTGAGGTGAGGGAACGCCGGAAGTATCCCGAATCAAACAAATAAAATCTGGTAGTAGGCAAGGCCTATACCAGTAACATATAAAGAAAAGAAATTTATGAGAGATTGTGAAAGCCATCGATGTTGGAGGCGAACAACGGCCCCACGTGCCTCTAGGAGAGAGTGTCAGGGACCTCTGACATCGATTTACAAAATTTTATTTTTGTTTGCGGCCCATTAATATTTTCCCGGTTGCAGGAGAGGAGTCAGATTGTTTGTAACTCAAGATCTAGACGCCGCTCCTGTATCGGTGGTCTATCGCCACGGTCACTCTGCGGGTATAGGCCTAAACTTCTATTTCTTTCTTCATGAGACTGTCTTTTCTATCTATCTTTAAATACAATTCTTCATGGACTAAGCTGACTAGTAGACTAATATAGGAGACATAGGTGGGATTATTGAGTGTAATCTGTAGAGTAAGGACTGGATTATGAATTGAAAACCTTTATTTATTCAAGAGAAAAAAAAACCCAGTATAATATATATATTGAACTATCCTGAAGTTGCAAATGTAAATGACTACACAAGTCAGTAGTAAATTAGAAGAATAATACAAGACGTTCTAGTAGATACCTAAAAAAAAAAAAAGAAAGAAAATTAAAGTAATTAATTAAGGATTTGTTATTGTTGAACAGAGAACGTACTTATATAGTTAAAATTGGGTATACTAACCTTGAATAATCAAATATTATCCTACCAATAAAAGTGTTGAATGGTTAATGTAGTGTAAATGTAATTTATTGTATATAAGATTGTTATTGTTGGAAAAAGAAAAAAAATAATATATTAAATAAATTACGGTCGTTGTTACTTAAAGCAAAGTAACGTGAAGTCCACGTAAAGATTTTGGCGCCCATATCGTGGGGCTAAGTAGTGTTAAAACAAAACAGTATTGCTAATTGTTGCAACTTAATTGTTAAATAAAAAGTATGGCCGTGTGTTGTGCTGCATAAAGTTATCGTGAAGTTCCATATTTTGGTCGTCCATAGCGTGAGGCTGTGATAGTTTCATAGTAGGATAATTTTGATAGTAATTTTGACCCATAGCGTGGGGCGAGTTGTGTTAAAATTACAAAAGTTTGGCTTGATATAAGAAAAGAAAATAAACATTAATCAGTTAGAATTGGAAACTTGAAATACGAGTCGTCATAAATTTTGGAGCCCATAGTGTGGGTTGAGTTGTGTTGAAATCACATATTTTGATAGCCCATAGCGTGAGGCAGAGATAGTTTTAAAAGAATTTTGGGAGTTAGGTTAGTATAGCTGCAATTTATTCTCAAAAAAAAAAATAATAATAATAACATATTTTTGGGAAAAGAATAATGACTATTGACAAAGTAAGGACTTCTATAGATGACTAAGACAGACGACTGAACTATTGTGTTCTAATCTTTTTTTTCAGTGGTATTGTTAATATATAAATATGGCTACTTATGTTGATCCGTATGCACAAATAAGAGCAGCTGAGTTAACCCAAGCTATTAGGAAGTTGAGGAAGGCGGATTTAGAGGCAGAATGTGATAGAGTAAAGTTACCGACCACAGGTACAAGGGATGAGTTAAGACAACGCTTGTTAGATTATGCCCGCAAGAACCCTCAGTCATTTCAAGTGTTAATTACGGCTTTTGCTCTGAGTCAGGAAGTTTTGGAAGAAGATTTAGTTGAACATAATATAACGGTTCCACAAGATTCATATGGAGATGTAGTGTATACATGGGTTAAGTTAATGCGTAGGAAGGCCATGGCGGTAGCTGATTCAGAAGAAGTTGTACCAGTAGTACCATCGTTTACAATTCAGTTAGAGCCGCATAAACCAAATACTTTGGATCTGGTTCGTAAATGGAACATTAAATTCAAACCTGGGGATAGTATTTACTTATTTTTGGAGAGATTGGAAGATTTAAAACAAAGTTCTAAGTTACAGGGTGTAGAGTTATTGTCAGTATTACCCGAAATTTTACAAGATTCAGCTTTACTTTGGTACAGGAACAGATTAACAGATTGGCCTACATGGGAAGCTTTTTTGAAATAATTTAGAGAATATTACTTGCCTATTGATGAGGAAGACTCGCTTTTGGATGAGATTAGACAGAGAACGCAAGGTCCTAAAGAATCGATTTTTGATTATGTTAATGCTATTCAAACGTTAATGAGGAGGCTGAGTACTCCAATGAGTCCTCAACAAATGATGAAGACTGTTATCAAAAATTTGCGTCCTGATGTAAAATTGTACCTTAGACCTGCAGAGGTTCAAACTATAACAGATTTAATACGTGTAGGTAGGCAGTATGAACAAATATTGTTAGATTCTGAGAGATATATTCCTCCTCCAACGCAGGTTAGAGCTACAATTAAAGAAACGGCTTATAAACCCCAGAGACAAGTTGTTATACCTTCAGTTCATACAGCGTTAGGAATTCAGGGAAAACAGGAACTTCCATCGTCTGAATTACAAAAGAAACCTAGTGTTAGTTTTTCTGCAAAGACGTGGGATAAGGAACGAAATTCAAGTCCTGTAAATGATTCTAGAATAGTTAAAGCAACAGAAAATAAAGAGAGACAGGATGAGTTGGGGGAAAATGGTAAAAACACCACTTTGCGTTTTTCAAATAACCAGCGATGTTGGAACTGTGATAAAATAGGACATAGGCAGTTCGAGTGTAAGGCACCTCGTAGAGTTACTCCACGCACTACGATTAAATGTTATAATTGTAATAAGCTTGGACATAGGTCTATTGATTGTAGGATGCCCCAAGAAAGAAAAGTTAGGCCTACAAATTCTTTAAGGCAATTAACTAAAAATCAGGCTTGTGTGATGTTAAATATAAATCCTACAGATTTAGTTAATGGAGATAGATGTTTTGTTGAAATTTTGCTGGAGGATATTACATTTATTGCTTTAATAGATTCAGGTTCAGATAAAACTTATGTGGGAGAGAAGGGTGATTTTTTGTGTAAAATGTTAGATTTAGCAGTAGAAGAATCTGAAGTTAGGGTGGTGCAACTAGCAGATAAAACTTATAGTTCTATAACAGGAGAGAGAACTTTTGAGATGAAATTGCAGGACAGGATCTTTCAGATAAAATGTAAAATTATGCCAAATTTAGCAGTAGATATGATTCTGGGCATGGACGTTTTGAAACAAATTGGGTTAGTAGTAGATTTGCAAGATGGGACTTGGTATTTCAAAGATGAACCAGCAAAAATTTTTCAATTTGTTAAGGCTATAGATTTAAAAGAAGAAGATCAACTACATAATATTCTTACTTTACCTACACCTCAGGAAAGGGACAGATTGAATATGTTTTTGGAAAATCAGTTACAGAAATTTGATCAGTGTACTGGACTTACCGATCTGATTTCTCATGTTATTGATACAGGCGATGCAAAACCTATAAAACAAAGATATTATCCAGTATCACCCATTTTGGAAAAAGTTATACACGCGGAAATAGATAAAATGTTATTGGAAAAAGTTATAGAGCCTTCAAATTCACCTTGGTCGTCTCCGGTAGTTATGGTAAAGAAACCAGATAGAACATGGAGGTTCTGCGTAGATTTCAGAAAAGTAAACAATTGTACTAAAAGAGATAGTTATCCTTTGCCATACATTGAACATGTTTTGAGTAAATTACGACATGCTAGGTATATCAGTACAATAGATTTGAAAAATGGGTATTGGCAAGTTCCATTAGATGAAGCAAGTAAAGAAAAAACAGCATTTACCGTACCTGGTAGAGGATTGTATCAGTTTCGAGTTATGCCTTTTGGAATCCATAACGCACCAGCCTCGTTTCAAAGATTAGTTGATACTATATTAAGAGAAGAGATAGGAGAGAAATGCTTTTGTTATTTGGATGATATAGTACTTATTAGCGAGACATTTGAAGAACATTTGTCCTTGTTAGAAAGTCTTAGAGAAATTAAGAAAAGCTAACCTGAAAATTAATAGGGAAAAATCAAAATTTTGTAGAAGTGAATTAAAATATTTGGGTCATATCATTACTCCATTAGGAATTGCTGTAGATTCAGATAAAATCTCGTGTATCCTTGAGTATCCAGCCCCTACAAAAGTCGAGGAAGTACGAGCATTTTTAGGATTGGCTTCTTGGTACCGACGATTCATTCCATTTTTTTCTGAAGTTGTAAAGCCCCTCACTGCACTTCTGAAAAAGAATCAGAAATGGCGTTGGACTAAGGAATGTCAGGAATCTTTTGATGAATTGAAATCGAAATTATCTAGTAGTCCTATATTAACTTGTCCGGATTATACTAAACCCCTAGTGCTACAGACCGACGCTAGTTTTTCAGGACTAGGAGCAGCATTAATTCAGACAGGAGAGGAAGGAGAGGAAAAAGTAATAGCTTATGCTAGTAGAACTTTAACGGTAGGCGAGCAAAAGTGGGCAATAGTTGAGAAGGAATTGTTAGCTATATTGTGGGCAGTTCAAAAGTTTCGTCCTTATTTGGAAGGTTATCATTTTAAAGTATATACTGATCACTTTGCTCTGAAATGGTTAAATACATTACAGAATCCGACCGGACGATTAGCTAGGTGGAGTTTATTGCTCCAGGAGTATGATTTTGAAGTAATACATAGGCCTGGTAGATTACAAAAAGTTCCGGATGCTTTATCTAGAATACACGAAGGGAAAGTTCAAGAGAAAACGGTAGAGGAAGAATTTTGCCTCTTGTTGACTGATAACTCTGAAGTAGTGGAATGGGAAAATATACAAGATGCTTGGTATGTTAAGCGGAAGGAGCAAGTACAAAGTAAACCTAAATTTTGGCCAGATTGGAAGGTCGTAGATGAGAAGTTGTACCATTTAAGATTAGATCAGTTAGAACAAACTTTAGAGGGAACAGTGAATAGGTGGAAATTAGTTATTCCGCAAGATTTTAGGATTAAAGTATTGCAGGAATGTCATGATGCACCTACTGCAGGACATATGGGGATAGCTAAAACTTTCTTTAGAATAGCAAACAAGTATTATTGGCCGGGAATGTTTAGAGATGTTGCTAAGTATGTTACTGCTTGTGAAATATGTCAGAGACAGAAGGTGTTACAAACGGCTCAAGCAGGACCAATGCATTTTTACCAGAAAGAGAAACCTTGGATGACTGTAGCTACTGATTTGTTGGGACCTTACCCACGTTCCAAAAAAGGGAACAGATATGTGATTGTATTTCAGGACACCTTTACCAAGTATGTAGAATGTAAAGCGTTAAGGAAAGCAACCAGTAGAGCAGTTACGGAAGCATTTTATGAATTGATTATCCTTAAATGGGGAATTCCGGGATATTTGCTGATGGATAATGGACCGCAATACACTAGTAAATTAATGCGAGAGATAGCTAAAGCTTTTAATATAACTCCTTGTTATTTACCTGTATATTCGCCACAAGGAAATCCAGTAGAAAGAGTCAATAGAGTATTGAAAACAATGATTTCTAGTTACATTCAAAAGGATCAAACAGTTTGGGACGTGTATTTGAGAGAATTTAATTTTGCTATAAATACGGCTAAGCATAGTTCCACTGGATGCACTCCTTATATGCTAAATTATGGGAAGGAGCCTGAAATTATCAGTAGGATTGAAAAGGTGGAAAACCAACCGATTCATAAAGAAATTCCAAAAATTTGGGTGGAGAGACTCAATAAATTGAAAACGGTACGTTTAATGGTTAGACATAACTTAGAAACCGCCTATAAGAATTCGAGTCATTATTATAATCTTCGGAGGAGAGAGATGAGATTTCGTCCAGGAGATCTAGTGTTAAGAAGAAACTTTAAATTAAGTGATGCCTCACAAGCTTATACAGCAGGTTTAAGTGCAAAGTTTGTCGGGCCCTATATTATAAAGAAAAAGTTCAGTGAAAATAGCTACGAACTGACAAACCGTTTTGGTAAAAAGTTGGGGAAGTGGCACGTCAAAGACTTGAAACCCTTTGTTCCTGGATAAACATTCTTTAAGGCTGGTAAACTAAACAAAAAAAAAAAAAAAAAAATGTGAACAGTGTTAACATTATTTTTTTTTTATGGTGAGTGGGGGAAGAATGTCACGTAGCGAATGGCTACGTGCATAATAGACGATAGCAAACCATTTCTAAACAAAGGAAGGGTTTGGGAGACTTCGATTAATCGATATTGAACCCTGTTATGACTATCGATACTGCCCTGAATTTATTTTGAATTACAGAAAAAAAAAGAGAAGTGCGCATGCGCCGACGGTGAGTCGACGGGAGAAGAGCTGATCCCAAAAAGACAGTAAGGAGTACGTGCCTGACTACGAGAGAGAGAAGTTGAAAAGGCAGAAGGGAGAAGACGAGCTTGGGATGTGTGACAGCGGTAGAGGCGTTCTGGCATGATGGTGTGTCAGACTTCCATCTAAGGAAATTCTGGTTGTGAACTTCCTTGACACGACTATATGGAGATAGTCATTAATCAGAAGAATACACCAAGTCGGCCAGTACGAGACACCGCTACAGCGAACATCAGCTGTGAGAGTGAGTCGTGACTGCTCGCTCTGAATAAGAGCAGATATGGACATCAGGAAGTAATGGAAGACAACTCAGGATCGGAGGATAAGTTGGACATCACTGGTTGAGTATAATCGTCTAGACTTTTTCTTATTGTTTGGGGAGTGAGAAAACTGAGATATTCCTTTTTTTTAAGGATGGTTTCTAAGTCATGTATGGCGATTAGACGCCGTATGGTATGATAGAAGAATAGAATAGAAATATAGAAGTGAGAATTCTAGAAGTAAAGTGGTGAAATCCAGTAATCCAACTATTTTCTATTTCTGGTCTAAGTTAATTATAAAAGAGCAGTCAAGAGCCTAACCGTTGAATGCCACAGATAGATCTCTTCACTTTGGGGTTTTATGGGTGATTGTCCCACGAATGAATACATAGCTAGGGGCAATTGGTGATGCTCATAGAAACTTTGTTATTTTTGAGACAGGACGCGAGGGGAGTAAGGAAGAAAGGTAATTAAGGGGCATGCTTAGTACTTCTTACGAGGGCCCCTCCCACTTGGGTTTCTTTCAGGTGACGGGTGACTATCTATAAATAGATTTCATGCTGGCCTGTAATGTTAAGTTATGTTTTTTTATAGAGATTTATCTACAAGCGAAGGTGTATGGAATATGGTAGAGGGGGATAAGAAGTGGAAAGATTGAAGGGCAAAAGAAGGCCTACGAGTGGTAGTGCATTAGGTGTGTACCATTGGAAAATTTACATGTTAGGGTAGAAGTAGAAGTCACTAAAGGGGTTATAGAGAAGCTTACTAATCTGGGCGTGAATTAGTTTCAGTTAGAATTCTAGGGAATTTAGAGACAAAAGAAGATTGGGTGCCCATGCTAAAGAGTAGTAACGTAAGAAGTAGGAAAACTAGAATAACCACCGAGTGAATTAAATCAATGGTATAAGCTGAAGGGAACTCTACTTAAAGAAAGAAAGGGGTTAAAAGATAATAGCTGATGACTGGTCAGGTTAGAAAGAGGAGAGTGAGTTGAAAGATAACAACAAATGATTGGTTAGGTTAGAAAGAGGAGAATAGGTAATTGCGAGTAGTGTACTGATGATAAGTAGTTTATTAGCAAGTACTAGAGATTGTAAGGGTGAGGTGAGGGAACGCCGGAAGTATCCCGAATCAAACAAATAAAATCTGGTAGTAGGCAAGGCCTATACCAGTAACATATAAAGAAAAGAAATTTATGAGAGATTGTGAAAGCCATCGATGTTGGAGGCGAACAACGGCCCCACGTGCCTCTAGGAGAGAGTGTCAGGGACCTCTGACATCGATTTACAAAATTTTATTTTTGTTTGCGGCCCATTAATATTTTCCCGGTTGCAGGAGAGGAGTCAGATTGTTTGTAACTCAAGATCTAGACGCCGCTCCTGTATCGGTGGTCTATCGCCACGGTCACTCTGCGGGTATAGGCCTAAACTTCTATTTCTTTCTTCATGAGACTGTCTTTTCTATCTATCTTTAAATACAATTCTTCATGGACTAAGCTGACTAGTAGACTAATATAGGAGACATAGGTGGGATTATTGAGTGTAATCTGTAGAGTAAGGACTGGATTATGAATTGAAAACCTTTATTTATTCAAGAGAAAAAAAAACCCAGTATAATATATATATTGAACTATCCTGAAGTTGCAAATGTAAATGACTACACAAGTCAGTAGTAAATTAGAAGAATAATACAAGACGTTCTAGTAGATACCTAAAAAAAAAAAAGAAAGAAAATTAAAGTAATTAATTAAGGATTTGTTATTGTTGAACAGAGAACGTACTTATATAGTTAAAATTGGGTATACTAACCTTGAATAATCAAATATTATCCTACCAATAAAAGTGTTGAATGGTTAATGTAGTGTAAATGTAATTTATTGTATATAAGATTGTTATTGTTGGAAAAAGAAAAAAAATTATATATTAAATAAATTATGGTTATTGTTATGCAAAGTAAATTAACGTGAAGTTCAGATTTTTGACCCTTATCCTTGTAATGGTTTGAGAGTCGCTGATTTTTGTGCTAAGTTACATACTTTGGTAGTGAGTATTGAAAAAGGAGAAAAAGAAGAAGCAGAATAAAAAAAAAAAAAACGAAAGGTAAATCCGAACCCAACTCCCGTCTCCACTGTTAATTTAAAAGCTAGTCGAGGGGCATGTAGGTACATAGCCTGTGTATCTATAATTTAATTTGTGACTGGGCTGATACATAACAAAAAAGAAAAGAGGAAGCGTATTGATGATGGCGCCCGTTAATAGAAATTTTCATCAATATTATCAAAACTGGGTAATTTGTTAAAAGAGAGAGAAAGTAGACTGAGAGTAGGAAATTTGCAATCACCCGGTGACAAAGGTAGTCGTACTGAACGTTGGAATGTGGACTATGCAGGCAGTGTTATGATGACACGACAGGTGTATGAGTGACCTTGTTTTGTAGGAGTTCAGTAAACTTATATACTACGATTGAGAATAATCACATATTAGTCGTCACAGATTTTGGCGAAGATTTAATCCAAGAAGTTAGGGAACTTTATCGTATAAAGTAAGAATAGCCCATCACACATTTAGTAGGCAATATTTGCCATGGAAAGTATATACTGTATACAAAACGAACGTATATTATAATATAAAGATTGTTTGTAATGAAAAAATAGCCTATACTGTGAATTTTATTATTTAAGACAGTCTTATGTATGAGGGATAAGGTTGTATATGAGAACAATACACCTTCCACTTTCATGAAATTCATTAATCTGTAAAATATGTTTGTAAACTCTGCAAGTGCTAAACAAATAATGAGTTATACCCTTTATCTTCATTTATATATAGGCCTACGTTTGCAAATGCACAAAGAACGGACTACTCTGAAGCTGAAGAGATAAGAAAACACTAGACCTATAATAAACAAGACTCAGGAACTAAATCTCTATTTAAGTCTAAAGAAGTGAGGAACTGTATTTTGCAGAAATGGGGGAAGGGGGTTCGGCAACAGGATTTTCTGTCACTTGGTCACTTTTTGCAATACCTTACAAGATAGTTAGTGTACCATAAATCAGACAGGGTCGTAAACCGTGGCACACAACTGTACACAAAATTATATAATATTTTACGAGCAACAAGAAGGCAATAAAATAAAGCGGTAGAAGAAGCGAACAATAACTGCATTACATTTAGTTCAATCTGGAATTATCTCCAGCCTTTAGAGTGATCATATTTGTTACTAATTTTGTTAATAATTTCTTTAGATTTTTATATTATTAACATCGAGTGGATTGAAATAATACTTTACTTTGATAATTACATGAGCTACGTTAGTGTTTTTGCGCAATATTCCCTGATAGCTGCTTTAAATCCTCTCCTGCTTCAATGAGACCAGTCATTTTTAATTATCAACAGAAAATGCTAAGAAACACCAAGGATCTGGTGCTCAGGAGAAAAAAATATATTTTTCGGGTATCTTCCCACTAGATCATTGAAAACGGAAGTTATAACCAACGTGAATTACAAAAATAGAATTCGTATTGTTAGATGTGCTCAAAAGAAGAGGAGTCTGCGAGAGTCGTTAATCAATATTTGGAAAATTGAAATTATCAGTATTATTTTAACCATGAGTTCTCAAACAAGTATTCAAATAAAGCGGATGTTTTACAATGAGATGTGCTCTACAGAGCCACTAGTGAGGATGGAGAAACAATCAATACCTAACAAAGCTATTCCACTTGTAACGCCAGTTAAAAATATGAATAGGGTAAAAGTGGATGAGATGCTTTATCCCGGCGCTTACCCTGATAATGAAGAATTAATCCAATTCTGAATATTAAAACGTATACAGTTGTGAGAGAATGTTGTTATGTTATATTTATTCAATTTAACTGCGAAAGGCAGAAGGAAATACTTTCTGGCTGAAATCGTGTTCCTGGTTCTCTCAGATATGAATTTATTGTAACGAATCAACGAGTACGTTAAGTAGGTTTTTTGTCTGCAGTCTTACTTAATCTATATTTGGAAGATGCTATTGGAATCTGAAAAGCAGATAACGATTTCTGTTTTAGATTTCAAAACGCCAAAAGTATTAACCATTTATATGCTGATGACCAAGTATTAAGCAAGAATTTTTTTTTAATTACTTAAGATATCAGATAAGCTATTTATGCAAATATGACTTAAAGAAAAAATTAAAAACATTTCAAGATATGTGGCACTATAATAAGAACCCTACAAAATAAGACACGTAGGGATACAAAACCGAAGTGTTATAAAGTAACGACAATGCCTGCTTAGTTCATAGATACGGGTCTTAACGAAGAAGGATTGCCTACGCATTCAGGCAGCTAAATTGAAATTTTTACGTCCAGTCTCAGACGACCAACTATCAGATCAAAGGGGGAAGAGAAGAGATATTGAACTGAATGTATTTAATCTAAGTTGAAAATTAAAAATACAGAGAAAATGGATGGACCGCTTATACCGACAGTCTATAGATAACATAGCAAAACAATCACTGCACTATAAAGTTAAAGGAAGAAGACGTTAAGGCCCACCGAACGTAAGAAAGATACACCAAATTATACAAGGGGCCGGAACAGGCAGTATTGCCTAATCCTTCATAGAAAGATGATGATGACGATGATGATAATGATGACGATGACGATGACGATGATGATGACGATGGCGATGACGATGACGATGATGACGATGACGGTGACGATGATTATGGTTCTCTCCAGTTGGGCATCCTTCGAGAATTAGGTTGTGGAGAACACACTCGGAAATATTGCACATAAGACCTATCCGCACTTAGGTCTACCCTGCGCCAAAGTACAAAGACACAAGTACTCAGCCCAAACACGTCACACCATCAACATCCCCTACGGATGTACATACGGGCACAATAGGTATACACACATCACATATGGTTACCAAAATTTGGTCTGACCGGAGGTTTAGGCTTAATTGCTTGGCACTCCGGGGGTAAGGGTGGGCACAAAAAAAAAAAAACAAAACAAAAAAAAAAAAAAAATCTAGTCACCAGTGAAGAGAATATTGGCTCAGTCCTCGTTCATCCAATTGTTTATGATATAATTTTGGACACCAGTATAGTTACAAACATTCTCCAGACCCAGTACATGGATCCCTTCAAACACATCGTCATAAATCTATTGATTTGTTATTAAACGCTAGATTATTGTCGACTTCTAGTTGCATTCTTGAACACCTTTATCAGTAAATTCAACTGAAGCTTTTTAAAGTTTTGATGGGCATTACTCCCGAAAGCAACGGTCAATCAATCACTAAACACAGCAATCCAGCCTCCGTAACGCGGTATTATGACGAGAACACGCTGCTGATGGCACTGGTGTCAATAACATCCAGGCGCCCCAGGGTGGTTCTCTCCACCCATCCCTATTCAACATATTTTGCTTTGTTTTACTGTATCCAGAAGCCACGACACCGCAGCGTACAAACCTATCGCATTTGTCAGGTTCTTACAGTTGGGAATTAAAATTTCAAAACACCAAGTGCGTCAGTTACCCTCTCGAAACTAGTTAATAATTAATGCCTTCATTCAAATCACCAAACCCGATTTTCGCAAGGGACAGTTTCGGTGAGATGTCAATATATTATTACAAATTACAAATTTATTATTACAAATTACAATACAAAATCATTACAAATGTAAATTATAACGTCACCCGAAAAATTAAAGCCTTTGCTCGAGGTTGTACAGTTCTGTACACTGAAAGACACTATAATAATTATTTACAATAATACTAAAATGGAATAACAAAACAAATTGTATGAGTTAATAATATTTACAGTACAGTACATGTTATAATTACAACTATGAAAATGTACTTGTTAATAATACGATAATAACACAGTCCAACAAAAAAGAGCTTTCTGTTTGGTGTGTCATGTTTCACCGGATTTTGGCCATACTTAGTGCGCTGATTCCAAATATGTAAACATTTTTTTCTCCACCAGCTTTACTTTTATGTAGAGTGTCATTAACTTATAACCTCTTTCGCTTATTCTTTGTATAATTCTTGTGCTCTGCTAAGTATTTCAGACACTTCATTGCCTAATTCTACCGCAATTCAATTGCTACTCTCCTTTTCCCAGGAAAACAATCTTGTGATCTGTCACGAACATGAAGATCGATGGATATTTTGTGTGAACTTAATAGTAGACCAAAGTTTTTCTTCGGTTAGCAAAGTGACTACACTAAGTATCCTTGTTTGTAGATCCTCTGGAACAGCAGAAACTGAATAGACCACTGGTTGAGAAGAGAGTGGTCTGTGAGAAAGAACATGGTTGTCGGGGGTGGGGTGTATTTTATTCGTGAACTTTTAGTCTAGCGAAACAAAATCTTGCTTGATAATATGCTTGAAGGTTCTTTACCAAACTTTGGACACGTAAGACGAAAACTGTACGAAGTACAGAAAAACTAAAAGCTGGATTATTTTTTGGCCCTCAAATTGAAAGCTCATAAGTCATAAACGACCGTACAATATGTTATAATATCAATTTTTTGAAAGACCCCATGTTATATTGTTATTGTAATGTTAATGTTAGTGTGTTGCTTTTTTTCACATGATTTAGAAGCTAAAAATAAGCACTGTTTTTTACTTATATCATACGTAAAATGGGATAATATGCTTAATGGTAATACCATATCTCACAAAACTAAAACTGATAGAGCAAAACTAATGGCACATTTGTCATCAACGACCTAAATATACCCAAGAATAGGTACCGGTATAAATTATAAGGCACCAAAATGGCTGTTGGTCTGTGTAATATATAAAAGTTTAAGATAGGCTACCGTAAAGTAATTAACTTACATCTATATTTTAAAATTTAATACAGAAAATACTATTAAAATAGGCTACATGTTATATACCGTTGAGCGCGATCAATAAAATAAAGTAGACATATTAATGGTATGAAGTCTATTTTATTTTACAGAAATGCTGTAATAAAACCATTTAAAGAGTAATTATATAATTTTTATAACTTTAGACTTAAATTAGTTGTTCTTTAATCCAGTTAATTCAGGAAGATTTATAGTAAACGAACTGAATATTCTTGGACCGAAACGTGAACAGCGCAACTGAAGCAGTAGTAAAATTTTTGGGTCCAGTTAATAAATTAAATTTGTTCCTTCTCGTGCTATACTCAAGACTAACTTTTATTTGTCACGATTTTTATGATGAAAATAGCCCAATAGGACGTACTTCTATATATTTGGTCTATGTTGAATACGTAAAATTTAGAAAATAAAAAATTACTACTTAGGCCTATCCTCAATTTATTCGCTTTTCGGAATTGATAGAACATACGAGGGTTGATCTGTATGCTCCACCCCTGGCCCACTTCCTGTTGAGATAAAATTATCAAAATATTCATGCAAGCAGCTTCATATCTCAAGGTAAATACTGCACTGTTTCAAGCTCTTATCTTTCTCCTTTGGGTCAGGGGATATTTTTCTTGTGAAGGGTGTGTTTGTCAGTCATAAAATGGAACCTGTAGAACCTAGAGTTGAAAATCGGCTTCCACGAATAACTTCTTTGAGTTTTTGGAACAATCTGAAGTCTCTAGGGGCCAGATCTGGTGAGTATAGTGGGTGTTCCACTAATTCAAAGCCTGCTTTGGTTATAGCAGCCATGGCCACACAAGAGGTGTGACTGGGGGCATCGTCCTGGTGAAAGAGGATTCCTGCACTTAACTTCCAACGTCTCTTACTATTTATAGAATCTCTTAATTTTGGAATTAAATTAGCATAATATGCTCCTGTGATTGTAGAACCCTTTTTTAAGTAATCAACCAGAAATACTCCCCTGGCATCCCAAAATACTGTGGCCATTACTTCCCTGCAGCTGGTTGAGTCTTGAACTTGCGGGGAGGGGGAGGTCCCTTAAGTTTCCACTCTTTACTTTGGAGTTTCGTTTCTGGGTCATAATGGTGGATCCAGGTTTCATCCATGGTCATAAATCTGTCAATAAATATTTTTGAATCTGCACTGTACATTTGTAACAGACGTTCACAAATCAACACACGCTGTCTCTTCTGTGTTGCTGTCAACATTCGAGGAACCCATCTTGCTGTCAATTTTTTCATGTCCAGTTCCATAACTAAAATATTTCTAACTGTGTAATAGTAGAAGCCTGTTAGCTCCACTATTTGCCTAATAGTCAGTCTGCGGTCTTGCATCACTAGATCATGGACTTTTTTGACATTGTCTACAGTTGTAACGCTCACCGGTGGTCCTCCTGCATGTTGATCTTCACATGATTCCCTACCACATCTAAATTCACGACACCACCTTTTGACTATGTCATATGATACTGCACTTTCACCTAAAGTCGCACATAAATCCCGATGGATTTTAGTTGGACTCATTCCCTTTTTATGCAAGTGTTTAATAACAGCTCTTTGTTTTACAGGCTCCATTTTATGACTGACACATACATCCTTCGCAAGAAAAATATCCCCTGACCCAAGGGAGAAAGATAAAAGCTTGAAACTGTGCTGTGTTTACCTTGAGATATGAAGCTGCTTGCATGAATATTTTGATAATTTCATCTCAATAGGAAGTGTGTCAGGGGTGGAGCATACAGATTAACCCTCGTATGCTCAACGTATTCGAAATACTGAACCTACTGCGGACATGCTACGAAGAAATCATAATAACTGAATCATAATAATAATTTCGCATCGTAAATGAACATACAGAAAGGCGTGTACTTGCTGGAACGAGATATTAAAAAGCAATTGTAGATGTGTTTCAGATATTTCTAATACTTCGAAACCCTTAATACTCAAGAAATAGCAATATTGAACAACACTATTATAGATGAGCTCGTTACTAATACTAAAATTGCCACTTGCTACTTCCCAGAAGGAATTAAGTTGTTGAATTCCTTCTGGACATCCCATTTCATCAGCCAGTTTACGATTTAGCCTATACATTCTTTGCATCATGGTCTCATGTTTCCTACTTTTAGTAAAGTATTCAATTCAGTTGTAAAATAACACTTTATGAATACCATTGGGCTAGATGAACAACATTTTTATATAATACCAGTTTTCATTCAGATAGATACAATGTAGCGTCCAAAATTAAGATAATTACATAATACCTTTAGTCCAAGAATAAAGTACAGGTTTATAATAAATAATTGTAGCGTAATAAAGTGCCTAAAATAACACAGTAAGTTAGTAAAGAGGAAATAAAAGCAACTATAATAGTGCATTATTAGTAATAAGAGTAATAATAACGGTGGAATAATAATAATAATAACAACAACAATCGTAATTCGTTCAAGATGGTCCTTATTCACTGTATATAAAGTAAATGTATTTTATCGACTTTACCACTATACCATACCGAATTATTACTGTATTATTAGTATTGTAGTTATTGTATTCTTTAATATTATTATCACCATCAACTTCTTTCACTATCATAATCAAACTCATATTTCTTAGGGAAATACCTTAAAATTAATATTTGTACTAATCGAAAACGCCTTGGACTAGCATAGGGAGGGCGATTGCTCTCAAGTCCGCATCTCACTGTTGTTCCTTGTTCTTTTATTTCTCAAGTCATAATCTTTCAATACTTTGTGGATGATATGGGAAGTAAAATTCATCCAATATAGTCTTTGGATTTGATTTAGGGAGTGATTTATATTAAGTACTGTCACGTAAATCGCTGCGCTACAAACCGGAAGGTCGCGGGTTCGATTCCCGATGAGGTCATTGAGATTTTTCAATTGGCCTAATCCTTCTGGTGGCACTATGGCCCTGGGGTCGACTCAGCCTCTAACAGAAATGAGTACCAGGAGCAATCCTGGGGGTAAAGGCGGCCGGTGCGTAAGGCTGACAACCTTACCACCTTCATGTGCCGAATGTCCAAAATCTGGGAGCCTCAACCTCCTGGAACCCTCTGGGCCTCCATGGCCTGTACAGGGATCACTTTACCTTACTGTCACGTAAATCGCTATTCCTGTAGGCGAAAAAACTTCTGACGCAATATATTTTTATACTAAATTTCACTAATTATTCTTCGTCCTTTTCTTCTTCTTCTTCTTCTTCTTCTTCTTCTCGATATTGACATTATTAAGTGCCAGTATGGTACTTTATGAGTTGTGTGTAGGGACGGGAAAATGTCTGTCCGTCTATCCGTCCGTCAGTCCGTCCGTCCATGTGACTGTACACGCGATAACTCAAATATGCTTTATCAGATTTTCATGAAACTTGAAATACGCATTTGTAACGTACATGGGAAGAAGCCTATTGATATTGGATCAAATCAGTTGACCGGTACCGGAGTAAAACCCAATTTAGTGTCTGTTATAAAGGCGCGATAACTCAAATAGGCTTTATCGCATTTTTATGAAACTCGGTATACGCATTTATAACGTATAGGAAGAGGTCTATTCATATTGGACCAAATCGATTGGCCGGTACCGGAATAATGCTCAATTTAGTGCCTTTTTATGGTAAATATAACAAAAGGCGCGATAACTCAAATACGCTTTACTGCATTTTCATGAAACTTGGTATAGATATTTATAATGTCCAGAGGAAAAAGCCTGTTCATTTTGAACCAAATCGGTTAAACGGTACTGGAGTAATGCCTAATCTAGTACCTATTTTAATACTGTAGTAATGTATTAGAAAAATGCAATAACTAAAATACCAAATGAAACTTGGTACACGCATTTATAACGTCCATGGGACAAAGCCTGTTGGTATTGAACCAAATCGGTTGACTGGTACCGGAGTAATACCCAATTTAGTATTGATAAACTTCATTTTTGCCAATAAGGGGATATTATATAGTAAGAATTTTATATCCACCTTATACCCTCATTAATATGGATGTAGGATAACCCGGATAATTTACCAAAAACATACACTTTTAGTTAACAGTATTTATTTTCATTTGTAAGTTTGTAAGTTAATTGCTTAAAAAGTGATGAAACATAAATAATCTAAAAGTTACATTAGATGTTAAAATATCTATAGGCCTGTTTATTAAAGTTTAATGACAGTTACGCCAGTCATTAGTGTGCAACTTAGTTTAGTTGTGTCTTGCATATGTTACAATATTGAATAAAATTTTTTTAGCTTTTTATTATTATTATTATTATTATTATTATTATTATTATTATTATTATTATTATTATTATTATTATTATTATTTTTATAGTTAAAATGTTTTGTGAGTTTATGTCACACGCATAATAATGTCATAAATATAAAACAACTGTGTAGTCACAATGTTCTATCCCTGTATTTTCTGTTAGAATTTTTGTACTTGTCGTATTTCCTTCTTTTTTTTTCTTTGGTGTTCTTGTATTTCAGCGTGCTGTAGCTTGTGGAAATTCCGATGTCTTCTTGTTTTCTTTGTAGTATGATGTATTATTATGTTAGTGGCAAATTTCATCGGTATCCTATCATAATCTTATTTGGGATGCATTTCGATTCAAAAATGAATCATCTTCAGCCTGCTAAATAAGTAAACGAACAAGGAGGGTTAGAATTAATTGTTTATATGTTAAGATTAAGATTAGATTCTGCTTTATAATGGTAGTTTACCTATTAAGAGACGTTGCGTGGAGTGTGGATGTAGTACATAACTCGTGGGCAATGTAGAGTAGCGTGTATTTATATGAGCAGGGTGTGTTCATAAGATTAAATCAAATAGTGGGTTTCTGCCAATTGCGTCTTCGTTTAGTATAATTTGTTTGTGTTTATATATTTCTAAGTTTTCTAACGTGTTTAGTTTGTTACTTTTATCTTGTTTGTGTAAAATTTCCATAGTTTGTTCTATATTGTTGTGTTTGTGGTTCTCATCTAATAAACGTTTGGCGTAGGCGGATTTCCTTCTTTTTTGTTTGTAATCTGTTGTATGTTCTTTGTATCTTTGTTTAAATTTCCGTCCCGTTTGACCAATATAAACTTTTTTACAATCTGTGCATGTTCATTTGTATACTCCATTTGCTGCTTACTGATCTGTATTATCACTCTTTATGTTTTATAGTTTGTTTTTGATATTGTTATTTGTTTGAAATGCAATTTTGAAATCCTTTTCGAAAAGTTTTGTGATTCCGTGTATTTTTTTGTCTGTGTATGTAAACGATCTTTCTTTTTTTCTTCTATCGGTAATAGATTTGTCTTATTTGTTTTGTTTTATTCAATATTGTAACATATAGTTCATTAGCTTCATATTTTTTCAAGTGGTATAATTATAGATTAGAAGTTTAGATAAAGTCCGCCTATATACCACTAGATATTTGAAAACAAACAGCTGAAGCCTACATGAGATATAAGAGACCAGTTAATAAAAACACGTTGTTTTAAAATTAACTTTAATTGTATTGTTGTAAAAGTACCTTTATTGTATTAATTGGTCTATCACTTAATAAAAGAGTCTAGTGAATTAATAACATTGAGCTCAATGTATTGTCAATTAAATTGTTTGCAACGATAAATAATAAAAAATCTACAAAGTTGACATTAACACAATAGCTAAAACATGATTTAAAAAATTAAAACATACATGAAAATTATACTAGTAGAATATTAAAAAATACTTGTCATTTCTTGTAAAATATCAAAAACATATGTCTATGCGTGTCCGTAATATATGTATTCTTGGATAAAATACACTCTGTTGCTCTCTTCTTATGTGTTATGCAGCTATTATTACTATGAAAGTAAATTATAGATTGTCTCTGTTTTGAAATAAATGTAGTTTCGTGGTCCTTCTTCTTCTTTTCAAATATCTAGTGGTATATAGGCGGACTTTATCTAAACTTCTAATCTAATTGTAACATATACAAGACACAACTTAACTAAGCTGCACACTAATGACTGGCGTAAATGTTTTTAAACTTTAATAAACAGGCCTATAGATCTTTTAACATCTAATGTAACTTTAGATCATTTATGTTTCATCACTTTTTAAGCAATTAACTTACAAACTTACAAATGAAAATAAATACTGTTAACTAAAAGTGTATGTTTTTGGCAAATTCTCCGGGTTATCCTACATCCATATTAATGAGGGTATAAAGTGGATATAAAATTCTTACTATATACCCAATTTAGTGCCTATTTTATGGGAATGTATTAGTAAGAATTTATCAAATGCAAATCAGTTATCATGACAACATATTGTTTTAGAAATTTCATATACGGCTTTGGAAGTTACAATACAGTTAGCTATGATAAATAACACTATTCCTTTACATATGTTTATCAAACTAGACCGTTAAACTATGTGAGGTGCCCGAGATAGTAACGTCTTGGACTCGCATTTTAGAGGTCCTTGGTTCAAATCCTGAAGCCGACCAAGTTGACATTTTTTGTTGTTGTGTTTTTATGTGAGTGTGCGATTGTCATTATATCTCAAATCTGTAGACTATAGTTCTGCTGATGCTGGACGATTTTAATCAGATTTTTTTAAACTAGACCTTTGTTCTTCCGCAAGCCCTGCATAATTAATTAATCTGGAGCTTAACTTGGAAATCAATTTAAAAAAAAAAAAAAAAAAAAAAAAATTATTTTTTGCATATCATAATTGAAATTATAATTGATTAAACAAAAGCATTCTGACACTTTGTTATAACAGTTTACCCGATTTTATTGTTATTATTATTCAGATATCAGTTAATTTCTATAATAAAATATTGATTTCCCGTATCGGAAACATCATACTGAGTCGCTGATGAATGTACAAGAAAGAACAGAATATTGTTTCTGTTGAATATTACATGAGAATATTATAAGAAAAAATTCCCTAGATACTGGGATTTGAACCCACGACCTTCGGCTTTATGTGCCCATACTCTGTCAGTGAGTTAGATCAATTAAGGACAATCAATCATAGGAGAAAAATTCCATCTGGCGCTGTGAACAGAACTGTGACTAACTAAGTTGGTAGAGTATCGGCACGTACAGCCGAAGGTCGTAGATTTGAATCCCAGTGCCAGGGAATTTTTTCCTAAAATATCTTCATAATACTCGGCCCTAAACATAAAGTTTTATTTGTTACATACATTAACGCAAATATCTGCAATTCCCGTATTTTAATTTCGAACTTAAAATATTTTTAGAACGAACTGGAGCCCTATAGGGTATGCTTGTGAATATGTTTTCTACGTCAGTGCGTAAAGTTTTCAATTTGTCCATTTGTTGTTAGTGCCTAAAGTGAGCCTTTACAGCACAAGTGCCTAAAGAAATCAAGCTGTCTCCTTATGCACTGTTGTTCGTTTTACGCACCGGATGTAAATGCAATCTACAAAGCTTAGAGGGCCATGAAATCGGTACATTATAATCTAATACGTATATTATTCGCAGGTTCAGATGGCGACGAAATAGTTACCTTATAATCTCTCTCCCTCCCACTTTCTCCCTCTCTCTCCCTCTTTCTCTCTCTCCCTCTTTCTCTCTCTCTCTCCTAACTCTACACTTTTTTTAACGCAACGAGCCCTGGTTCGATTCCTGGTCGGAACAAGTTATCTAGGTGGGGGTTTACCGGGGTTTTCCCTCACCTGTGAGACAAATGTCAGGTAACTTTAGGCCCTTGCGGTCCCCGGATATCATCTGGCCGTCATTATCATCTTCATCCCATCCTCGCCTTGTTCGGACTGAGTGTGTGTGTGTGTGAATTGTGTGTCTCGTCCTATGTGTTCGTGTTGTATCGGAGGTGGCCCCGGCATTGGGCTGATCACTCATCCGGGGAGGCCCTCCATGTCCTTGTCTGGTCAAAAAAGTACGTCTGTGTTGTGATCCATAGTTCATTCCTCTCGCGACAGGTCGCGGCCAGGTAAGGCCCGGGTGACGCAGGCCGCATAAAGGTTCCTATAAGGGAGAGGTAAAACTACGAAAGAGAAAAAATAACATAATTCAATATTTTACTAATTAAAAACTATATGATGACAGTTTCACTTTCACTTCGGTGGGTATTTATCTCATGAATCAGTGACCACTCCACTATAGGGATATGCGAAATTTCAACCAGTAGCAAGTGTCTATCGTCATAATGTTATCGTTGTATTTTTACCACTTTAATTTTATCACAGCTACGTACACTTGTTTGTAATGTAAACTCAAAAGTACTGAACACTGAAACTTCTTGATATCTGTAGCTTATTTGATCAAAAACAATTACTCTAATCCTCAGCACAGAGATAAGCTGCACACGAGCAAAAGGAGATATGAAAATAATGTGCAATCTTATGTATAGCGAAGCATTATAAACCTTGTGTAATAATAAAATCAGGTAAACTGATATAACAAAGTGCCAGATTGAGTTAATAGGCCATATTTCAGAAACATTTGAGTGATAAGCATATTATGATATTGATTAGCCTATGTGAAGAAATAAGTGCGATAACTAGAATACATATTAAAGAAGGATATTACAACAAATTCCTCACGTCAACAATAGGTCTTTCCATTATTTTTGTCAAAACATCTTTAAACCGTAAAAACTCGCAGTAAACAATTTCAATGTTTATATCTGAGGGGGGAAATAGAAATTTGAACTTTTTGAAATTTCCCCAACGGTTTTTGGCTAAAAACTATAAATCCTACCAAATTTAAAGTTTCTAGCTCGTCTAGAAATGAATAGACATCAATGTTAACAAATGAAGTTCTAGACTGTCGTAGATGTGAATGACGTCACGGCTACACAGTCAGTTTTTTTCATACCTATGGGGCAACTAGAAACACCATTTTCTTACGCTTATAGCTGCTGTTTGTGTCAATATTCCTGTTAATTTTTACGATTCTATCTGTCTAATAAGTGTGCAAAATATTACATAGCCTAATGTGAGGAAAATATACAAGATTTACTTAATATAAAATACGCCTTCCTCAAGCTAAGATATAACCGATGGCGATACGACAAAAAGTTACTGAACCACACTAGTAGATCTCTCAAAATCCACTACAGCTGGTGCAATCTGTTTTTTGTTACGACTTACAGTTTAGCTACTATAAGCCTCCAAAGAAGGTTTGCATAGCCCTTATTGTTGCATCCGCCAATTTGAATATTTTTCGAGAGTAAAAAGAACATAAATCGCATCGTTTTGGAATATTTCCGTCGGTTGCAAGTTATAAGCTATAAGTGTGCCGAACTTCAAGTTTCTGGCTCATCTGTAAGTTGGCAAACAATCACGTCAGTGAAGGAGTTAACCACGTGAGTTTGTAGTATAGTGATTTGCTATTTTTAAACCGTTAATTGGTCGTTTTTCCAGTACCGGTGAACTGATTTCGTCCAAAACCAACAGCGTTTGTCCTATAGTCGTTATAAGTGTGTTTACTATGTTTCATGAAAATCTGATAAAGCGTATTCGAGTTATCGCGCCTACAGACGCACGGACGGACAGACAATTTTTCCGTCCACCAGGTAATCTTAGTAAGTATCATATTGGCACTTAATAAATACATTGTTAATAACACTAAATGTTATCAACAGAACAAAGAGTTCACTCGGAAAATAACACAGCTGATCTTAACAAAAACTGGTAGTCATAACCGCTCATAGCGCGAACATCGAAAAAATATCAGTTGCCTCGCTTACAATGACACAAATAGCAATGTATTTCATTAATTTCCATTACATTCTTAATTCTGTACGTATTCGCTATATAGTCACAATAAATGTAACTCGATGTCCTGATTCTCTCAAGATAAATTACGAATTGCTTTAAACTAGAATGTGTAGTATGAACTCATATATCCATTTCGTAAAAACATTATGCCTTTTTTCTCTATTCGAAGATAAACGTCAGGAGTCTCAGCATGGCCCCTCTGCATGACAATGTAATAGCATTCTAAAACTTTTCGAACTCTAATAATGTTTCTTGGATTTCATCAGAACTTAGAAGTCACGATTGTACGCTTTTACAGCAATATGAAAAATACAGTGCACTGTAGCTTGATATACGAAATCATTGCAGTTGGATGATATTATGACAGCCGCAGTGCAACTTGATCACTAGGCACGTAGTCGCGGCCGCTGGCCCTTATAAGGCAACTTTAAAACAAAGCCGGCCGACCATGCCAGGGATGAGTAAAACAGAAAATTTTAATACAGTAACATACAGCCTTACAACGAAGAAAGGGCAAGTGTAGACCTCATTATTTGTAACAATATTTTTTATTATAATGTAGTGATAAATTTAATCTTACTATTATTATTGTTGTTGATTATATTATTATTACTTCCTATAGTTTTAAAATGCAACATAATAAGCAAGAGATTTCAACCACAAATTTAATTTGAAACGATTCCTGATGAGGAATAGTTCTTTCGACAGTTTGAATTAAAAACAGAACTTCCAACACAAGACACACGAAGTAAAACATATTATCTACTCTTATACAATTCAACGGCCCTAAATAGCGTGCTTGCTCGCCCGCTTCGTGAGACATCGGGTACACTCGGCGATGTTCGTCTCTCGCAGTCTAAACTTTCATGACGACTACAAAATTAGGAAGGAAAACCGTTTCTTTATTATATAAGGCCTAAGTGAAATGAACACAATGAGCAAATATTCTAATTTTATTTTTACTTACAATTTTCATAGCTCTGAACCACAAACATTTTTAATAATCTACCAGTGTAATTTTCTTAAAAATCCTGGAGTCAATGAATAATGGCGGGCGAAGCCGGGGGCAACAGCTGTAAAATATTGATGGTTTTATCTCTTGAAATATCGCTGATAATAATAATCCAAACAAACCATTCCTTCCCTTGAAACATTATATAATTTCTGAAAATTACACTGAATTGATAAAATAAAATTCACATCATATTCATGTCAATAAACAGCTGAGAAACAATACTTAGTGTGTGTTCACAGGTTCTTTGGAACTGCATAATCGATTCTGATGTAGTTTTCCCTGGGGGCGCTTTCATGTCGTGGAATGTACTCTAAAGCAGGAATTTTAGCTGTTTCATTAATTATTATTAATGGCTTAGTTTATGAATGATTCGCGTGCAAGTGTTAATAAATATAATGCTTTAATAATTATTATACTCTTAATTTTTAAAAGAATTATCGTGGCGAAGCCACGGGCACCTCCTAGTGTATGACATTCTATGCTTAAAAAAATCCAGTTTAAGCATTTTGTAATCACATGTAAATGCTCTTTTTAGTGAAGAATATTTGTATATATTTAAATAAACATACTCAATTTAATAAAAATCTAAAATATTAAAATTCATTACTCCTTTTTAAAAGTTACATTTCTCACGATGGTTGCAAAAAATCGATATACTTCGTGGTAAAAAGCATTGTCGATTCCACTCCACACGTTGGCGCCGCATTGCACTGGTGTGGTTGAGGGTATAGGTTATATGCAGGTATACACCCTCGACGTAACCTTACTCGTTAGCGTAAATCTTCTCTTTTAATTCGTATATCTTTTGCTCTGGTTATGTTCTATTTATTTATTTGTTTGCGTATTTTACAATTCAGCCATTGACTCGAGAGACCAATGCGAGAGGAGCCTATGTCCGAAAGGTTCTGGTTTCCCATAAAATAGGCTCTGTGAAGTGTTTTTGGTCACATAGCCGGAATCAGATCATGAGGATTTTATCGTTAAATAAATAAAGTGTGGTTTTAGACTAAATTTTATTATAGCTCATGTATAAAAATGTTATCGATAAAATGTGATTCTTCTTCTGAAATAAAAAAAAAAACACCATATCTATACTGATACGAAAATTATGGGTGTAAGTGCCTTGCTACTGCCTCTTATTTAAATCAGTGAAGTAGCCTACATTGCACTTTTTGTATAAATTTAAACAATTTCTTTAATAGGGTCTCGTATTAACTACATCTATGCAGTCCAAGAGTCCAGTTAAAATATTTGACTTCCACTCAAATTTACCCAAAAATTTGTTTAGAGTATGCCCTCAGTTAATTCTGGAATTACAGCACTGGGCAGCTGTGCACCAGAAAAATAATAACTTCTGTCTGCGCTTGTATATGTATTGAGATTACACTATGGACGATACAAACTTTTAAAAATGTTTATATACGGGATTCAAGCATTTGAGCAAATCTGGAACCATCGTCATTACTATTTACTGCAACCTATTTAAATAAAAATAATTTTTAAAAAGGCCAACACGCAAGGGGCATATTCTCACGCTAATGGACATAACTCTAGGATATTATCTCGGTGTTTACATTAGTAGATGGAACTGCAGATCGATGTTGTAATATAGTTACCCAGTATATAATTTATTAAAATAATCCAATATTTTTTAATATTTCACAAACAATAAGGTTTTCTAAAAAATAGTGTATGATACACGTGGTAAAATGATTTTATTTTGCTCGTAGGATTCCTATACTCACCCATACGGGTTTCGCAAACATACTTACTCGCAAAATATCATCTCTCTTTTACCATTTGTATCATGATTAACTATGTTGTCACTTAACTCTGTATTATTTGATTTCAGCTCCCGTAGCACTGCATGAGAAGTTTGTCAGCTAGGACTTTCTTCATATAATCTGAATTATTAAAAGAATGCCACTCCATTTTGTATTCCGCATTTTATGACAAAATTATGTCACCGATGTGCTCTGTAGTCAATCATAGAAAACATCTTTAAACGAGGCTGCAGCTACATTTGATCTTAATGACATCCTCGTCCCTAATCTGGTACTTCCTCATCATATTCATCCAATGCTTCCTTCTTCACTACGATATTCGCATGCCCAGAGCTGAGCTATTAACGGCTGTCGGAACCCTAAGGCATTCATTTATAAAAAGAAGTTGGTATTTTACATCTGCGATCATACACCACTGATGGTCAATAAAGTTTTTCATTTTCTTTCTTTTAGAAATGGACTTTCAACTTCACTAATGTAAACACCGAGATAATATCTCTAGTAGTTAGAGTTATGTCCTTTAGCGTGAGAATATGCCCCTTGCGTGTTGGCCTTTTTAAAAATTATTTTTATTTAAATAGGTTGCAGTAAATAGTAATGACGATGGTTCCAGATTTGCTCGAATGCTTGAATCCCGTATATAAACATTTTTGAAAAGTTTGTATCGTCCATAGTGTAATCTCAATACAATGAAATAAAAAATTATCGATGGATGTAATTACTGTTAATGCTCGAAAATTGTTCTAACACTGGCAAGTCTGGCAGATATCATACCATTAGGGATTGATACAGAAGCTATTATCACAACATCGAAGTCTACAGTTTAACATGGAATCCGAACCTTAGTTAAAGAAATGTACTTTACAAGACTGGGTCTGTCGTGAAGAATGGATTTGATACCATAAAATATATGCTCCAGACAAAACCGGGATTTGAATCGTGAACCATGATACTGGAATCGGATACTGGATATTTACCTCTGGTTATTATATTACAAGAAGACCGTTTTATAGGAACCATATTTGCGAAGTTAACTATCGAAATTCTGAGAAAAGTGTTTGTGTATGATGTGGAGAGAAACGGAAGATAATAGTATATAAAAGAAAAATAGATGACAAGAAAAATCTAAAATTTTATCATCAAGAGAAATGTAAACTGTATAGTTATAAATTCACAGGAAAGGCCACAGATCTTATAGCTACGGATACCCCTGCGCAGCGGAAAAGAAGCCTGTTCCCTCAAACGGTATTGTTTGTCTTGGCTAGGAGACAAATTCCCGCGAACAATACCGCTCTCATGAAAATACTATCCAATCTGAAAACTTTAGCTTATAAATATAATAAACTATTATTTATGTAGGAAAGTCTGCGCTTGACTCCTTCTATGTCCGCAACCGTATAAGATAAAAGGAATCTGTAAGGAAAGTTCCTTTGCTGAATCCTAATTCGTTTAGTAATATTATACTAACATGAGATGTTATTAAGGACCGAAAATTATAAAATAACAGCGTTCACAGGATCAAACTCGGGATCGAACTCAAGAAGCTACTGAAGCACAGAGGGTACGATTGAGAGACCATTGGGCATTACAAGATAAAAAATCAGCTATTTTAGTGGCCAACTTGCACAGTCCACAGGTATAATATTTAATTAAAATTAAAAAATTTTAACCAGTGGTAACTTAAAGAAGAGTAGTTACTGGAATTAATCTGATAGAGTTCATACACCCGAGATAGGCTAACTGATCAAAATTATTAGGTCAGCATGTGTGAAGACGTAACGGTAACCCGGAATGAAAAATAATTTTGTGAAGTAAGAATATAGCTTATACTTATATTCTTTCTTGTGTGGTTATATATCCACGGCAGAGCTTTTACTGTGTAAATTCTGAGGCAGGCTCCCTCGTGACTATAGATTAACCTGACTTTATGTACAGAATTCTATGTAATGAATTTTACTTTCCAACTGAACATATTAATTAAAATGTTAATAAGAATCCTTTCCTTTGTTGCATTTTATTTTTGAACGGCGAAGCTAAAAAATTTACATAATTAAAAAAACGCATATTGCACCACCACATATATAAGAATATATAGTAAAAATTGTTTACATGTTTTATTTAAACTATTGTTTATATGTTACCCATTTTTTACCATCATTTGAACTATTGTCAAAAGTGATTGATTGGTATGCTGTGTCTATGGCAACTTGCTTGAAGCAAGCAGCTCATTTTGTTCAATAAAATGTATTCTCTACAATAAAATTGATTGCAATAAAGTAATTGAAAAATTGCTTGATTTGTTTGTTTATTTACCTCAAGCGGAAAGGGGATGAAATAGCACAGTAAAGCGCACAGTTATTCTACGAAACGTTTTTGCATCTAACGAACTCCCATTTGACTTTATTTGAATAGAAACAAGAGAGTTGAAATTTAATCTGTGATTACTAGTATTTCAATGTTATGGGTCAGTTTGAACTCTTCAGGGGAAACAAATGTAAATTTCAATTTGTCACAATTTTGCTCCAGGGAACCGCCCTGTACGTCATGCATATTAAGATTGCCCAATAAATGTTTTAATCTACTAAGATCAACATGGTTTTCATTTCTTATAGCGTCTTTATTTAATTTGTTTATTTCCTTGTAAAATAAAAAGCATATTATGATTCATTTTGGTGAGGCAAATTGTACAATATCCTCATTGAGTTTCGGATACCAAATGTACCAAATGCTGATCATAATGTGTTTAAATGAAACCTATAACACAGTCAGGGTACAGAAACTTATATCAGACAGGTCTGCCATAAAAAAATGGCTTCAAGCAAGGAAACTCACTATCGTTTTTACTTTTTAATTTCGCTTTGGTATATGCCATTAGAAAAGTTCAGGGAAGCAAGTTAAGCCTAGAATTAAATGGCAATCACCCGTTTTTAGCTGATGCAGATGATGTTTGCCTGTTGGGCGATGCCATAAACTCAATGGAGACAAATTCAGAAAGTATTTTCGATGCCTGTAGGAATGTTGGGTTGGAAATTAATACAGAATAAACTAAGTATATGGCCATAAAAAGTCAATATAATCCGCTCTAAATATTAGAATAGCCAGTATAACATACGAACAAATGGCGAAATTCAAACATCTGGGAGCAATAATCACATATACAAATAATATTAGAAGCTAAGTGCCGGCTAAAATCAGAAAATGCTTGTATTTATGCAATTCAGAAACTTTTATGTTCTCATCATCTGTCCAGTAATTTAAAAATAAACATTTATAAGACAATTATCCTGCCGGTTGTATTCTATGGATGTGAAACAGGGTCGCTCATTCTTTGGAAAGAACATATTCTGATGGCCGAGTGCACCAACCTCGGTATTCAGAATACCGCGGTAAAGTTGCTTAGTTTACCCCGGTAAAGTCATACTTTCGTTGCACCGTGCTCGGTTTCGACTTTTACCGCAGTAAGATGCAAACCGGCCGTGAAGGAGCTGTAAAGTGAGAAAACCGCGGTTTTCTTTCCAAGATGGAGATCAACGTAATGTATCATATTTACGATATCTAGGCCAAAAACTAATTGAACATAAAGAATAATGAGAGACAGGTGGGGTCTATTTGAAGAATGAAAGATGGTGCATATCTTTGCAAATACTGTGCTGTAACATCGATTGAAATGACCTTCCTTTCTTACCTCAACCAAACCAGGTCCATCGAGTAGGCTAGTGGGCGCAACCACGATTAGTACGATTAGTACAGTATTTATGGTGTTTGAATTCAGACGACATATATACGCAATATAATATTCAATTTTATCCTTATGAACATTTATTACTGAACAATAAGGCAACAAATAAATGAAATATGGAAAACCAGTGGTCCTAGGCCAAATTTAAGTGAATGGCTGCATGCATCACGAGATAGCTATGTATCGGTATATAGGGTATGTATTCAATTTATCATACGTGCACGTACACGAACATAATTATAACAGCCCTTTCATGGCTATGCTCATGATTTTGCACCAAAAATTTCTACTAGTCGTACGGGAATAAAAGCGAGGCTTTGTCGAACTCAGAGCAGAGATTTCGTGGTGTCGCTTTGCCTTGGATTGCACACGTGTGAGAATTATTCTTTAAAACATCAATGTTATTTTATTGAAATGTACAGACAGGTGGGATCTGTTTGAAGAATGAACGATGGTACATGTCTTTTCAAATACTGTGCTGTAACATCGATTGAAATTACCTTCCTTTCTCACCTCAACCAAACCAGTAGTAGGCGAAACCAACTCATTTCACGATTGGTACAGTATCTATGGTGCTTGAATTCAAAGTTTCAATTCAGACGACATATATACGCAATATAATATTCTCTTTTATCCTTATGAACAGCTTTTTATTTAATAATAAGGCAACAAATAAATTGAATTTGGAAATCCAATAGCCTAGGCGAGCCACGTGACTGGCAGACGTTCAGAGAGAGAGAGAGAGAACCTAGTGGCCATGGAAGAAACCATCAATGGGAATGGATTCGGAGCAGAGTAACCGCAATATTTCCAAGCATTAGCAAACCGCGGTATTTTAGCAATGGTGCACAGAGATTTTGAGAATACCCCGGTATTACGTTTACCGCGGTAACGAAACGGCTGAGAAAACCGGAGAATGGTGCACTCGGCCATGAGTGTGTTCGAAAACAGGGTGTTCAGGAAAATACGAGGGTTGATCAGAAAAAAAAGGTTACAATTCGAATAAAGAAATATTTATTACCAATAGACAGAAAATACAAAAGGGAATTAAGAGGCTTACATGCCTATCACTTTTCGACATAATCACCAAGTCTATTTAGGCATTTATCAGAACGCACAAGCAACTTGTTTAACCCGTCTTAGTAGAAATCAGGTCCCTGTCCATTGAGTCAGGTCTCGGCGGATGTTTTCACAGCCCTGTCTGAAGAGAACCGACTGCCGGATAAGTGCTCCTTCAACTTCGGAAACAGGGTGCCAAATCTGGGCTGTATGGGGGGTGACTCGAGATTTCTCACCCGAACCGTCACAACAATTCCTGCGTTGTTTGAGCAGTATGGGGCCTGGCATTGTCATGCAGGAGGATGACACCTTCACTCAACATGCCCGGCCGTTTGCGTCGGATGGCTTCGCATAACCTTGTCAAAGTGGCACAATAACGAGACCAATATCCACCATAATATGTATATGTTCACCATAATATGTAGTTTTCAAATACTGCGGCTTGTAACCTTTTTTTCTGATCAACCCTCGTATTACACCTAAGAGAGATAAAAATGGGAATTGGAGAAAACTGCATAATTATGAGCTTCATAACATGTAGCCTATCTTCACCGAATATAATAAGGGCAATTAAGTCACGAAGGATGAAAAGGGCTGGACATGTTGCAAGCATGGGGGAAGAAAGACAAAATTATCTCAAAAATACCCCAAGGGAAGAGGTGATTTGGAAAGCCTACACGTAGGTGGGAGGAGAATATTAGAATATATTTAAGGGAAGTAGAATCTACAAGGGATGGTTGGAAGGAGTTAGCTCAGAATAGGGTTGAATGGCGGGCTCATGTAAACGCGGCAATGAACCTCCGGGTTCCATAAAATATATAATACTCCTTTAGCTTGCTTAGGAATTGTCAAATGCCATTCAATAAGTAAGTAAGCAAGCAAGTAATACCCTTTTTAGAATTCAAACGAACGACGTTTCCAGTCTAACACACGAAATAGGCGGCAGAATTTTCAGACGGTAAATGCCATTTTAAAACTCCTATTGGGAATGATGGGTCACAGAAGGTTAAATGAAACACATATTCTCTGGTGAAGTTAATAAGATATTTGGATTTTTTCAATTACGTAATGTGTAAAGACCAGTGGATTTCAATGGATCTACCTTTCTGCTGTGTTATTCAAAGCACTGGGTTCAATAAATGAAACACTTGTTATTGTAGATTTCACAAGAATAAATTATCATTTCACGGTGTCATGTATCCATATCTAATCACCAAAGAGTGTATAGTTCAGATTGCATAAACAGATTATAAACGCTGTTATTAACAAATGTCCTTCCTTGCTTCAAAAACAAGTTGTACAACGTGCGTAATTCTAAGGAAGTCCTTACTTAAGGATTCAAACCTTGCATGCCGATCACGCGTGATTCAGTATGTAAACTAAGACTCAATGCGGAAACTTCAATTGCCTATTGCCTCCAAAGAATCATTTACATCTGCTTCTGCGACATGTAACTTGTTGCTGAACCTGTATATTCATAAAGAAAACTGTACGAATATTTATATAATTCAGTTCATTTTATTTTCCTATCTGAGCATCATTTAATAACGATTTTGTCAATAAATGATCATTAGTAGTTATTTTTAGTACTGCCCCGCATAGAGAATCGAAATCGAGACAACACTAGAGGAACATAGATATTTAAGAATTCATGAACCACAGATCATTGTCTTTGTTGGACATTACATGAGAATATTATAGGAGAAAAATTCCTCCGGCAATGGGACTTGAACTCAGGACCTTTGGCTATTCGCGCCAATGCTCTACCAACTGAGCTAAGCCGGAGTTCAATTCACAGCGCCAGATGGAATCTCTCTCCTATAAATTTTTCTCCTATAATATTCTCATGTAATGTCCAACAGAGACAATGATCTGTGGTTCATGAATGCTTAAATATCTATCTTGAATGTTAACTGTACAATAACAGTGGGTGCCCGGTCACAAAAATCACTACTTAGTGTGCCTCACAGTGCTGCATATGACATAACTTGTCTGTCTGTGAGGTAGACCATCAGGGCAATCAGTCATAGGAGAGAGATTCCATCTGGAGCTGTGAATTGAACTCCGGCTTAGCTCAGTTGGTAGAGCATTGGCGCGAATAGCGAAAGGTCCTGGGTTCAAGTCCCAGTGTTGGAGGAATTTTTCTCCTATAATATTCTCTAGAGGAACATGTTTCACGATGCCTAGAAGCCGAAAATAGATATTTAAGAAACAAGTTCTAAAGACGTAAAAGAGAGTGTAGCAATCGTACGAGCAAAATAAAATCATTTTACTACGTTCTGAAAATTTCTCGCGCGTTCAAAAAAATCGCTTTCTATCTCTAACTTAGTGCGATAATGTGCAACTTTCACTTCGTGTGTCTTGTGTTAGAAGTTATACTTTTAATTCGAACTGTCCAAAATATTTTTTTCTGAACGTTGTTTGTCTCTTTGTGCAGGCTAAACGGGAACTGAATTGAAAACTATTTTTGGGTTATAGACTCTTATGTTATGGGCTCTTTTTGCCACCCTCAGAATTTGACTTGTATTACTGAAATATTAAGCGTCTTTTTTTTATATATTTCAAAATTCTCTAACAATGTTGATAAAAATTTATATTTCCAAGCTTCTAACTATAACTTACTTATTTTTCTATAACAATGACATGCTGATACTTACTCGTGTTTACTTTCGATTTTTCTTGGTTATTTCAACTATGATCGAAGACACATGAAAAGTTTGCACAGTAAAGTTCTAAAGTCAGTTTAAATGAATATTTTTTTAATCAAAGACGTTTCTTTATAACATTAATACTTATCGATAAAAAATGACTTCATGCACAGTTTTAAAAGACATTATCAGAAGAAGAAGTGTAATAACGCTATTCTTTTGCTCATGGATTAATAGTAATAAGAAAGCTAAGATTAATAGGCTCATAGTGTAAGGAACATAATTTTACGTGCACCCAAAAATTCAATATATGTGAGGAAATATGAGCATCAAAGTTGGCATCGTTTAATTGATCATCATAAAACCACCACAATCCAACGCATATGTTAAAATATCACATTACGTTCAAAATGTCAGTTCTACGGGGCAATAAATATTATTATATTGTAGTGTCAAAATGATTAAGATCTTTCTTTCTTTATCTTATTTTTACCTCTCCCTTTTTTAGGATTTAAGCGACTCAAGCCACACGGGTCTTACAGGACCGCGATCTGTCGGGAGAGGGATTATCTTTGGATCACATACTTACTTTTTTGACCAGACAAGGACATGGAGGGCCTCCCCGATGAGTGATAAGCCCAATGCCGGGGCCACCTCCGAGACAACACGAACACATAGGACGAGACACACACACACACACTCACTCCAAATAAGGCGAGGATGGGATGAAGATGATAATGGCGGCCAGATGATAACTGGGGACCACAAGGGCCTATAGTTACCCGATATTTGTCTCACAGGTGAGGAAAACCCCCAGAAAAAAACCCCACCTAGGTAACTTGTCCCGACCTGGAATCGAACCCGGGCCCGCTGCGTGAGAGGAGCGAACGCATCCCCTACGCCACAGCGGTGGACTTTATTAATATCTATTTTCAAAATAATATATATTAAAATTAAAACTGTGAAAAGTTAGATTAAAAGTGTCCACTATGTTGTAGTTGCAGTGTCAAAATTCTTCAGGATGAATTTCCCATATGTGAGGTCGCCACAAGTTTCGGGCTTAGTCTATTAGTTCATGATCACGCTTATAGTTGGGTAGTGTTTTTACAGATTATCAACGTAGTAAACAGATCTTATGAATTTTCTTTGATCTTTCACAATTTTTAATGTTTAACATGTTATTGTTCTGTAAACAGTTTTTATTAACTGAATTTTGACACATATTATATTATAATAGTTGTAATGTTGTACTTTTCAACGAACATTTGTTGTTAAAAAATGTGGTGTTTTAACCTTTGTTCATGTGATATGACATGGGATGTATGTGAAATAAAGTGAGGTATTATAACAAATTCTGGATAGGAGTTATTGGTGATTTGCTGGAAATTATTATTTAAATTCAGGTCATATTGTAAAATCGTAGAAAGAAAGGATTGCTTCGCTCCACCAGTTTTTCATGATTACTTATTTATAATGATCTGCATTGAATTTGAAGAGGTCTGTTCTTTTCAAGTTAACTATTCCATTATGACAGCCCTAACTTCTTATAGGGAAGAATGAAGTTACTGCTTTCTTATAGGCAGTTAAATTATTTCCGTTCCTTACTTCAAGATGAATGTGCCAGTAAGATAATTTTTTTACAAAATCTTCTTTCTTGTTTGCAGTCAGGTTCATCCAATGTAAATGATTTCTCTTCATTATCATCGGCCTGGGAGACCCATTCAGTAATTTATGAAAATGACCTTCTATGTCCAAGATCACGAGTTCGTCCCGGGCTCAGGTTTTGTGCATAAATTTGTCCTGTGTCTGTATATTTAGAGGGATGAAGATGAATTCCTGTGGGACAAAATTCAGGCACACCGGCGACAGTCGCAGGTCTAAGTAACACATCCGTCGTTAAGCAACCATAACAATCAATCTTCATTATCAGCGCCAATATGAAAAATTCAGGTTCAGATAACCAACTAACCATACCATTATTACTCATTGCACTTTCTTCTTCTCTAATATTTCCTTTATTGCAACCAATGGTGATGTTATAATGAATGGAGCAACGACGGAATGATATACAGACATTTTTGCTATGTGCCGTTGGCGCGTCTTTACCGGCTGACTTCTTGCTTCCAGGCCGCCAGACCGTGCGATCTCGGCACATCGCAAAAATAATCTCTCTGTACATGCTAGAAATAGGGGTACCCCGAACATTTTTCCACCACAAATTACACACTGATCTACCGAGATTCGATCCCGGGCCCCAGCGGTGGAAGGAGAGCTATTTAACCACTGAGCCGTGAGGGGAAGGGGCCTTTTTCATATTTATAGCATTATGATGTATCTAGTATCAAAGAAGAACAAGTTAATTCCTTTTAAAAACGGCACGTCAACTTGTAAGCTCTTATTCACTTATTTTCTATTGTAGTTTTTATTTTGGTGGTACGCCGTAGCGTAGTGGTTGAGGCGCTGCGCTACAAACCGGAAGGTCGTGGGTTCCATTCCCGATGAGGTCGTTGGAGTTTTTCAATTGGTCAAATCCTTCTGGTGGCACTATGGTCCTAGGGTCGACTCAGCCTCTAACAGAAATGAGTACCAGGAGCAATCCTGGGGGTAAAGGCGGCCGGTGCGAAGGCTGACAACCTTACCACCTTCACGTGCCGAATTTCCAAAATCTGGGAGCCTCAATCTCTTGGAACCCTCTGGGCCTCCATGGTCTGTATAGGGAACACTTTACTTTAACTTTTATTTTGAAATATATTATCACTTTCACTCTTTATTCACGAAATAAAAATTCATAACAGCAGTTACCCCGTATAGTGGTACAATTTCATTCTCTAAGTTATATTCTGGTGCTTCATTTGTCTATTGACGACGAATTATATTTCACTGGATCTTTATCATTGCCAAAAAAGAAACCGTCAACGGTTGTACTCGTACATTTCTTGTCGGCACAAGGCTTGCAGTCATCAGTGTTTACTAGTTCGGTCCCGGATCATTACATGGACAGCACAAGTTCTGTCACGAATTAATAATAGAACAATATTGGTTGGAAATCAACATTTTCCTTCCAATTGTAAGCAGGCTTAGGACTATCATAAGACAAGGGCGTAAGTACAGCTCAAAGACCTGAACATCAGTGATATTTGTGTTATGAATATTCAGACTTCCTTAAAGCATATTTTTTCCCCTATATAATTGCCCAAAATGAATTATAAAAAAATAACTTTAACCTTTTTCCTTAGTGTACAAGATTCAAATTAATACACTGAAAACCCAATCTTCTAAAGTCTTAGTACTTTAAAGAAAGCATAGTCAATGTGTGCTTTATATAAGGTTTATTTTTATTCTTGAATAACAGAAAACAAAGATTAAACTTCCCAACGTTTTAGTAATTACAGTTTGCAGTACAGTAGAGTAGAATTAAAATAGAAATATAAAGTACTGGATTTTAATAGTAGTGGAATTTGTGTGTTTTGAAGATGTTTGTAAATAAAGTTGGAAAAATAAAACAAAATCTTAGCAGATTACGTCTTGGTAGAGAATCACAGATACTAGGATCTAATCGAGCAGATTTAACTTTTTTTTATTTATTTGTAATTTTTATGCTGTGCACCTGAAGATCATTCAAGGAACAATTGCCAATAACTCAAATGACAATTAGGTAAGACAGTGCCTAATATCCGTTTAAATCGGTATAGATAATTATATTATCTATATTACTAGTATCCTCGGATATTTCTGAGGTAGGGAGGTCTGGTAGGGGTGCACTCAGTCTCGTGATTCAAATTGAGGAGCTACTTGATAGAGAAGTAGCGGCTCAGGTCATGAAAACCACCATTAACGGCCGTGGGTGTCGGCATGCTGACCACATCCCCCAATCCTGCCATCTGCCTGTGGTAGATGACGCAGCGGTCGGGTGGTAGGACAAGTCCCTCCACGGATGTGGTGCCACGGAGTTTGGTTTAGTGTATATTACTAGTATTATAATGTACAGGGTCTGTATTTTAATTAATGAGAATAAATCCAGAAAACAAATTTATAACAGACATCGCTACAAACCTTTAATAGTCTTCAAAGTAAGCTCCTTGAGCGTCAAAACACTTCTGCAGGCGAGTTTTACACGCTTCGTACGCTCCCTGAAAGTCAGCAACTGGAACAGCCTTCAGAGCAAGTGTGCAAGCCGCTTTGACAGCATCCAGGGTTCCGTGGTGGTGTCCTTTGAGGGCATTTTTCACGCGACATTTTTCCAGTACGACCCCAAAACAAAACGGCAGAGCACCGAATGGCACACTCCGCAGTCGCCTCGACCAAAAAAAAAACTCGCATGTCCAAGTCCAGAATCAAAGCATTGTTGTTTGTGTTTTTCGACAAGAAAGGTGTGGTTCACTCGGAATTTGTGCCTGAAGGACAGACAGTCAATGGTGCCTTCTACGCGAAAGTGTTAAAAAGATTGAAGAGACGAGTCAACCGAGTGCGACCAGAAATTGCCGCCGATTGGAAGATTCATCATGACAATGCGCCATGCTTCGTGGTTACAGAGTACCTGACAAAAACTGGCATCACGATTCCTCAGCCTCCCTACAGCCCCGACCTTGCCCCTGCAGAGTTTTTCCTCTTTCCCAGAGTGAAAAATGCTCTCAAAGAACACCACCATGGAACCCTGGATGCTGTCAAAGCGGCTTGCACGCGTGCTCTGAAGGCTGTTCCAGTTGCTGACTTTCAGGGAGCGTATGAAGCGTGTAAAACTCGCCTGCAGAAGTGTTTAGAAGCTCAAGGAGCATACTTTGAAGACTATTAAAGGTTTGTAGCGATGTCTGTAATAAATTGGTTTTCTGGATTTATTCTCAATACTTAAAATACAGACTCTGCATATAATGTATATGAAAAAAGAGAAAAACTAAACACAAATAACTTACTCATTTGTTACTTTGATGCGCCCGGATTCTTAGGTTTTAAACTATTTTGTTCCTTGATAGCTACCCGTGATATTTTAACATAATTATCCGTTTCATTGTCATGGCAGTTACATAGTCCAATTTTGTAATTCTAAAAATGGCTAAAAAGACGTTAAATACTAAAAATGGTTAAAACTGTTTTATAACTGAAATACGATAAAATCCAATCATATAAAACCTAAAAATGGCTAAATATGTTTTATAATATTTTAAAAAGTATAAAATACTTAACAAATTAATAGGTAAATATGTAATTTTGTAATTTTGTCATTATAAGTTATAGGTCTACCTCATTGTCCCAGTAAAGGAAATCGTAAATGAACCGAAATCCCCGGTTTCTTTAGAAGCAAATTAGATGCATTCGTAAGAAGATTATACTTTCAGTTTATTCACAGTGTTTGCTTCAGCAAGATGCGGAAAGTAAAGTATTCTTTCTAAAAGTAGGTTGATTATTTGAAAAACGTTCTTGTGGAATTTATATGCCAGAGTTGAAAATCACAGTGATAGGCCTAATTCTAAAATTAACTGTGTTCTACAAACAATAAACTGTTGAAAAGTAAGCAAAAATTGTTCCTAGGCCTATAGTTTTCAGGTTAAGAGCCATGGAATCCTCAGTAAAAATAAAAATAAAAATTTTTCAATGTGTTTACTGCATTGATTAAAGTGAAACTTAAAAAATACTTATCTTAAATGATAAGAAAACTAAAATAAAACTACTTAATATGTTTGAAAACTCTTATAGGGTTTATAAAAACCTAAAAATCCGGGGCCTACTTATAACCAACAGAACCTGGCCCTTCAACATGCCTTCCTTGGCAGCTGCCATCTCTGCGAAAGCCCAAAATGGATACGCCAGCTCCGTTGGATCTACATGCAAAAAAGGATAGCGTTTTCCTGTTCCTGTGTTTATAATAATATTTGGATTTTGTACATCCAGTGTCCCGTCTGACCGCCGACCACGTTTAGCTTCGTACAACACTTTCTCGTTTCATGGGCTTTATAATTGTAATTTTGTTTCTTATATGGTTAGAATGTGAATGTCCCGCCTTAAAAACTTCTTGCCTTCTGCAAAAGAACACTGCGTATTCGATGACGAACGATCATTATTGATCAGTATTGTATTGAATACTGCAAGCGAGCATGACACACGTGGCCGAGTCTGTTTGTATTTGGCCTTTGCTGACTGTCGCAATATCCTTGAAGTAATTCCTTCAGTTTCAAATAGTTGCAACAACTGTGTAAGAGCATCTTATTATTATGCTTAATTTTTTCCACTTATGCTTCACTCCTAGAATATTTTGCTTTATTATGTCTTACTTTGTATTCATTTTCCACGTAATGTCATAGTGCAATCTAACAATGGAATTTATTCAAATATCCTACGTGCTTAATTTTATTTCGTTTCTATCTACTTTTGAGGTAAATATTGTAAAATGTTCATGTAATACATTTAGTATGAAAGAATAAAATACAGTAAAAACATAAAGCAACTATTTGTCACTATACTATATATAGCCTACTTCAGCGTTTCTCAACCTTTTTGAACCCGAGGACCTCTAAAATATCTAAAAAAATTTACGGATCCCTAATTTTACATCCCATTATTAAAAGAAGGGCTAGATTCTTAATATTTGGGGTATTAATTATAGGTAATTATAACGAAATGTGTGAAAAGTGAAAACATTTTACTTCTTTACTAGCTTTATGATATTTTTAAATTATGTCTGAGGACCATCTGCACCATCTTCGCGGACCACCAGTGGTCCGCGGACCAGAGGTTGAGAATCGCTGCCCTACTTCATTACTTCTTAATTATTTCTCAACTAGACTCCTGCCCATTTGGAGCTCCTACGCTATCCTAATATCATGTCGTCTCCGACAATTTCAATAAAAAGAAACGTTTTGTCAGACTCATGACCTACTTTGGGAATTGAGTCGGACGCTTATGTTTGTTTTTTATCCTTTTCGCAACTGAAAATTTGAAATAAGTAAATAAAATATTTGCTAACAGGGTTCATTGCAAATAAAATTTCAACAATCTACGGATAATTGAAAAATTGGGGAAAATAGTCCGACTTTAGGGGTTTTAGATAGCAATAATAACAATGATAATAATAATAATAAATATTTATGCAATTGCCAGCATAGTATACAGAATAACACGTTAAAAACTCTGGAAAGCCATGAAAGGATGAGGAAAGTTTCTCTTGCAGTGACAACCATTAGCCTATATGAGGAACAAATTCAGTAAGTCTATATCTGTTAACGTCCCATGCTTAACAATTAAACATATTGCAATAACAATATAAAAATCTCATGTTCCGTAGGGAATAAATAATGAAGACAGACATCCCAATTATAAACTGAGAACTATCACTACAGTATGTTTCGTGTGGAAATTACTCTGTGCCTATGCTGCTAAAAATATGTATTCTAGTAACCATTAAATTAAAAGAATATTGTGCTTTTAATTTCTCCTAAGAAGCTATTTAGTACTGTATAATAGCACGTTAATGAGAACCTTGGGGGGTAAGATAATTATATACAATTGCCTTCATTAACCTGAAAAACTTAAAAACTCTACTAAAGAAGACTAAATTTTGAAGAACATCCAAGGTTAATGAATATTTCGCATAAAATGCTTTGAAATGTACAGAGTATTCCAACATTCAGTGCCCAAACTCCTAGGTATGATAGAAAAGACCAAACAAACATATTTTGTTAAAGAAACATGGTTCAGAAACTCTTATGCAATAACATAATGAGCTGTTTCAAGATTGGTTAAAAAAATTTACTTGTTATGATGAATGAGTATAACGCATGATTGAACTTCCGCCGGAAGGAAGTGAAGAACAAGTGATAGGTCATCTTTCCCCTTTTCGGTATGGAATTATTTTGAATAAAGAATAGTTTTAAGGTAGTAGTAGTAGTAGTAGTAGTAAATGATTTATTTTGCCTGGCAGAGTTAAGGCCATAAGGCCTTCTCTTCCACTCAACCAGGTTTCAGAAAATATATACAATGTAGGTTTACATAAATAGCAAATTAGTGAATAAGAGACTTATGACTAATACTAAGACTAAGGTTAAGGCTAATCATAATAATAAATTAAATAAGTAAAAAGCATAGGTTTCATAAAAGGCATAGGCTTCATATAGAGCGTAAGTGTCATAAAAGAAAATAGTAATAATGTTACAAGTAAAACAAGGAATATGTAAAATTATGTTATATTGGAAATTTAAGTCTAGCTGTAGATACGTTATAAGGAGACTAAGTAATGTTATGTACAGTGAGAGATGGAGTGACTACAAAGAGCTAGTTCTGTTCAGTGGGCAATAATTGTTTAATAAGCGCAGATTTGAAAGAGTGTACACTCCGACTACCCCTAATATCTTGTGACAAGGAATTCCAAGAACGGGCTGTGGCTATGGTGAATGAATGAGAGTATGAGGTTGTATGATGACTAGGAATTGATAACAGAGAGTTGTGCTGCGAGCGTGTACCATGATTATGGTAGGAGGATAGAAATGTAAATCGGGGAGCCAAGTAAAGAGGTATGGAAAACTTAAGAATTTGGTATAATAAGCACAGAGAGTGGACCAAACGTCTATTTTGCAAACGAAGCCAAGACAGATGCTTGAAATATTTTGAGACATGATCGTGGAAACGAATGTTAAAGATAAAACGAACACATGTATTATGAACACGCTGAAGAGTCTGTGACAATTCAACACTCAGATCTCCATACAAGATGTCGCAGTAGTCGAAATAAGGCATCACTAGGGTCTGTATTAGGGTTTGCTTTATTCTAGTAGGAAGGAAGTTTTTCAGTCGTTTTAGAGCATGCATGATAGAGAAAGCCTTTTTACATATATGCTTGATTTGGGAATTCCAATTCATGTTTGAGTCGAGATAGATACCTAGATTTTTTACTGTTTCTGTGTACGGGATAATAGTGTTGTTCAGTGTCACTGGCAGCAATGTAGCCTTGTTGATGGATGATACGAGTCTTTGCTGTCCTAATACAATAACTTGGGTTTTGCTTGGGTTAAGTTGTAAGCCAAATTTGTGTGCCCAGTTACTGATTGATTGTAGATCTTCGTTAAGGAATGTTAAAGAGTCATTCATTGCATCGGGAGGTGAGTGAATATAGATCTGAAGGTCATCTGCATACAGGTGGTGTTGGGAGTTACAGGTGGTGTTGGGAGTATTGGTATTGGTATTGATTTCTTTTTAATCATTGGTTTTCTGTCAGATCCAAAATTCATTTTAGACCGGTTGATAGAGCCAACTCAATTTCTTCTGGTACTGTGAAGGCTCCTGAAGATAGAAGGCTCTGAAGTATGCTGGATATCCAACCAACATCAAACATAAGCGACTGGAGCTTTCTGTAATTAATCTTGATTTTATAATTGTGTGCCACTATTAAACTTCCAAGCCTCGTATTTCTTCTCCTGTTGTGCATGACTCCTGCAGCTCAACTGTGTAGTAGTTCCTTTGTAGAGTTTGATGTATACTTCATGTTCTTGGCAAACTTCTCAGTATCCTATTGAAAATCATAGGTATGCATTTCGATTCCAAAATGAATTATCCTCAGACCTAATAAATAAGAAACGAATAACAGGGACAAAAAAGATGATATTGATATACAAGAATCAGCTATCTTTTGTGTATAATTAGTAAGTTGCCTTGTGGCTTGGTATGTTGTATGTAGCGTGAGTGTATGATACTGTTTGTGAAGAGATTTCGACTTTTATTGTTATGTTGATAGTATTGATTTCTGATTCAAGGAGGATCCTCCAGATAATAAGGGAACCCCGAAATTCGATATCCAGATTTTAACATAAATACGTGTTTTGAGGGATCGGTAGTCTCAACCTAAAAATGCTATTTTCAGAAGCACGTCTTTCTGTAGGCTATGTGTCTGTGGACAGCCTAGCTCCAGAACGAAATGCGAAGAGGTTTTCGGTGCTATATGAACAGCACCATAGCTGATACAAATGGGATTACAATTCATCGCATATCTAGTATGGAATCAATGTACTTAGTGTTAGAATAAACTGTTATGCGGAACTTCACTTGGAACTGAACGTAATAGAGAAAAATATACCTCAAGGACACTGCAAGAAAAGTTCAACAATCTCATGTTGTACGGATCTTAAGTTCTATTCAGCCAAAACTTGCATTTATTTGGTAGCAATCAAGGGTTGGGAATGTGCTGCCTAATAAGTCATTTAGTGAAGATCTGACAGCTAAGTTACTACTATGGACAAAAGAGTGATAATTTAAGCTTGAGGTTCTATGAGGTAATATTGGTGAACCTACTACAGTTTGTCACTTTTAGATGACTGACTGCACACCGTTGCAACTGTATCTTACCATTTTCCACACAAAACTTGAAAGTTATATTTATATAGGTTATAAGATATTTATTACGTGGTATTATCTAAGATAATAATATTAACGTTTTTTACACAATGAATTTCAAGATACAATATATTACGTAACATTTTTAAAATAAATGAACTGTGACCCTTAAATAATTTCACATTTTTTCCTAATTAGACTTACCTAAGTTAACTAAGAAATCTATCTTTATATTGTCCAGTTATTGTTTAAAAATTAACAGAAATTTAAAATATGAATGAACAATATAAATTTTCTTACTTTTTTTTAATAAAAGCATTGAATGCGTTTGTGTTTTCTGAATATATTTTCACACAATTTTGGGACATGTGTTAAAATTTACATGTTAGGGGAAAAAAGGCAAAATTGAATATGAAAAATATTAATATAACATTGAAAAAATTCCTTCGTTACTATCAAAGTACGTACAATTTCATTTATATCGTGTTTCAAATAAGGCAGGTAAGGAGTTTTTAAAAGTTTCATATAAGGATAGCGATTTTTCATGAAGAAAAAAAAGGAAAAGGTTCTCAACCTGAAAGATAAATACCTATAGATTTCCATCTTCCATTATCCCATTTTCTCCAGGCTATCCCTTTAATTAACCTGAAATCTCAACCTCAGGACTCAAACCTTCATAGTCTATCTCAAAGAGCAAATAGGCCTACACTGATTTTTTTTCTTAAAACTCCATTCGAGGATACTGAGTCTAACATGCTGCATGATCTCGGGCTCTACCATGACGCAAACTTAGACATATTTATCAACATCAATAAGTCTTTTGGGCCTATATTCTTTCCACATACGTTTTAAATAAATGTAAAGATATTTAGACCCGGAATTCACCTCTGCGGATCAGGAAAACCTAAAACCCTACGAGGCGGCGTCTAGGGACCTTAACTCACGACTTCCCGAATGCGAATCCGCCATCTCGCGAGTTAAGTTGCACATATTACACACAAAGTCACGCGAATATTATGAGCTCAACCAGCATATTTTTATTCATTTGTTAATGTCAACTAATGTGTCCTAGCTACTTAATAATTAATCACAAAGAGAAGCAAAAAAGTGAAAACAAAACCGAGATTTAAAAAAAAAACACACACATCAAAATAAAGAAGTAGGGAAAAGAGTACAAAATGATAACTCTGAGCAGTGGAGGAAGTCGGAATATACGACAGAGACAAAGTAGCCCTTTATTTTATTTACTTCTAATATCTGTTTAAAGTCATATTTCAAAGAAAAAGCGTCATTACTTATGGCCCTACGAGTGTAGCAGTGCTATAGCCTCAGGTAATAGCAATATGTGTCGAGTTATAAATAAGTGGAATGAAGTCAGAGAAGATAAAAGATAAAGGGAAGAGAAATAGGGATGAAGAGAGAAAGAACTAGGAAATAGCTTTAAAAAAAGCGTGAGACAATACACTGGAAGTTGTACAGTACAATGTATTTCGTTCCTTCTGTCTGGTACAGACGTATGGCTGTAAAAGAAATATTGAACAGAGAGAAATAAACTAGTTCCAAAGTAAATGAAGGGAAAGAGACTCCCACACATTGAAAGGGAATTACCAGACAATGGGTTATATCATTTTACACGCTTGCTCGCACAAAATCCATTGTCCCTTCCTCTTCTCCTTCTAAAACCAGCCCATCCTCCCCAAAACCCACCCTTACTTAATTAACCAGCTTTAGCTCGCTGCACAAGATACTTCTTCAATGGATTTGCTATACAATAAGTCTTACAACGACATTAAGAAGGCCTGAATAATGGACTCTATCGACTGTAGAAGTATGAGGGCTTAAACGCTCATCAGCTTACGTGTGAAGCACGAGAGATGGGTATAGCGTTTGTATACATGCGTGCGTGCCTTGCTTTTACACATCACGCAACATTTTCACTTCTGCTGGATTACACGCCAATGATCCAACGCTCCAAGGAGTTACAACCAAATTCATGGTCGAAAAGCTCTTCACTATAAATTTTCATTTATGATGACGAGTAGTCTATTTAATTATTTTTATTTTCATGTGTGAAAGTGTTCATATTTGTGAGGTTGCTAGGAGTTCACAACTATTAGGCCTACCTCTGCCCTCGGGCTTTAAGAAAATACTTTTTAACTGAAGAGTTTCAACAATTCCTTCATTCACTTTAAAACCTGCAGTGATTAGGTATTTTTTTTATCGCTAACGGAAGGATGCAAGAGACTGGTAATTTTGCGCAGCGGATTTATCTCTCAAGCAATGGCGAATGTTTAGAGCAAGCACGAAAAGCATTGCTTGCACAAATTCATTCTAAATTATTTAAATTTAACTTAAATGTATTAAAATGATATTCATTCAGACCATTTAATTTGTGGTCCACAAATGATGTCAGAATAATCTCCAAAGAAATGTTACAATAACATACCTGTAGGTTAGACTGCTTTGCAATAGAAGGGCATGCTAACAATCGAAACTTTCCTACAGACTCTCGGTCTGCTCTAGCTCAAAGAAAATTGAAAAAAAAAAGCTGTCAGTAGGGGTAGGATGATGTGGGATGGGAGGACACAATTATCACGCACGTTAATGTTTATTCTGGAAATAAAATGAATATTACGTTTACATCTGTACAGGAATCAACATTATAATTTTTTACGGGAAATGAAGACTGGTGCGCAAGTGACGGGAAGGCCCGTCTGAAGTGGGAGGTGAATTTAAAGACAAACTATCATTCCCCAACCTTTCGATAACAGACTCATGAAGGCAGCTGAGCATCTTAAATTTGTTCCTACGTGCGTAATATTACAAAAAACAGTACCAATCAGTAAGCATCGCTAAGAACTATAGCAATAATTCAATATATTTTACTCATGATATCTCACTGTTAAATTCCAGCAAAAATTCTGGAATAAATGGATGTTTATCAATTGATCGTGTTTTGTTCAGAGAAAACAGCCACATATATTGTCATGAATGCTTTTTAATAGTAAATTTTCTCAATCTAAAATGCTATTCAATAATTCAATTTCAATACGCTTTAATCACTGTTAAACACACATTTTGTGACACGGAAATTTTTTGGTGTTTCCGATGTATTGAGGCACCCTAATAACAAATCTAAAAACAGAAATTGCCTATCACCCAAGGATTTTTAGTAACAAGCGTTTTTTATTAAATATAACAAAAAAAATCATTCATTTCAACAGTTTAGTGAGTCACTTTATGCATATTGTACCACTTCGTGTAATGTATGTATCAACAGTGTGTTAAGACAAGTTCATTCCAGTATATTAAATGCAAGAAGTACGCACCCAAATGAGATTGTGCATTAGTAGACATTTACCCGCATATGAAGTTACTGCATTCCCTATGTCGTCTTTACTAACGTGTTTGTGTTCTACACATACTTGGTTAATTTTTATTATTGTACTGTGATTGACTGTGAATTAACAAGTCAATACAATGCCTAGGCAGTGTGTAAATAATGTCAACAGTTTTTTTTATGAGTGTGAAGAAATAATTTTTAAATCGCAAAAACGTAATTTCACCCAGCTCGTGCGAAGAGCTTGCAAACTTTATTTCGGAGTTAAAGTAGGAGATCAAGATAAGTCATGGGCCCCTCACATATGTTGCAAGACTTGTGTAAAAATGTTAACAGGTTAATTGAAAGGTCAAAAACGTAATATTGGATTTGCAGTACCAATGGTGTGGAGAGAACCAAAAGACCGTCCATCAGATTGTTACTTTTGCCTCACTAAAATACAGGGCATTGGACTGAAGTCCAAGGATGCTGTGCAATATCCCAATTTACCATCAACCTGGCCCGTCAAACATAGTGAAGAACTTCCTATTCCAAACCCACCAGAACCGTGGAGTTTGGACGAAGGTGATCCATCTGATGTTGTGCAATTCGCACAGGAAATCGACAATGATCCAGACTTTCAAGCACCAAAATGTTGAACAAAGCCACATCTGATTTCAAACGCTGAACTGAATTATTTAGTTCGAGATTTAAAACTAGCAAAATCACAGTCAGAACTCCTAGCATCCAGATTAAAAGGATGAATCTCCTCGAAGGTGACGTACATATAACTGACTTTCGAAATCATCAAAAAAGGACTTACACATTATTTCGCTCAAGAAGGGATTTTGGTATAGGATACTGCACGGATGTTGACAACTTATTTGATGCATTGGGGCAGGATCATGAACCAAGCAATTTGCGCCTATTTATTGATTCTTCTAAACTTAGCTTAAAAACATTAGATCGGAACGGAAGGGGGTTCTTGTATCTGAAACAGAAATTTCCGAGAGTTAGTGAGGCAAAAATTAAAGAGGGCATATTTGTGGGACTGCAAGTACGAGAAGTTTTGAAAGATGGCAAATATGACAACATGCTGAATGAAGCTGAACTAAGAGCATGGAAAGCTTTTAAAACAGTTGTGACCAATTTTCTTGGATATTTCAAAGCTGAAAACTACAAAGACCTTGTGACTGAATTACTTAGTGCCTAGAGCGAAATAGGATGTAACATGTCATTAAAACTTCACTTTCTGGATGCTCACCTCGATTTCATTCCTGAAAATTTGGGCGCCGTAAGCGACGAACATGGGGAACAATTCCACCAGGACGTTGCAACTATGGAAAAGCGATACCAAGGCAAATGGAGTCCTAGTTTGCTTGCTGATTACTGCTGGACATCAATCCGAGATGCCGCAGTGACAAAATATCGCTAAAAAAATGTTATAATAAAATTTTGAATTAAGTATAATATTAAGAACATACCGAAAATAATATATTTCAGTATAACACAAAACACTTTGTAGCAAACAAATAGTGGGTGATAGAGAAAATCCAAGGTCATTTTCTGCTTTCTGGTGAAATTTTACATAAGGTAGTAGTAGTAGTAGTAGTAAATGATTTATTTTGCCTGGCTGAGTTAAGGCCATAAGGCCTTCTCTTCCACTTGTTTTATCCATGTCACAAAAAAAAGTTGATTTTTGTTTACCAGTGTAATTATTTATTACATATTGTTCGTTAAATAGCCATTATAAATGAAATTCTTGGATAAATTCCCTCGGGAATTGCCTCGGGGAATTTATTGGCGATTTCCAAGTCACTCGTGGCATTACCTATGAACATGAATGCTAATAACGAAGTCAGATAGATGTACCAAAACGGTTATCACAGCCATTCTGGCAACTTATGTTAGACGATAAGCGAGTTACAATTGCACGCTACCAGACACTCCCCAGACTTAAAGAATGTGACTTTTCTAATAGGAAATGGATGAACCGACTTTTCAAACTGAACTCTACTAACAGAATACAAATGACTGAAAAGCATGTGAGGAAAATAACTTATAATTTTGCTATCCATGTTTACATTTAAATAATGTTATCAGTTGTCAGTCATGACAAGTTTACGAATCAATAATAAAAAATAAAAATTCTGATGTGAAATATAAGTTCCTCTGCCCAAACAAAAGATTTACTTCATAGTACAATATATTATGCATGCCAATTTCGTCATGTAAATAGCTTCTAAAGTGAATAGAACGTAGTTACCACATCGCATCCCCGAAGGATACACAGCCCAAATGAAATCTGATTAATGAGCTCACGTAACTTTCTTTACTTTACTTTCTAAATCCACATTCTGATATAGAATAAAAAGCTGAAGGGTAAAGAGCGAGTATTCAGTTGTTTCAACCTGATGCAAAGCTTAATTGTTCACCAGACAAGACCGAGTTTCTACAACAGTGCTTATAACTACCTTTTAGAGAACTTTTGCGAAAAAAGTTTTGAAAAAGGTTTTACCTCTTAGTATAAGCACAAACTCAAATCTAAACGAAATCCACAGAGCCATTTTCGAGAAAATCGCGAAAAACGAAATTTTCTTCGTATAAAGTGATAGACCAGTAAAAGATAGTCCTTGCAAATCTTCGTGTCACATTCCCAGAAGATACTTAACCAAATATAAAATTTTGTTTTCATACGATTTTTTCTTCTTGGACATAGACACACACAGACATGTTTACGAAAATAGTACTTTTTGATTCAGGGATCCTTAATACATGAACTCAGCTTCGAATCTTGGGGTCGAACACAATACTTCCTCCAGCTATGGTTGAGGAAGTAAAAATGCATATCTCGTTTTAAGAATAGTACTAACATTAAATCAACAACGCTGGATAACCGCTGTACTGAAAATTAAATAAAATTGTGACTTGTGAATTATATCGCTTTTTTTAATGAGTAAAACCAGTGTTTGTTCATTATATTTGCATTGTAAAAGAAAACACAAGTGGTAATGGAAGTTCTTGTGGTTACACCAGAGGAAAGGAGGATTTATAAAAGTGTATCGTATTTCTTTTGTACCTTCTATAGCCTTATGGGAATAATAGAATAATATTTACAACAGAGATGATAATGTAATAATAATACCGGTAATAATGATTAATAATAACAATAATAATAATAATAATAATAATAATAATAATAATAATAATAATAATAATAATACGAGGTTCGTCCAGAAAGTAAAGAAAGATTTTTCGTAACTAAATAATAACGAAAGATATCAACATAAAACTTTATTTACAAAGATACATTACCTTACCTACTCTATTTCTCAACGTAATCGCCATTGCTGTCTAAGCTTTTGTTGTAGCGTGATGTCAACCAGCTTTACAATGTCGATGTTATACTCTTCTACCGCCAAAGACCTGAGCCTGGAATTTCCGCCAAGAAGACAAGGATTAAACTCAAGAGTCCTATCGTGCAACTCTTCAACGATTACGACGCGCTATCCAAAACAAGAAACGTGGAATGTTATCTGAAAAAGTGTTTTTAATTCACGACAACGCTCGGCCTCATTCGGATGCTCAAATACAGGCACAAACATTTTTTTTTTACATCCTCCTTACAGCCCTGACCTGCCACCCAGCGATTTTCACTTGTTTCCGAATCTAAAAGACTTGTTGGGTGGAAAAGAGTTCCCAACCGATGAAGACCTCAAAGCAGCAGTTACATCCTCGCTCAAGTCTTTGACGGTAAGAGAGTATGACATCGGCAAAGAAAAACTGGTACCAATTTTCAATAAATGCCTTGACAGCAATGGCGACTGCGATGAAAAATAGATTTGTAAATACAGTTTTGTGTTGACATCTTTCGTTATTATTTAGTTACTAGCAACCTCGCTACAGACGTTAATACACCTAAAGTGTAGCTGCTGTATTACCTATATTAACGACATGACCTAGGCTTAAAACCAGAGGTGTACATATTCTGATTTTAGCTTGCTTGCCCCTTTCTAACACTGCAACCAGCCACAGCTTTTAACTTGCTTGACAAGAGAGCAAGCCAGATTGCTACGATACTGTCACTTAGAGTCATAACCTGGTGGGTTTCACGGGGCCTAAAGAAACTGCAAGGCCTTGCGGAAAGAATATGAAACTGGGTATATCAGTGCACTGGTCAGTCATGCAGTTACGTAGTTGAGGAACTTCAGATGTGTTTAGAGTGCAAGCAAAAGGAGAATGGAAAAGTTTACCCTGAAGGAAGCCGAGGAGAAACTAAAATTTGGAGAGTTTGAATTATATTCAATGAACAAAGGTAGGCTACTAGTCCGTCATGGGAAAATTTTTCAAACATTTTCGAGAAAACATAAAAAAATCAATAATAATAATAATAAAAATAATTAATGTGTTAAGACGCTAAAACGATTTTTAATACTTTATCCACCTTTTATTTACCTGCATGATGAATTTGTTCTACCAGCATGTAGAAAAGCAAGAAAGTATTACCTAAACTTAGCAACTAAAGTTGTTTAGCTGATAGGAATGTCGCAAGCTTATACAGACTTGCATGGACCGGCTTGAACCCAACCCATCCAAGTCTAAAGAAGCCTGCCTGCTTGCTAGCTGGGACGCTGGCAACTTGCTTGCCTGGCGTTCAAGCGGGTATGGGCAAGCTAAAATCGAGATTTGTACACTTCTGCTTAAAACTGGATATAGATAATTGTGGCTCACTATAACTTGTTAATCGAATTGTAAAAAAATAATAATAATTGATTACTAGTATATATTAAACCACTGTAGCTGAGGGTATAAGGAGCTCACAGACTATATAAATGCACATCCAGTATCGCTATACGATACCACCCCATAGATATTCCTTGCCAGTGGCGTGATGGGGACCTAATTATAATGTGTGATCGAATCTCACCATCTAATTTTCTCGTCTAGAAATTAGCATCCTCCTGCCTTTGTATCTGAAATAGAGGTTCTAAGTAAAGATGCTGTACATGAACGACTAATAGCTCTTCCAAGACGACACAACTGCAGTCAAAGTAAGGAGCCAATTATACGAAACATTGAGATAAGATGCATCGTACCTGCCGGGACCTATTACAGGCGAGAATAAGATCCCAAGGGTTCTGTAGAAACCTGAATCCACATGTCTTCAACTACCTGTTAATATTCACTGCTACAAGTTGCTACCGAAATTACATGCAATTGGAAACTTTATTCACACCAAGGGAATTTGGTCTTAAAGAAATCAGAACCACAATTGAAATTACGTTTCACCACTTTAAGAAAATTAGACCTTCCGCAGAACTGTAGGGCCTATATCTAGTTCTGTTTCTACAGTTAGTTATTCTTCTACAAATCTACACTTATTTAAGTGTATAAGTGTGTAATATTTACAACGCTAATTTAATGAATAACACTAGTTTAACTCATGCCATAAATCGATATAATTCACAAGTGCAAAAGAAAAAAGTGTTCCTGAAATCCTGTCATACGATTGCGTTTTGACTTCGAATAGTCTCTATTGCGTACATTCCGTTAATAGTGTCGATTGCGGACACAAAATGTTTAGAAGAGTTGTTAATAATTCAGTGTGTCGATTGCGGACACTATTTCCTACAGATAAGCCTTCAGGCTTCAAGCACGGGTACGCAACTGGTTCACATTGTGCCACTGTGCGGTGGGGTAATGTCTCCCACTACAGTCCCCCTTGACGTCAGAATAAAGAAGTTTCGACATGACACTGAACATGAAGAGCAGGATTCATACGTCACAGCATGGGTGGGGTACTAAAACGTTTCCCCTCAGTTGCTCAGGTATGCCTTCAAGAAATGAAGCAACTAATCGTGCCAGTAGATCAATCTAATGTAAGTTAAGGTATCGTAACCTAACCTAACTTTATCTAATTTACCGAAAGTCATCTGACCACTTAAGACTTCTTGGGACTACATGACCTATTGATGGATGCTTTATTTCACGGAGGCTTATATGTAGCTATGAAGTAGTGTCCACAACTGAGACACTGAAATATGGAAATATTGTTCAAGGTTTTCCGAACTGACATACACGAACATTGCTGCTAATTACAAACGTAAACAAACTATTTGACAGAGTGCTTTGACATTAAGTAATGAAACTATAATTCCTTAACAAATTTCCCATATAAATTTCCTCTGCTGCAAATTTGCAATCTAAAATCGAGGAGATTTCACGTGGAACGTTATAATAACTTCGTAACTCCATAGTTCTCTTGAACTAATTATCTCGATCTAAACTATAATGGTTAAGATTCTGTTTTTAAAGACTCAAATTACCTTATTTTACTTTGAAATATCTATGTTACAAATACCAACTGAGACAATTCTCTATTCTTAATAAAATAGACCTACTTACAAAAAGATCTGACAACCACGAGGACTCATGATGATAATGTATGATAGTGATATTGTGTGTGTGTGTGTGTGTAAGAGTGTAACATGTTTTAAAATGTACATTACTAGGAGGTGCCCGCGGCTTCGCCCACGATAATTAATTTAAAAATTAAAAATTAAGAGTATATTAATTATTAAAGCATTATATTTATTAACACTTGCACGCGAATCATTCATAAACTAAACCATTAGTAACTAATGAAACAGCTAAAATTCCGGCTTCAGAGTACATTCCACGATTAGAAAGCGCCCCCTGGGAAAACGATCTCAGATTCGATTATGCAGTCCCAAAGGAACCTGTGAACACATAATACGTATTGTTTCTCAACTGTTTGTTGACAGATGAATATGATGTGAATTTTATTTGATAAATTCAGTGTAATTTTCAGAAATTATATAATTTTTCAAGGGAAGGAATGGTTTGCTTGATTTTTATTGTCCGTGATACTTCCTTGGTTAAACTATCAATATGCTACAGCTGGTGCCCGCGGTTTCGCCCGCCATTATTAATTGACTCCAGGATTTTTAAGAAATCTGCACTGGCAGCTTATTAAAAATGTTTGTGGTTCAGAGCTATGAAAATTGTAAGTAAAAATAAAATTAGAATATTTGTTCATTGTGTTCATTTCACAGGCCTTATATAATAAAGAAACGGTTTTCCTAATTTTGTACTTTTCGTGAAAGTTTAGACTGAGAGAGACGAACATCGCCGAGTATGCCCGATGTTTCACGAAGCGGGCGAGCGAGTGAGCACGCTATTTAGGGCCGTTGAATTGTATAAGAGTAGATTATAAAATAATGATTCCTGATTTTCACTCCTGATTTAGTTAGGTCTCTTGCTTTTCTTCTTACATAATATAATTTGGTTTGTCACCAGATCATCAATGCTTCATAGAAAATTTCTCTTCTACAGTACATGATTGTGGTCACGGTGACTGTGTACTGCTTGCTGATAATGAAAGAAGAGGAACTTATTACCTAAGCTTATCTCCAAAGGAACACTGAAGATCAAGCCTATTATATTGTTTCTCATATCCTCCACTAAAGTTTACACTAAAAGTATCCAATTGTTAAGGACTCTCGATAGTGATAAGGGATCAATATTTCGGCATATCTCTAGTATGAAATTACATTCCCTGCTGTAAATTAATTGCAGTCTGTATCATCTTTCAGAAGAGGAATGGCACCAGTGTCAGCTATATCTCTTTCTTATTACTTTCATTCATTTTTCATCCACCTTTCAACGTGACTTCCGTTTTCATTATTTTCTCATTTGCTGCATTCCTATCTTTTTCATTTATATTTAACTTTTTTTCATTTCACTTTTTACTGCAATTTTATTTCATCACTTCCCCATTTGGTCTTTTTATCCAGTTTGATTTTGTAATAACGCAGCTGTGTAGGCCTATACCTCTTGACTGCTGATGCATTCAGAGAATACTTAAATGCTGAAGCGGTTCACCCCCTTTGATTTTGGGAAATGCCACTATTAAGGTTCACTCTGGATAAGTATAATGTTTTTATGTAGTACTTACATTTGCTGAGCTTCTTTGAACCTGCCTCGGTCTAGTCAGTCGAGCCACAAGATTTAAACTCTTACGTTTCTACAGGGTATAAATATGGGTCTGGTGAATGGCAATATTACTTATAGTAGTTAGATATCAAACTAATTAATACTGGTATGAGTAGATTTATTAACCAATTAATATCAAGTCCAATTAATACGTATGTTAATCTACGTGTGGTTGATACTGTTTATAATGTCTCCAATGTAGAACGTAGCCACAAAAGTTTATCAGTTATTATTCCTTCCTATTCGTTATCACGTGATGATATAATGACTCCCCTTGGAGTAATTATAATAATGTTAATTCGTCGACCAAGTACTTACTGTGATCCACTGAATTTAAATCGGTAATAGCCGTAACTTAGCTATTACCACAAATCACGTTTACTGGGTATCTTACTATAAAAGATTACTTATCCAAGTTGGGTAACTTCCCCAACGTGAATATAAAAATACGAGTGTGATACAATGGTACCCACTCGGAATAATTAAGCTGACAAGGGCTATGCGTTCAACCCGTGACGGGTCCGGGAGAACACTGTACTCTTAACATTGGCAAAGTTCTACATCGTGGCACTCACAGAAATCTCCCCACTTCTTATATTAACAAATCAAATTCTATGTTACAGTAATTTAACTATATTTTAGCTAGTAGCTTCTTTTTGATTGGCCCTTTAGACCCACGCTTTAAAGACGCTACGAGATACAACTCTCAAGTTTCCACTGTCTCCTGTTCTCGTTATTACATCAATATTCTGAGAATGTTCACTCTGTGCTCTTTCCCCAAGTACTATTCCTAGTATATTCTTTTGACTAGGCTCTCATCGCCTTTGTGTCACATTTTCACATAAAGGAAGCACTATTTGTTAACAATGACTGTCTCCGGCCGCCCATGGTGAATGAATGGTACAAGCGAGCTAGCCATTGTGACATACTCGGAATCTTGTCTGGTACTTTCTACACCCCGTAATATTCTTATATTTAATATTAATTTATTTTATCTTTAATCCATATTCTTCATTTAATAATTGTATGTTAAGCATGATTTAATAGGGTATCATTTGAGATTCACTTTGATATAAAATACTAATAGGTCCCATCATTTTAAAGTTTTATATTTAATGTAATTTAGCTTGCTATTTATCGTGATTATAGTTTTATATTTAATACTAGAATCAAGATTCCTTCATATGCCCAAAAGTTCTCTTGAAAAAATGTGAGTTTTGTAAAAATTTGCGATTTTTAAAGAGTGCTTTTCTGCTCCTTTAAATACCTTGTTATTATACTGAATGTATAGGTGACAGTGCAATGATTTGATTTGTTTTGTTCGTAGATTTGACCTAGTTACCTTTCACAGTGTTTACATTCGCCACATGGCTTGCTACCTGTGAGTGAGTGACCTCGTGACATGGTACCGCTATCAGTCTCTTCATCTATACACACTACAATTATTACTCATGCATACAACATCCACGAAAGAATTGTATTATGCATCCTTATCCTTCAATGCAGTAATAGGCTATTGGACCTATTTGACATATGATATAAACAAACAAATAATATACTGACAGAAATTAAAATCTAACTAACTGCATTGAACAATATTGGGATATGAACATACATTTACTGCAATTACTATTCCTACTTATTACTAGATAAATCGCCGATAGGATTTTTGTCACGGACGTCCTTTTTATAAAAATAAATAACAATGAATAAAATAATCGACTAATCTGTTATCGAAGTTCACTTATAAATATATATAACAGAGATATATTTTCGCTGGCTGATTTATTACCACTCGTTCATATGTTACACTAAAACTTGCACTGGTATTAAATATATCACACGCAATTTCAGTCGCGGTCATACATACAATACAGTAGTTATTACATTCTTTACGGTACCAATTATCGAAACACCGTAACCCTAATTCATACTGTTTTAACCCTTGTAATGTTCCTAATAAGGCTTACTAAAAGATAGATTATACCACCTCATAATTCTATTGTTACTTATGTCAACTACCTTAAAACAAACACCATTGAAGGATTTGTAATAGAAATTGAACTGCTATAAAGGAGCTCGAGGCGCTGCACTCTTATTATTCTTATTATTATCGTAGTTCTGCAATAGTCAGCTAGCTTTCTATAGTGATAGACATGTAATTTATCCATGGTTATGGCATGTTCGTATTATATGGCAACAATTTGGGGATTCAACATATATCCTCATGTTTTAATAAACACATCTAACAGCTTGTATTTCTATTCAATATCTAGGGTCGTGATGCTGTCCACTTTACTCTTATGATTCCTTTTTTTTTTTAAACTGCCTAAGTGTTTAATCGTTTATATTCCCTTCACTTCCGTATTCGTCATAGCAATTTTCTTGATCACTATATTTGTTCCCAATTATTAATCTCGCAATTATCCAGCTTATAATCCTCCTCAAAATAAGTGTTTTCATATTCGTCTACATCGACGCTCAATTCATAATAATCTTTCTTACGAAGATGAGTCCTTTGACCTCAGCTTCAACATAATAATCTTTCTTACGAAGATGAGTCCTTTAATCTCAGCTTCAACATAATAATCTTTCTTACGAAGATGAGTCCTTTGACCTCAGCTTCAAGATAATAATCTTTCTTACGAAGATGAGTCATTTGACCTCAGCTTCAACATAATAATCTTTCTTACGAAGATGAGTCCTTTAATCTCAGCTTCAACATAATAAACTCACTTATTTCCTTCTCAACTATAATCTGGCATTTATTTTTACTCAGACTGTCAACGATAACATATTCATTCCGGATTGCGATTTAGTTATTTGAACAACTACATGATCCTTCAAATCATTAATTGGAAATGGAACTTCTATGACATATTTTTGATTAACTCTTAAGCATTGTTCTTAAAATTTCAATCTTCCTTCGTATTTCAACAACGTGTCACAACCTAGTAAAATGATGTGTTAATCTTTTAACAAATATAACATATATCTATGCTTCCCAGTTGCCATTATTTAATTTTACCATGATCTATTTGTCTACTGTATATTTTTAGCCTCACTGATTGCTATAGTACAATAATTTTCCAATCTCAACCTCTATTTGCAGCGAATTCAACATTTCTATTTTATTCCCTTCTATGGCATAAAAATCAACTATGCTACTTATAATTATTTGTATGGAGCATCTGTTCCGAATCACGGCTCCATCATTATGCATATTACGAGTATCTATTGCATTTTTATTTAGTTTATATTTCCCATAGGCCTATCATCCTTCTCACGCATAGTTACGTCATCTCTGTCGTCGTGAAATTCATTAGCTTCGGGATTTAACTGTTGACCAGATTCTTGGCTAGAGTCCCCGTTATCTTTGTATCTGACATATCTCTCATTCCTGAGCTCACTGCTCCGCTGATACAGATCTAGACTTCCTCCACCTGTTTCCGGAAATACTATACGCTTAACTGTCACCGGTACCTGCTGTGGCACTGACCTAGTCACCTTGGCTTTATTTCTGTTACGCCAGTTGTAATTCCACTGACTAACTTTATCATTGCTATTGTCAAAGCCTTTGTTATTGATTCTTACGTAAGGACTACTACCCTTCTTCCTATCTACGTAACGTCCCCTATCAAATTTCTTACTCCAGTTATATTGAATCTGACCTATACTTCCACGATCATATTTCTTATTTTCAAACTCCGGAACATTTCCTTCTACTTCAAAATTCATTAACAATTGCATAGGAATGTGATCACTTATCGGCAAAACAGTATGATTTGGTAGGATTACCTTGCTTCGCTTTGTGTTCGTATCATTTCAAACGCTGTGGGTTTGTTGATCTCCATTTATGGAATTAATTACCGGCAAATACGCCGTGTTTACAACTTTGACAGTTGGAGACCACGCCCCATTGCTATTTGCATCAGTACACACACTAAGAGTATCACTCGAATTTTTATCTATCATGTTATTTATTTCTGTTGTGATACCGCCCTGTATCACCACTTTACTAAATTCCTCGCTAGGCTGAATGTCAATCTCTTTCACCTGACCTTGGATTTTAGTACTCAGTTCCCCAGTTTCATTTAAAAAAGTTTTAACTACCTGCCCTTCTAAGCTATTAGTTTTATCAGCTATTTCTTTCTGTACAACACAATGACCTGTCTCTATCTTATTGTCAATCTCTTTTACAGTATTAGTTACTTGCAAATTAATTTCCTTACTAGGCTGAATTTCACTCTCTTTGACCTGACCTAGGATTTTATTACTCAGTTCCCCATTTTCATTTGAAGAAGTTTTAACTAACTGTCCTTCTAAGCTACCATTTTTCTCAGCAATTTCTATCTGTACCGAACAATGACCTGTCTCTATCTTACTGTCAATAGCTTGTACAGTGTTAGTTGTTTTCAAATTAATTTCCTTATCTTTAATTTGAACTTTCTCATCCATTTTACTATTAGTAGACCTAACCTCATAGTTTAATTTGTCGAAGTATTCAGGGTCTTTATCTAAACCGTCGGATATTTTATCTATACATTGTTTGATCCCCTCTGCTGTCTTTTTACTATCATTTGAATCCCGTCCTAACTTCTCAGAGAATTCAATTTTTAATTCCTCGGTCGATTTCTCACTCACCTTTAACATCCTCCATATTTCCCATAATAAAAAGATCTCTCTTTCTCCTATCATCATCAGACTTTTATTTTGAGTCCCTACGCTTTCATTCTCTGTCTGAACTGAGGGCCCTTCAGGATTAATTTCCCCATTATTAGTTTTCTCCATTTTGTGATTAGTTACTTTTTTGTTACTTGAAGTTATCATAACGTTACCCTAATCAAAATCCTAACGTCATTGCACTTATCACTTTGGTATAAAAACATGCGCACTCACCTTTAGTACATGGCACAATTTATACACTGACATATATAGCACTCTTATATCTAACAAGAAATACCCTCTTATCAATAATACAAGAAATACCCTCTTATCAATAATACAATCCAATTGATATTCTCCGTATTCTTGATTTTACTGATGCCCTTCCTGCGATTTCTTCTCTCTTCTCTCTTGTCTAGTCCCCTTCTAAGCTAGTGCCCGCTCCTTAATTCCTTACTTCCCTTCTTCTTTATTTGAGTTTGACCAGTATTTTGATAATTTCAAAAAAATTTAGTTCATTGCCCACGCCATTCACCTTTTTCTTTTCGAAGCCACCACGTTGTTCGCGCCACTATGAAGCGGTTCTTTAAGCCCCACAAGTTGGGCAGACCACTATGAAGCGGTTCACCCCCTTTGATTTTGGGAAATGCCACTATTAAGGTTCACTCTGGATAAGTATAATGTTTTTATGTAGTACTTACATTTGCTGAGCTTCTTTGAACCTGCCTCGGTCTAGTCAGTCGAGCCACAAGATTTAAACTCTTACGTTTCTACAGGGTATAAATATGGGTCTGGTGAATGGCAATATTACTTATAGTAGTTAGATATCAAACTAATTAATACTGGTATGAGTAGATTTATTAATCAATTAATATCAAGTCCAATTAATACGTATGTTAATCTACGTGTGGTTGATACTGTTTATAATGTCTCCAATGTAGAACGTAGCCACAAAAGTTTATCAGTTATTATTCCTTCCTATTCGTTATCACGTGATGATATAATGACTCCCCTTGGAGTAATTATAATAATGTTAATTCGTCGACCAAGTACTTACTGTGATCCACTGAATTTAAATCGGTAATAGCCGTAACTTAGCTATTACCACAAATCACGTTTACTGGGTATCTTACTATAAAAGATTACTTATCCAAGTTGGGTAACTTCCCCAACGTGAATATAAAAATACGAGTGTGATACAATGGTACCCACTCGGAATAATTAAGCTGACAAGGGCTATGCGTTCAACCCGTGACGGGTCCGGGAGAACACTGTACTCTTAACATTGGCAAAGTTCTACATCGTGGCACTCACAGAAATCTCCCCACTTCTTATATTAACAAATCAAATTCTATGTTACAGTAATTTAACTATATTTTAGCTAGTAGCTTCTTTTTGATTGGCCCTTTAGACCCACGCTTTAAAGACGCTACGAGATACAACTCTCAAGTTTCCACTGTCTCCTGTTCTCGTTATTACATCAATATTCTGAGAATGTTCACTCTGTGCTCTTTCCCCAAGTACTATTCCTAGTATATTCTTTTGACTAGGCTCTCATCGCCTTTGTGTCACATTTTCACATAAAGGAAGCACTATTTGTTAACAATGACTGTCTCCGGCCGCCCATGGTGAATGAATGGTACAAGCGAGCTAGCCATTGTGACATACTCGGAATCTTGTCTGGTACTTTCTACACCCCGTAATATTCTTATATTTAATATTAATTTATTTTATCTTTAATCCATATTCTTCATTTAATAATTGTATGTTAAGCATGATTTAATAGGGTATCATTTGAGATTCACTTTGATATAAAATACTAATAGGTCCCATCATTTTAAAGTTTTATATTTAATGTAATTTAGCTTGCTATTTATCGTGATTATAGTTTTATATTTAATACTAGAATCAAGATTCCTTCATATGCCCAAAAGTTCTCTTGAAAAAATGTGAGTTTTGTAAAAATTTGCGATTTTTAAAGAGTGCTTTTCTGCTCCTTTAAATACCTTGTTATTATACTGAATGTATAGGTGACAGTGCAATGATTTGATTTGTTTTGTTCGTAGATTTGACCTAGTTACCTTTCACAGTGTTTACATTCGCCACATGGCTTGCTACCTGTGAGTGAGTGACCTCGTGACATGGTACCGCTATCAGTCTCTTCATCTATACACACTACAATTATTACTCATGCATACAACATCCACGAAAGAATTGTATTATGCATCCTTATCCTTCAATGCAGTAATAGGCTATTGGACCTATTTGACATATGATATAAACAAACAAATAATATACTGACAGAAATTAAAATCTAACTAACTGCATTGAACAATATTGGGATATGAACATACATTTACTGCAATTACTATTCCTACTTATTACTAGATAAATCGCCGATAGGATTTTTGTCACGGACGTCCTTTTTATAAAAATAAATAACAATGAATAAAATAATCGACTAATCTGTTATCGAAGTTCACTTATAAATATATATAACAGAGATATATTTTCGCTGGCTGATTTATTACCACTCGTTCATATGTTACACTAAAACTTGCACTGGTATTAAATATATCACACGCAATTTCAGTCGCGGTCATACATACAATACAGTAGTTATTACATTCTTTACGGTACCAATTATCGAAACACCGTAACCCTAATTCATACTGTTTTAACCCTTGTAATGTTCCTAATAAGGCTTACTAAAAGATAGATTATACCACCTCATAATTCTATTGTTACTTATGTCAACTACCTTAAAACAAACACCATTGAAGGATTTGTAATAGAAATTGAACTGCTATAAAGGAGCTCGAGGCGCTGCACTCTTATTATTCTTATTATTATCGTAGTTCTGCAATAGTCAGCTAGCTTTCTATAGTGATAGACATGTAATTTATCCATGGTTATGGCATGTTCGTATTATATGGCAACAATTTGGGGATTCAACATATATCCTCATGTTTTAATAAACACATCTAACAGCTTGTATTTCTATTCAATATCTAGGGTCGTGATGCTGTCCACTTTACTCTTATGATTCCTTTTTTTTTTTAAACTGCCTAAGTGTTTAATCGTTTATATTCCCTTCACTTCCGTATTCGTCATAGCAATTTTCTTGATCACTATATTTGTTCCCAATTATTAATCTCGCAATTATCCAGCTTATAATCCTCCTCAAAATAAGTGTTTTCATATTCGTCTACATCGACGCTCAATTCATAATAATCTTTCTTACGAAGATGAGTCCTTTGACCTCAGCTTCAACATAATAATCTTTCTTACGAAGATGAGTCCTTTAATCTCAGCTTCAACATAATAATCTTTCTTACGAAGATGAGTCCTTTGACCTCAGCTTCAAGATAATAATCTTTCTTACGAAGATGAGTCATTTGACCTCAGCTTCAACATAATAATCTTTCTTACGAAGATGAGTCCTTTAATCTCAGCTTCAACATAATAAACTCACTTATTTCCTTCTCAACTATAATCTGGCATTTATTTTTACTCAGACTGTCAACGATAACATATTCATTCCGGATTGCGATTTAGTTATTTGAACAACTACATGATCCTTCAAATCATTAATTGGAAATGGAACTTCTATGACATATTTTTGATTAACTCTTAAGCATTGTTCTTAAAATTTCAATCTTCCTTCGTATTTCAACAACGTGTCACAACCTAGTAAAATGATGTGTTAATCTTTTAACAAATATAACATATATCTATGCTTCCCAGTTGCCATTATTTAATTTTACCATGATCTATTTGTCTACTGTATATTTTTAGCCTCACTGATTGCTATAGTACAATAATTTTGCAATCTCAACCTCTATTTGCAGCGAATTCAACATTTCTATTTTATTCCCTTCTATGGCATAAAAATCAACTATGCTACTTATAATTATTTGTATGGAGCATCTGTTCCGAATCACGGCTCCATCATTATGCATATTACGAGTATCTATTGCATTTTTATTTAGTTTATATTTCCCATAGGCCTATCATCCTTCTCACGCATAGTTACGTCATCTCTGTCGTCGTGAAATTCATTAGCTTCGGGATTTAACTGTTGACCAGATTCTTGGCTAGAGTCCCCGTTATCTTTGTATCTGACATATCTCTCATTCCTGAGCTCACTGCTCCGCTGATACAGATCTAGACTTCCTCCACCTGTTTCCGGAAATACTATACGCTTAACTGTCACCGGTACCTGCTGTGGCACTGACCTAGTCACCTTGGCTTTATTTCTGTTACGCCAGTTGTAATTCCACTGACTAACTTTATCATTGCTATTGTCAAAGCCTTTGTTATTGATTCTTACGTAAGGACTACTACCCTTCTTCCTATCTACGTAACGTCCCCTATCAAATTTCTTACTCCAGTTATATTGAATCTGACCTATACTTCCACGATCATATTTCTTATTTTCAAACTCCGGAACATTTCCTTCTACTTCAAAATTCATTAACAATTGCATAGGAATGTGATCACTTATCGGCAAAACAGTATGATTTGGTAGGATTACCTTGCTTCGCTTTGTGTTCGTATCATTTCAAACGCTGTGGGTTTGTTGATCTCCATTTATGGAATTAATTACCGGCAAATACGCCGTGTTTACAACTTTGACAGTTGGAGACCACGCCCCATTGCTATTTGCATCAGTACACACACTAAGAGTATCACTCGAATTTTTATCTATCATGTTATTTATTTCTGTTGTGATACCGCCCTGTATCACCACTTTACTAAATTCCTCGCTAGGCTGAATGTCAATCTCTTTCACCTGACCTTGGATTTTAGTACTCAGTTCCCCAGTTTCATTTAAAAAAGTTTTAACTACCTGCCCTTCTAAGCTATTAGTTTTATCAGCTATTTCTTTCTGTACAACACAATGACCTGTCTCTATCTTATTGTCAATCTCTTTTACAGTATTAGTTACTTGCAAATTAATTTCCTTACTAGGCTGAATTTCACTCTCTTTGACCTGACCTAGGATTTTATTACTCAGTTCCCCATTTTCATTTGAAGAAGTTTTAACTAACTGTCCTTCTAAGCTACCATTTTTCTCAGCAATTTCTATCTGTACCGAACAATGACCTGTCTCTATCTTACTGTCAATAGCTTGTACAGTGTTAGTTGTTTTCAAATTAATTTCCTTATCTTTAATTTGAACTTTCTCATCCATTTTACTATTAGTAGACCTAACCTCATAGTTTAATTTGTCGAAGTATTCAGGGTCTTTATCTAAACCGTCGGATATTTTATCTATACATTGTTTGATCCCCTCTGCTGTCTTTTTACTATCATTTGAATCCCGTCCTAACTTCTCAGAGAATTCAATTTTTAATTCCTCGGTCGATTTCTCACTCACCTTTAACATCCTCCATATTTCCCATAATAAAAAGATCTCTCTTTCTCCTATCATCATCAGACTTTTATTTTGAGTCCCTACGCTTTCATTCTCTGTCTGAACTGAGGGCCCTTCAGGATTAATTTCCCCATTATTAGTTTTCTCCATTTTGTGATTAGTTACTTTTTTGTTACTTGAAGTTATCATAACGTTACCCTAATCAAAATCCTAACGTCATTGCACTTATCACTTTGGTATAAAAACATGCGCACTCACCTTTAGTACATGGCACAATTTATACACTGACATATATAGCACTCTTATATCTAACAAGAAATACCCTCTTATCAATAATACAAGAAATACCCTCTTATCAATAATACAATCCAATTGATATTCTCCGTATTCTTGATTTTACTGATGCCCTTCCTGCGATTTCTTCTCTCTTCTCTCTTGTCTAGTCCCCTTCTAAGCTAGTGCCCGCTCCTTAATTCCTTACTTCCCTTCTTCTTTATTTGAGTTTGACCAGTATTTTGATAATTTCAAAAAAATTTAGTTCATTGCCCACGCCATTCACCTTTTTCTTTTCGAAGCCACCACGTTGTTCGCGCCACTATGAAGCGGTTCTTTAAGCCCCACAAGTTGGGCAGACCACTATGAAGCGGTTCACCCCCTTTGATTTTGGGAAATGCCACTATTAAGGTTCACTCTGGATAAGTATAATGTTTTTATGTAGTACTTACATTTGCTGAGCTTCTTTGAACCTGCCTCGGTCTAGTCAGTCGAGCCACAAGATTTAAACTCTTACGTTTCTACAGGGTATAAATATGGGTCTGGTGAATGGCAATATTACTTATAGTAGTTAGATATCAAACTAATTAATACTGGTATGAGTAGATTTATTAACCAATTAATATCAAGTCCAATTAATACGTATGTTAATCTACGTGTGGTTGATACTGTTTATAATGTCTCCAATGTAGAACGTAGCCACAAAAGTTTATCAGTTATTATTCCTTCCTATTCGTTATCACGTGATGATATAATGACTCCCCTTGGAGTCATTATAATAATGTTAATTCGTCGACCAAGTACTTACTGTGATCCACTGAATTTAAATCGGTAATAGCCGTAACTTAGCTATTACCACAAATCACGTTTACTGGGTATCTTACTATAAAAGATTACTTATCCAAGTTGGGTAACTTCCCCAACGTGAATATAAAAATACGAGTGTGATACAATGGTACCCACTCGGAATAATTAAGCTGACAAGGGCTATGCGTTCAACCCGTGACGGGTCCGGGAGAACACTGTACTCTTAACATTGGCAAAGTTCTACATCGTGGCACTCACAGAAATCTCCCCACTTCTTATATTAACAAATCAAATTCTATGTTACAGTAATTTAACTATATTTTAGCTAGTAGCTTCTTTTTGATTGGCCCTTTAGACCCACGCTTTAAAGACGCTACGAGATACAACTCTCAAGTTTCCACTGTCTCCTGTTCTCGTTATTACATCAATATTCTGAGAATGTTCACTCTGTGCTCTTTCCCCAAGTACTATTCCTAGTATATTCTTTTGACTAGGCTCTCATCGCCTTTGTGTCACATTTTCACATAAAGGAAGCACTATTTGTTAACAATGACTGTCTCCGGCCGCCCATGGTGAATGAATGGTACAAGCGAGCTAGCCATTGTGACATACTCGGAATCTTGTCTGGTACTTTCTACACCCCGTAATATTCTTATATTTAATATTAATTTATTTTATCTTTAATCCATATTCTTCATTTAATAATTGTATGTTAAGCATGATTTAATAGGGTATCATTTGAGATTCACTTTGATATAAAATACTAATAGGTCCCATCATTTTAAAGTTTTATATTTAATGTAATTTAGCTTGCTATTTATCGTGATTATAGTTTTATATTTAATACTAGAATCAAGATTCCTTCATATGCCCAAAAGTTCTCTTGAAAAAATGTGAGTTTTGTAAAAATTTGCGATTTTTAAAGAGTGCTTTTCTGCTCCTTTAAATACCTTGTTATTATACTGAATGTATAGGTGACAGTGCAATGATTTGATTTGTTTTGTTCGTAGATTTGACCTAGTTACCTTTCACAGTGTTTACATTCGCCACATGGCTTGCTACCTGTGAGTGAGTGACCTCGTGACATGGTACCGCTATCAGTCTCTTCATCTATACACACTACAATTATTACTCATGCATACAACATCCACGAAAGAATTGTATTATGCATCCTTATCCTTCAATGCAGTAATAGGCTATTGGACCTATTTGACATATGATATAAACAAACAAATAATATACTGACAGAAATTAAAATCTAACTAACTGCATTGAACAATATTGGGATATGAACATACATTTACTGCAATTACTATTCCTACTTATTACTAGATAAATCGCCGATAGGATTTTTGTCACGGACGTCCTTTTTATAAAAATAAATAACAATGAATAAAATAATCGACTAATCTGTTATCGAAGTTCACTTATAAATATATATAACAGAGATATATTTTCGCTGGCTGATTTATTACCACTCGTTCATATGTTACACTAAAACTTGCACTGGTATTAAATATATCACACGCAATTTCAGTCGCGGTCATACATACAATACAGTAGTTATTACATTCTTTACGGTACCAATTATCGAAACACCGTAACCCTAATTCATACTGTTTTAACCCTTGTAATGTTCCTAATAAGGCTTACTAAAAGATAGATTATACCACCTCATAATTCTATTGTTACTTATGTCAACTACCTTAAAACAAACACCATTGAAGGATTTGTAATAGAAATTGAACTGCTATAAAGGAGCTCGAGGCGCTGCACTCTTATTATTCTTATTATTATCGTAGTTCTGCAATAGTCAGCTAGCTTTCTATAGTGATAGACATGTAATTTATCCATGGTTATGGCATGTTCGTATTATATGGCAACAATTTGGGGATTCAACATATATCCTCATGTTTTAATAAACACATCTAACAGCTTGTATTTCTATTCAATATCTAGGGTCGTGATGCTGTCCACTTTACTCTTATGATTCCTTTTTTTTTTAAACTGCCTAAGTGTTTAATCGTTTATATTCCCTTCACTTCCGTATTCGTCATAGCAATTTTCTTGATCACTATATTTGTTCCCAATTATTAATCTCGCAATTATCCAGCTTATAATCCTCCTCAAAATAAGTGTTTTCATATTCGTCTACATCGACGCTCAATTCATAATAATCTTTCTTACGAAGATGAGTCCTTTGACCTCAGCTTCAACATAATAATCTTTCTTACGAAGATGAGTCCTTTAATCTCAGCTTCAACATAATAATCTTTCTTACGAAGATGAGTCCTTTGACCTCAGCTTCAAGATAATAATCTTTCTTACGAAGATGAGTCATTTGACCTCAGCTTCAACATAATAATCTTTCTTACGAAGATGAGTCCTTTAATCTCAGCTTCAACATAATAAACTCACTTATTTCCTTCTCAACTATAATCTGGCATTTATTTTTACTCAGACTGTCAACGATAACATATTCATTCCGGATTGCGATTTAGTTATTTGAACAACTACATGATCCTTCAAATCATTAATTGGAAATGGAACTTCTATGACATATTTTTGATTAACTCTTAAGCATTGTTCTTAAAATTTCAATCTTCCTTCGTATTTCAACAACGTGTCACAACCTAGTAAAATGATGTGTTAATCTTTTAACAAATATAACATATATCTATGCTTCCCAGTTGCCATTATTTAATTTTACCATGATCTATTTGTCTACTGTATATTTTTAGCCTCACTGATTGCTATAGTACAATAATTTTCCAATCTCAACCTCTATTTGCAGCGAATTCAACATTTCTATTTTATTCCCTTCTATGGCATAAAAATCAACTATGCTACTTATAATTATTTGTATGGAGCATCTGTTCCGAATCACGGCTCCATCATTATGCACATTACGAGTATCTATTGCATTTTTATTTAGTTTATATTTCCCATAGGCCTATCATCCTTCTCACGCATAGTTACGTCATCTCTGTCGTCGTGAAATTCATTAGCTTCGGGATTTAACTGTTGACCAGATTCTTGGCTAGAGTCCCCGTTATCTTTGTATCTGACATATCTCTCATTCCTGAGCTCACTGCTCCGCTGATACAGATCTAGACTTCCTCCACCTGTTTCCGGAAATACTATACGCTTAACTGTCACCGGTACCTGCTGTGGCACTGACCTAGTCACCTTGGCTTTATTTCTGTTACGCCAGTTGTAATTCCACTGACTAACTTTATCATTGCTATTGTCAAAGCCTTTGTTATTGATTCTTACGTAAGGACTACTACCCTTCTTCCTATCTACGTAACGTCCCCTATCAAATTTCTTACTCCAGTTATATTGAATCTGACCTATACTTCCACGATCATATTTCTTATTTTCAAACTCCGGAACATTTCCTTCTACTTCAAAATTCATTAACAATTGCATAGGAATGTGATCACTTATCGGCAAAACAGTATGATTTGGTAGGATTACCTTGCTTCGCTTTGTGTTCGTATCATTTCAAACGCTGTGGGTTTGTTGATCTCCATTTATGGAATTAATTACCGGCAAATACGCCGTGTTTACAACTTTGACAGTTGGAGACCACGCCCCATTGCTATTTGCATCAGTACACACACTAAGAGTATCACTCGAATTTTTATCTATCATGTTATTTATTTCTGTTGTGATACCGCCCTGTATCACCACTTTACTAAATTCCTCGCTAGGCTGAATGTCAATCTCTTTCACCTGACCTTGGATTTTAGTACTCAGTTCCCCAGTTTCATTTAAAAAAGTTTTAACTACCTGCCCTTCTAAGCTATTAGTTTTATCAGCTATTTCTTTCTGTACAACACAATGACCTGTCTCTATCTTATTGTCAATCTCTTTTACAGTATTAGTTACTTGCAAATTAATTTCCTTACTAGGCTGAATTTCACTCTCTTTGACCTGACCTAGGATTTTATTACTCAGTTCCCCATTTTCATTTGAAGAAGTTTTAACTAACTGTCCTTCTAAGCTACCATTTTTCTCAGCAATTTCTATCTGTACCGAACAATGACCTGTCTCTATCTTACTGTCAATAGCTTGTACAGTGTTAGTTGTTTTCAAATTAATTTCCTTATCTTTAATTTGAACTTTCTCATCCATTTTACTATTAGTAGACCTAACCTCATAGTTTAATTTGTCGAAGTATTCAGGGTCTTTATCTAAACCGTCGGATATTTTATCTATACATTGTTTGATCCCCTCTGCTGTCTTTTTACTATCATTTGAATCCCGTCCTAACTTCTCAGAGAATTCAATTTTTAATTCCTCGGTCGATTTCTCACTCACCTTTAACATCCTCCATATTTCCCATAATAAAAAGATCTCTCTTTCTCCTATCATCATCAGACTTTTATTTTGAGTCCCTACGCTTTCATTCTCTGTCTGAACTGAGGGCCCTTCAGGATTAATTTCCCCATTATTAGTTTTCTCCATTTTGTGATTAGTTACTTTTTTGTTACTTGAAGTTATCATAACGTTACCCTAATCAAAATCCTAACGTCATTGCACTTATCACTTTGGTATAAAAACATGCGCACTCACCTTTAGTACATGGCACAATTTATACACTGACATATATAGCACTCTTATATCTAACAAGAAATACCCTCTTATCAATAATACAAGAAATACCCTCTTATCAATAATACAATCCAATTGATATTCTCCGTATTCTTGATTTTACTGATGCCCTTCCTGCGATTTCTTCTCTCTTCTCTCTTGTCTAGTCCCCTTCTAAGCTAGTGCCCGCTCCTTAATTCCTTACTTCCCTTCTTCTTTATTTGAGTTTGACCAGTATTTTGATAATTTCAAAAAAATTTAGTTCATTGCCCACGCCATTCACCTTTTTCTTTTCGAAGCCACCACGTTGTTCGCGCCACTATGAAGCGGTTCTTTAAGCCCCACAAGTTGGGCAGACCACTATGAAGCGGTTCACCCCCTTTGATTTTGGGAAATGCCACTATTAAGGTTCACTCTGGATAAGTATAATGTTTTTATGTAGTACTTACATTTGCTGAGCTTCTTTGAACCTGCCTCGGTCTAGTCAGTCGAGCCACAAGATTTAAACTCTTACGTTTCTACAGGGTATAAATATGGGTCTGGTGAATGGCAATATTACTTATAGTAGTTAGATATCAAACTAATTAATACTGGTATGAGTAGATTTATTAACCAATTAATATCAAGTCCAATTAATACGTATGTTAATCTACGTGTGGTTGATACTGTTTATAATGTCTCCAATGTAGAACGTAGCCACAAAAGTTTATCAGTTATTATTCCTTCCTATTCGTTATCACGTGATGATATAATGACTCCCCTTGGAGTAATTATAATAATGTTAATTCGTCGACCAAGTACTTACTGTGATCCACTGAATTTAAATCGGTAATAGCCGTAACTTAGCTATTACCACAAATCACGTTTACTGGGTATCTTACTATAAAAGATTACTTATCCAAGTTGGGTAACTTCCCCAACGTGAATATAAAAATACGAGTGTGATACAATGGTACCCACTCGGAATAATTAAGCTGACAAGGGCTATGCGTTCAACCCGTGACGGGTCCGGGAGAACACTGTACTCTTAACATTGGCAAAGTTCTACATCGTGGCACTCACAGAAATCTCCCCACTTCTTATATTAACAAATCAAATTCTATGTTACAGTAATTTAACTATATTTTAGCTAGTAGCTTCTTTTTGATTGGCCCTTTAGACCCACGCTTTAAAGACGCTACGAGATACAACTCTCAAGTTTCCACTGTCTCCTGTTCTCGTTATTACATCAATATTCTGAGAATGTTCACTCTGTGCTCTTTCCCCAAGTACTATTCCTAGTATATTCTTTTGACTAGGCTCTCATCGCCTTTGTGTCACATTTTCACATAAAGGAAGCACTATTTGTTAACAATGACTGTCTCCGGCCGCCCATGGTGAATGAATGGTACAAGCGAGCTAGCCATTGTGACATACTCGGAATCTTGTCTGGTACTTTCTACACCCCGTAATATTCTTATATTTAATATTAATTTATTTTATCTTTAATCCATATTCTTCATTTAATAATTGTATGTTAAGCATGATTTAATAGGGTATCATTTGAGATTCACTTTGATATAAAATACTAATAGGTCCCATCATTTTAAAGTTTTATATTTAATGTAATTTAGCTTGCTATTTATCGTGATTATAGTTTTATATTTAATACTAGAATCAAGATTCCTTCATATGCCCAAAAGTTCTCTTGAAAAAATGTGAGTTTTGTAAAAATTTGCGATTTTTAAAGAGTGCTTTTCTGCTCCTTTAAATACCTTGTTATTATACTGAATGTATAGGTGACAGTGCAATGATTTGATTTGTTTTGTTCGTAGATTTGACCTAGTTACCTTTCACAGTGTTTACATTCGCCACATGGCTTGCTACCTGTGAGTGAGTGACCTCGTGACATGGTACCGCTATCAGTCTCTTCATCTATACACACTACAATTATTACTCATGCATACAACATCCACGAAAGAATTGTATTATGCATCCTTATCCTTCAATGCAGTAATAGGCTATTGGACCTATTTGACATATGATATAAACAAACAAATAATATACTGACAGAAATTAAAATCTAACTAACTGCATTGAACAATATTGGGATATGAACATACATTTACTGCAATTACTATTCCTACTTATTACTAGATAAATCGCCGATAGGATTTTTGTCACGGACGTCCTTTTTATAAAAATAAATAACAATGAATAAAATAATCGACTAATCTGTTATCGAAGTTCACTTATAAATATATATAACAGAGATATATTTTCGCTGGCTGATTTATTACCACTCGTTCATATGTTACACTAAAACTTGCACTGGTATTAAATATATCACACGCAATTTCAGTCGCGGTCATACATACAATACAGTAGTTATTACATTCTTTACGGTACCAATTATCGAAACACCGTAACCCTAATTCATACTGTTTTAACCCTTGTAATGTTCCTAATAAGGCTTACTAAAAGATAGATTATACCACCTCATAATTCTATTGTTACTTATGTCAACTACCTTAAAACAAACACCATTGAAGGATTTGTAATAGAAATTGAACTGCTATAAAGGAGCTCGAGGCGCTGCACTCTTATTATTCTTATTATTATCGTAGTTCTGCAATAGTCAGCTAGCTTTCTATAGTGATAGACATGTAATTTATCCATGGTTATGGCATGTTCGTATTATATGGCAACAATTTGGGGATTCAACATATATCCTCATGTTTTAATAAACACATCTAACAGCTTGTATTTCTATTCAATATCTAGGGTCGTGATGCTGTCCACTTTACTCTTATGATTCCTTTTTTTTTTTAAACTGCCTAAGTGTTTAATCGTTTATATTCCCTTCACTTCCGTATTCGTCATAGCAATTTTCTTGATCACTATATTTGTTCCCAATTATTAATCTCGCAATTATCCAGCTTATAATCCTCCTCAAAATAAGTGTTTTCATATTCGTCTACATCGACGCTCAATTCATAATAATCTTTCTTACGAAGATGAGTCCTTTGACCTCAGCTTCAACATAATAATCTTTCTTACGAAGATGAGTCCTTTAATCTCAGCTTCAACATAATAATCTTTCTTACGAAGATGAGTCCTTTGACCTCAGCTTCAAGATAATAATCTTTCTTACGAAGATGAGTCATTTGACCTCAGCTTCAACATAATAATCTTTCTTACGAAGATGAGTCCTTTAATCTCAGCTTCAACATAATAAACTCACTTATTTCCTTCTCAACTATAATCTGGCATTTATTTTTACTCAGACTGTCAACGATAACATATTCATTCCGGATTGCGATTTAGTTATTTGAACAACTACATGATCCTTCAAATCATTAATTGGAAATGGAACTTCTATGACATATTTTTGATTAACTCTTAAGCATTGTTCTTAAAATTTCAATCTTCCTTCGTATTTCAACAACGTGTCACAACCTAGTAAAATGATGTGTTAATCTTTTAACAAATATAACATATATCTATGCTTCCCAGTTGCCATTATTTAATTTTACCATGATCTATTTGTCTACTGTATATTTTTAGCCTCACTGATTGCTATAGTACAATAATTTTGCAATCTCAACCTCTATTTGCAGCGAATTCAACATTTCTATTTTATTCCCTTCTATGGCATAAAAATCAACTATGCTACTTATAATTATTTGTATGGAGCATCTGTTCCGAATCACGGCTCCATCATTATGCATATTACGAGTATCTATTGCATTTTTATTTAGTTTATATTTCCCATAGGCCTATCATCCTTCTCACGCATAGTTACGTCATCTCTGTCGTCGTGAAATTCATTAGCTTCGGGATTTAACTGTTGACCAGATTCTTGGCTAGAGTCCCCGTTATCTTTGTATCTGACATATCTCTCATTCCTGAGCTCACTGCTCCGCTGATACAGATCTAGACTTCCTCCACCTGTTTCCGGAAATACTATACGCTTAACTGTCACCGGTACCTGCTGTGGCACTGACCTAGTCACCTTGGCTTTATTTCTGTTACGCCAGTTGTAATTCCACTGACTAACTTTATCATTGCTATTGTCAAAGCCTTTGTTATTGATTCTTACGTAAGGACTACTACCCTTCTTCCTATCTACGTAACGTCCCCTATCAAATTTCTTACTCCAGTTATATTGAATCTGACCTATACTTCCACGATCATATTTCTTATTTTCAAACTCCGGAACATTTCCTTCTACTTCAAAATTCATTAACAATTGCATAGGAATGTGATCACTTATCGGCAAAACAGTATGATTTGGTAGGATTACCTTGCTTCGCTTTGTGTTCGTATCATTTCAAACGCTGTGGGTTTGTTGATCTCCATTTATGGAATTAATTACCGGCAAATACGCCGTGTTTACAACTTTGACAGTTGGAGACCACGCCCCATTGCTATTTGCATCAGTACACACACTAAGAGTATCACTCGAATTTTTATCTATCATGTTATTTATTTCTGTTGTGATACCGCCCTGTATCACCACTTTACTAAATTCCTCGCTAGGCTGAATGTCAATCTCTTTCACCTGACCTTGGATTTTAGTACTCAGTTCCCCAGTTTCATTTAAAAAAGTTTTAACTACCTGCCCTTCTAAGCTATTAGTTTTATCAGCTATTTCTTTCTGTACAACACAATGACCTGTCTCTATCTTATTGTCAATCTCTTTTACAGTATTAGTTACTTGCAAATTAATTTCCTTACTAGGCTGAATTTCACTCTCTTTGACCTGACCTAGGATTTTATTACTCAGTTCCCCATTTTCATTTGAAGAAGTTTTAACTAACTGTCCTTCTAAGCTACCATTTTTCTCAGCAATTTCTATCTGTACCGAACAATGACCTGTCTCTATCTTACTGTCAATAGCTTGTACAGTGTTAGTTGTTTTCAAATTAATTTCCTTATCTTTAATTTGAACTTTCTCATCCATTTTACTATTAGTAGACCTAACCTCATAGTTTAATTTGTCGAAGTATTCAGGGTCTTTATCTAAACCGTCGGATATTTTATCTATACATTGTTTGATCCCCTCTGCTGTCTTTTTACTATCATTTGAATCCCGTCCTAACTTCTCAGAGAATTCAATTTTTAATTCCTCGGTCGATTTCTCACTCACCTTTAACATCCTCCATATTTCCCATAATAAAAAGATCTCTCTTTCTCCTATCATCATCAGACTTTTATTTTGAGTCCCTACGCTTTCATTCTCTGTCTGAACTGAGGGCCCTTCAGGATTAATTTCCCCATTATTAGTTTTCTCCATTTTGTGATTAGTTACTTTTTTGTTACTTGAAGTTATCATAACGTTACCCTAATCAAAATCCTAACGTCATTGCACTTATCACTTTGGTATAAAAACATGCGCACTCACCTTTAGTACATGGCACAATTTATACACTGACATATATAGCACTCTTATATCTAACAAGAAATACCCTCTTATCAATAATACAAGAAATACCCTCTTATCAATAATACAATCCAATTGATATTCTCCGTATTCTTGATTTTACTGATGCCCTTCCTGCGATTTCTTCTCTCTTCTCTCTTGTCTAGTCCCCTTCTAAGCTAGTGCCCGCTCCTTAATTCCTTACTTCCCTTCTTCTTTATTTGAGTTTGACCAGTATTTTGATAATTTCAAAAAAATTTAGTTCATTGCCCACGCCATTCACCTTTTTCTTTTCGAAGCCACCACGTTGTTCGCGCCACTATGAAGCGGTTCTTTAAGCCCCACAAGTTGGGCAGACCACTATGAAGCGGTTCACCCCCTTTGATTTTGGGAAATGCCACTATTAAGGTTCACTCTGGATAAGTATAATGTTTTTATGTAGTACTTACATTTGCTGAGCTTCTTTGAACCTGCCTCGGTCTAGTCAGTCGAGCCACAAGATTTAAACTCTTACGTTTCTACAGGGTATAAATATGGGTCTGGTGAATGGCAATATTACTTATAGTAGTTAGATATCAAACTAATTAATACTGGTATGAGTAGATTTATTAACCAATTAATATCAAGTCCAATTAATACGTATGTTAATCTACGTGTGGTTGATACTGTTTATAATGTCTCCAATGTAGAACGTAGCCACAAAAGTTTATCAGTTATTATTCCTTCCTATTCGTTATCACGTGATGATATAATGACTCCCCTTGGAGTAATTATAATAATGTTAATTCGTCGACCAAGTACTTACTGTGATCCACTGAATTTAAATCGGTAATAGCCGTAACTTAGCTATTACCACAAATCACGTTTACTGGGTATCTTACTATAAAAGATTACTTATCCAAGTTGGGTAACTTCCCCAACGTGAATATAAAAATACGAGTGTGATACAATGGTACCCACTCGGAATAATTAAGCTGACAAGGGCTATGCGTTCAACCCGTGACGGGTCCGGGAGAACACTGTACTCTTAACATTGGCAAAGTTCTACATCGTGGCACTCACAGAAATCTCCCCACTTCTTATATTAACAAATCAAATTCTATGTTACAGTAATTTAACTATATTTTAGCTAGTAGCTTCTTTTTGATTGGCCCTTTAGACCCACGCTTTAAAGACGCTACGAGATACAACTCTCAAGTTTCCACTGTCTCCTGTTCTCGTTATTACATCAATATTCTGAGAATGTTCACTCTGTGCTCTTTCCCCAAGTACTATTCCTAGTATATTCTTTTGACTAGGCTCTCATCGCCTTTGTGTCACATTTTCACATAAAGGAAGCACTATTTGTTAACAATGACTGTCTCCGGCCGCCCATGGTGAATGAATGGTACAAGCGAGCTAGCCATTGTGACATACTCGGAATCTTGTCTGGTACTTTCTACACCCCGTAATATTCTTATATTTAATATTAATTTATTTTATCTTTAATCCATATTCTTCATTTAATAATTGTATGTTAAGCATGATTTAATAGGGTATCATTTGAGATTCACTTTGATATAAAATACTAATAGGTCCCATCATTTTAAAGTTTTATATTTAATGTAATTTAGCTTGCTATTTATCGTGATTATAGTTTTATATTTAATACTAGAATCAAGATTCCTTCATATGCCCAAAAGTTCTCTTGAAAAAATGTGAGTTTTGTAAAAATTTGCGATTTTTAAAGAGTGCTTTTCTGCTCCTTTAAATACCTTGTTATTATACTGAATGTATAGGTGACAGTGCAATGATTTGATTTGTTTTGTTCGTAGATTTGACCTAGTTACCTTTCACAGTGTTTACATTCGCCACATGGCTTGCTACCTGTGAGTGAGTGACCTCGTGACATGGTACCGCTATCAGTCTCTTCATCTATACACACTACAATTATTACTCATGCATACAACATCCACGAAAGAATTGTATTATGCATCCTTATCCTTCAATGCAGTAATAGGCTATTGGACCTATTTGACATATGATATAAACAAACAAATAATATACTGACAGAAATTAAAATCTAACTAACTGCATTGAACAATATTGGGATATGAACATACATTTACTGCAATTACTATTCCTACTTATTACTAGATAAATCGCCGATAGGATTTTTGTCACGGACGTCCTTTTTATAAAAATAAATAACAATGAATAAAATAATCGACTAATCTGTTATCGAAGTTCACTTATAAATATATATAACAGAGATATATTTTCGCTGGCTGATTTATTACCACTCGTTCATATGTTACACTAAAACTTGCACTGGTATTAAATATATCACACGCAATTTCAGTCGCGGTCATACATACAATACAGTAGTTATTACATTCTTTACGGTACCAATTATCGAAACACCGTAACCCTAATTCATACTGTTTTAACCCTTGTAATGTTCCTAATAAGGCTTACTAAAAGATAGATTATACCACCTCATAATTCTATTGTTACTTATGTCAACTACCTTAAAACAAACACCATTGAAGGATTTGTAATAGAAATTGAACTGCTATAAAGGAGCTCGAGGCGCTGCACTCTTATTATTCTTATTATTATCGTAGTTCTGCAATAGTCAGCTAGCTTTCTATAGTGATAGACATGTAATTTATCCATGGTTATGGCATGTTCGTATTATATGGCAACAATT